>CM038143.1:134928108-135089110 GCA_021437245.1 Aegilops speltoides
CGAAGGTCATCAATCGAGAGGTAAATATGGTTGTTCCAGCGGCTACTATGTACCTCAAGTGGTCAAAAACTCCCATCACTTTCGATCAGTCGGACCACTCAGCCCACGTTGCTACCCTTGGGCGGTAGGCACTGGTGGTTGACCCAATTATGGTAGGCACTCGATTGTGTAAAGTCCTCATGGGTGGTGGTAGTGGTTTGAAGATACTCCATGCCGAGACCCTTAAAGGAATGGGCATTCCGATGTCCCGACTCAGTGAGAGCAACATGCAATTCCACGGAGTCATTCCAAGGAAGAAAGCGAAATCACTCGACCAAATTGCTTTGGACGTGGTTTTTGGCGACTCAAAGAATTTTCAGAAGGAGAAGTTAACTTGTGAGGTGGTGGATTTTCACAGTGCCTATCATGCTATCCTTGGCCGACCAGCTTATGCACGTTTCATGGCCCGTCCATGTTGTGTGTATCTCAAGCTAAAGATGCCCGGTCCTAAGGGTGTAATCACGATTACGGGGAACAAGCAGAGATCCAAAGTGTGTCTTCAGCAAGGATCCAAAATTGTTGATGAGCAGATGGCGGTGGCGGAGTTGGAAGAGTACAAGACTGACTTGCTTCGTTCCAAGAAGCCGGCCTATGAATCTGTTTTCTAGTCGGCAGGAGAGACGAAACAAGTTCACATTCACTCGGAAGATCCTGCAGCCGCTCCGACTAACATCTCAACGACACTCGATAAAAAATAGGAAGCCGCGCTCATCTAGTTCCTTCATGAGAACTGGGACATCTTCACATGGAAACCATCTGACATGCCAGGTGTGCCCAGAGAATTGGCTGAGCACCATCTGAGAGTTAATCCAAAGGCCAAGCCTGTTAAGGAACATCTCGGTCGCTCTGCTGCAAAGAAGGGAAAGGCGATTGGTGAAGAGGTAGCTCGGCTCCTGGCAGCGGAGTTCATTCGCGAAGTTTACCACTCTGAGTGGCTCGCCAACGTCGTCATGGTTCCCGAGAAGGATAAATCACTCCATATGTGTATTGATTTTAGGCACATCAATCGGGCCTACCCGAAAGATAATTTTTCGCTCCCTCGAATCGACCAAATAGTGGATTCCACTTTGGGGTGTGAGCGCTTGTCTTTCCTTGATGCGTACTCTAGGTACCATCAAATCTGACTGTACGGGCCAGATGAAATAAAAACTGCCTTCATCACCCCTTTCGGGTGTTTCTGTTATATCACCATGCCATTCAGCCTAAAAAACGCTGGTGCTACCTTTATGCACATGATTCAAAAGTGCTTGCTCACTCAAATCAGTCGGAATGTTGAGGCCTACATGGACGGCATCGTGGTCAAGTCAGGCAAAGGTCCCAACCTGCTGTCTGACCTCGCCGAAACCTTTGCCAACCTGAGAAGGCACGACATGAAGCTGAATCTGTCCAAGTGCACTTTTGGAGTGCCTAGAGGCAAGTTACTCGGTTTTCTCATTTCTGAACGGGGAATAGATGGTAATCCCGAGAAAATCAGCGCGATTGTCAGAATGAAGCGCCCTGAACGCGTTCACGATGTCAAGAAGCTCACGGGCTGCCTCGCGGCGTTGAGTCGGTTCATTTCTCGTCTTGGAGAAAAGGCATTACCTTTATACCGACTGATGAATAAGTCTGACATGTTCGAGTGGACCCCCGAAGTAGAAGCAGGGTTTGTCGAGCTCAAAGCCCTGCTCTCCACCCAGCCGGTGCTTGCTGCCCCGAATAGCAAAGAGACTCTGCTTTTGTACATCGCGGCCACTAGCCAAGGCATTAGCACAATCCTCACAGTGGACCGAGAAGAAGAAGGCAAGGCCTACAGAGTTCAGCGACCAGTGTATTACATCTCTGAAGTCCTGACTCCGTTCAAGCAGAGGTATCCCGGACGAAGAAAGTTGCTCATTATTTCCAAGAACACTCGGTCTCAGTCGTCAGTGACGCCCCGCTGTCTGAGATCATGAACAATCAAGATGCAACCGGAAGAGTGGCCAAGTTGGCCATTGAGCTCCTCCCTTTGGACATTAAGTTTGAAGCGAAGAAGGCAATCAAGTCCCAAGCACTCACAAATTTCATGGACGAATGGATATAACAACAACAACCGACTCAGATCCACCTGGAGCATTGGACTATGTTCTTTGATGGCTCTAAGATGCTGAATGGTTCTGGTGCCAGAGTGGTCTTCGTATCCCCAAAAGGCGATCGGCTCAATTATGTCATGAAGATTCAATTTGAGTCCACCAACAATGAAGCCTAATACGAGGCACTCATCTACGGGTTGCGTATGGCCATCTCACTCGGCGTCCGTCGCCTGATGGTATACAGAGACTCTGATCTGGTGGTCAATCAAGTGATGAAGGAATGGGACGTCAGAAACCCTGCCATGACAGGATACTGTAACACAGTGAGGAAATTAGAGAAGAAATTTGAGGGTATGGAGCTTCATCACATTCCCCGAGTAAAGAATCAAGTAGCTGATGATTTGGCAAAGATCGGGTCCACTTAGAAATCTGTCCCTAGCAACGTATTCCTTAAGCACCTCCATTTCCCGTCGGTGCAGGAAGATCCTTTCACTAAAGAGCCTCTTCGGGTTACGAGTCCCTCTGATTCGACCGAAATCGAGGTCCCTGCAGTCATCGACTTGGTTATGGAGATTCTAATGATTACACCCGACTGGACTTGTCGTACATTGCATATTTGCTTAGACAAGAACTCCCAGAGGATGAAGTCGAAGCGCGTCAGATTGTTCATAGGTCCAAAGCTTTCACTATGATGAACGGGCAGCTGTACAGAAAAAGTGTCAGCAGCGTGGCTCAACAATGTATTTCTCGAGAGGAAGGTCGATTGATCCTAGAAGAGATTCACTTAGGAACCTGTGGTCATCATGCATCCTCTAGGGCAATCATGGCCAAAGCATACCGAGCCGGTTTTTACTGGCCACGTGCTAATGAAGCAGCCAAAGAGATCATTCAACATTGCCAAAGATGTCAGTTCTATGCAAACTTGTCTCATAAGCCTGCATCCGCCTTGAAGCCATACCACTCATCCGGCCGTTTGCTGTGTGGGGATTGTACATGGTTGGACCGCTCAGGACAGGGTCGAGTGGTTTCACCCATTTGCTCGTAGCAGTCGACAAATTTACCAAGTGGATTGAAGCCAAACTCATCAAGAAGCTAGATTCGCGCACATCCATCAAGTTCATGAGAGAGTTGATATTCAGATACGGAGTCCCACATATAATGGCTCAAACTTCGATTTAGAAGAGTTCATACGGTTCTGCGCCACTCAAGGCACTCGGGTGGATTACACATCCGTTGCACACCCGCAGTCGAACGGACAGACCGAGAGGGCGAATGGCCTTATCCTTTAAGGGTTGAAGCCTTGTCTCATGCGCGACCTCAAGCATGCAGCTGGAGCTTGGGTGACCGAACTACCTTCGGGCCTGTGGGGTTTAAGGACGACTCCTAACCGGTCCATCGGTCGCACCCCCTTCTTCATGGTTTATGGAGCCGAAGCCGTGTTGCCGGGTGATCTACTCCACAACTCGCCTTGAGTGGAGCTCTATTCAGAAGCCGAAGCGAACAAGCGCGGCAAGACATTGTGGATCTCATTGAAGAGGAATGAGAGATGACCCTAATACGGTCGGCTACGTATCAGCAAGACCTACGGTGTTTCCATACCAGACACGTCAAAGGTTGGGCATTGCAAGAAGGAGACCTTGTGATCCGAGTGGATCAGCAGCGGCTGCACAAGCTCGCCCCTGCATGGGAAGGCCCTTTCATCGTCACCAAGGTGCTACATAACAGGGCCTACCACCTCTACAACCTTGCAAATAAGATTGACGAGCCACGTGCTTGGAACACCGATCTCCTTCATCGATTCTATACTTGATGATTGAATTGTCATGATGTAATAAGAGTACTTTTAGAAATATTTGCTTATCAAAGACATGACTCCTGCAGTCCTGTGATGATTTCACTCGCACAAGCGCATGTTCCAAACCCCCATGGGTAGCTTAGCTGCAAACCAATCTTCGCCTAATACTTACTCCAAGTGGTGAACATCCCTCTCACTCGGGGGCTTAGCTGCGAACTAGTCTTCGCCTAAGTTAAAACTTACTCCGAGTGGTGAGCATCCCTCTCACTCGGGAGCTTAGCTATGAACCAGTCTTCGCCTAAGTCAAAAACTACTCCGAGTGGCGAGCATCCCTCTCACTCGGGGGCTTAGCTGCGAACCAGTCTTTGCCTAAGTTAAAACTTACTCCGAGTGGTGAACATCCCTCTCACTCGGGGGCTTAGCTGCGAACCAGTCTTCGCCTAAGTTAAAACTTACTCCGAGTGGTGAGCGTCCCTTTCACTCGGGATCTTAGCTGCGAACCAGTCCTTGCCAAAGTTAAAGACTTACTCCGAGTGGCGAGCATCCCTCTCACTCGGGGGCTTAGCTGCGAAACAGTCTTCGCCTAAGTTAAAACTTACTCTGAGTGATGACCATCCCTCTCACTCGGGGGCTTAGCTCCAAACTAGTCTTCGCCTAATTTAAAGACTTACTCCCAGTGGTGAGCATCCCTCTTACTCAGAGGCTTAGCTGGGAACCAGTCTTTGCCTAAGTTAAAACTTACTCCGAGTGGTGAACATTCCTCTCACTCGAGGGCTTAGCTGCGAACCAGTATTTGCCAAGTTACAACTTACTCTGAGTGGGAGCATCTCTCTCACCAGGGGCATAGCTATGAACCAGTCTTTGCCTAAGTTAAAGACTTACTTCGACTGGCGAGCATCCCTCTCACTCGGGGGCTTAGCTGCGAACCAGTCTTCGCCTAAGTTAAAACTTACTCCGAGTGGTGAGCATCACTCTCACTCGGGGGCTTAGTTGTGAACCAGTCTTCGCCTAAGTTAAAACTTACTCCGAGTGGTGATCATTCCTCTCACTGGGGGCTTAGCTGCGTACCAGTCTTCGCCTAAGTTAAAACTTACTTTGAGTGGTGAGCATCCTTCTCACTCGGGGGCTTAGCTGCAAACTAGTCTTCGCCTAAGTTAAAACTTACTCCGAGTGGCGAGCATCCCTCTCATTCGGGGCTTAGCTGCGAACCAGTCTTCGCATAAGTTAAAACTGACTCCGAGTGGTGAGAATCCCTCTCACTCAGGGGCTTAGCTGCGAACCAGTCTTCGCCTAAGTTAAAATCCACTCCGAGTGACGACCGTCCCTCTCACTCGAAGACTTAGCTGCGAACCAGCCGAAGTAAACTTAACTATGCAAGAAATTGGAAAGCAACATTCGGATAAGTCCGAAACCTCAAGTGCAGATAAAAGCTGTCAAGTGCAGATAAAAGTACTCGGGCTGAAAGCATGAACGAGTTTTAATGATTACAAAATCACTCGGCATACCGAGGCAAATAAGTTCC
The DNA here is from genome assembly GCA_021437245.1 of Aegilops speltoides. NCBI lineage: Eukaryota > Viridiplantae > Streptophyta > Magnoliopsida > Poales > Poaceae > Aegilops > Aegilops speltoides. The sequence continues at coordinate 134,933,516 of CM038143.1, forward strand.
GACTGAAAGATACTCGGGTCATAAAAGTTCTCCTTCACACACTGGTGGGACTTGCGGGCTCAATGAAAGTGTCCAAGTCTATGCCGTCCATGATCCGAGTGGCTGCCTCAATGAAAGTCTCCATGAAGTCTTCAAACTTGAGCTTTTTTGTGTTCGCCACCTGGAGGGCCATCAACTTTTCTTCCTTGGCATCTTTGCAATGGACGCGGACGAGTGAAAGTGCCACATCAGCCCCGCAGCGGGCAGCAGACTTCTTCCACGCCTGCACTCGACCGGGGCTCTCATTGAGTCGAGTCATCATTGACTCAAGATCACTCTGGAGTGTATCCTCCGGCCACAACTCTTTGTCTATATTCACCTACGCAACCCTCAAACGAGTGATGTATCCCAAGACATCATTGAGATGAGCTTCGAGTCGCAGCATGTTCAAAGATATTGCATCCTTGACGAGTGATTTGGTGTGATCCAGGTCCGTCTCGATCCGGTCAGTCTGCAGCTCAAAATTCTGACAGAATTATGCACAAGAGGGGAGGAAAAGATTAGTTATACTATCACTTTCAAGATTCACAGAAATTCACTCGAGCAAAGAGAGGTACCTTCAAGCATGTCATACATATTCTTCGCAAAGCCTCCCAGATACTTCTCTAGGGCGTCCCTCCTCTGGGAGAGCTGATCCACCTTGTCATTCAGAGCTGTCTTCTCTAGTTCAAAGGCACTCACCTGATCTTCAATTTTCTTGGCCCACTCAGCTTGCTCTTTCTTAAGCACGGCAACCGCCTTCTTTGCCTCCTCAATAGAAGCCTTCAGAGATACATTTTCCTCTTCCAACTTTCCGACTAAGGCCAACTTTGCCTTAGCGGCCTCGGCCTTCTCCTTAGCCACCTTCTACGCCCCCGCGACTGCTTTGTACTTATCTCCCAAAGCCTGCTTCATGGTGTCTAACGAAACAACATTCCTGACTCGCGCTTGAAAAGTTGACGGTTCACATTACGCACATTTGTTCGAGTGAAACTACTCGGCTCAAAGGACGAAAAGAAAGGACGACAGTATACACAATCGACAAGAATTACCTCCCATGGTCTTCACCTCCGTCTGGGCACGAGCCGAGTTCTTCTTCCCATTCCAGATCCAACTGGAGCTGGATCTTCTCCTTCTCCAATGCAGCGTACTGGGTCTCGAGCTCGCAGGTTTTCTGAGATCAACAAAGAAGCAATTCAACCGACAACGAGAAAGTATTCTGAAATATTTCTTCTCTTCCGAGTAGAAAGGAGTGAATACAGTTGATACCCCCAAAAAGAAAACATTTCTCAAAACCCCGCCGAATCAAACATTCAACGGCGGTCTCAAGGACTACACCCAGTGGGTGTACTCGACATGCCCCCACTGGACCCGTTTTCACTCGACATGACCTGACCGGTCTGAGTGAAAAACTACAAGCAATCATATTATAAGACCCCCACCGAATCAGACATTCAACGGCGGTCTCGAGGACTACGCCCAGTGGGTGCACTCAGTGTGCCCCCACTGGATCCGTTTTCACTCAACTCAGCCTGACTAGTCCGAGTGAAAAAACTACGAGCAAATAAGTACTAGCGTCATAAGTCAAAAACACCCAGTGGCTGTACAGAGTTAAGATGGACAGAAAATAGCCCAATCAGAAATCAACTTACAATCGTACTTACTCGGACATTCCCTGAAGAGCAGTACTGGCATCGTAAGCCAGCTTGCTAGCCTCATACGCCTCCTTCAGATGCTGCATCATCAGAGTGGATTGGATCATGGCCTCTTTTCTAGCTCTAGTTTGGTCCTCCGGGACATGATGTAGAGTGAATATGTGGGACGAAGGAGTTGGCCATGCAGCAGGAGGAATAAGCCCTTGAGACTAATCGGTCGGCCCTGAAGCCGAAGGAACCAACACTTGAGGTTGACCAGTCAGCCCCAAAGCTAGAGGAGTTTCGCTCCAAGGGTAGCACAGTCGACAGAGGGATTGCAGGGATAGCATCAGTTCGAGATGAGCCGCCTTGATCCTGAGATACGACTGCAGGCGGTGCACGGGGCGTTTGGCTCGGCGGCACTCTCCGAGTGAAGCTGCGGAAGATGGTCGAGGTCATACCCTCTCCTCCTGTGGTCTTTGAAGGCTCATCTTCGTTGTCATCTACAAGCTAGATGATGTCTGGTGGTCCTGCAGTCACTTGGCAACAACAATTCAATTGACCGATTCAATCAGCTAGTGAGGCAGAGCAGAGTTAAAACTGGTCATACCTTGCCGGGAAGTAGCCGCGTCTGCAGTTTCTATCTCCACATGATCCTTGTCAATCTGCATGGGCGATGTTGCAGAAGTAGCAGCTCTGGCAAACAAACCTCACTCGGTCAGCAAGAACACGGAGATCTAGAGCAGTAAGAAAGAAAGTAAGAACACTCACGTCGAAGTGATAGGCACAGTGACCTTTATTCTGGGCAGAGCCTTCCGAGGATTTGGTGGGGAGACCTTAAGCTACTTTGCGGTCTTCTCAGTCGGATCTGGCTTCGCCGTCCGAGTGCGTTTTGGGTTCCTGACACTCGATGCCACGGCCTTGCCTTGACCGGCGGTCGGATCCTGGTTCGTCTTGGATCGATGTTCAGGGCGTGCTCCAGCTGACGGGAAGACTCGGCCTCCTCACTCTCTTCTGAGTAGTCATCGCCTCTCTTACTGTCTTCAGCGTAACTGGCCTCGGCGCTCCTGCCCTCACTCTCAGCACCCTCAATGAGTTGTACACCATTCGGCACGGGCGAAAGCATTTTTGGGAATGGCTACAAGGTATAACACATCAAAGTTAGTCGGCTTATCAATCAAGTCAGATGTTGGAAACAGAAGGGAAACACTCTACAAAATACGCCTCACCTCTCCTGGTGGGTGCTTGGTATCGAAGGGCAAGATCTGCCTGGATCCACCAGGATTGTCGCGAGCCCCGGTGATGCTGCTAAGCCATTGCATCACGGTCTCGTCTTTGACCCTCTCTAGATGAGTTCGAGTGGAGTCATCTTGGCCCGTGTATTGCCACATGGGATGACTTCACAGCTGTAGGGGCTGGATCCGTCGACTGAGGAACACCTTTAACAGATCCAAGCCTATCACTCCGCCTTGGATCAGCTCAACTACGGCCTCTATCAAGACTCCCACTTCAGCTTTCTCTTCCTTAGCCACGGTCAGCGAGCGAGGAGCACTAATCCTTGCCGATGTGAAAGCGGGAAGACTAGTCAACAAACCTGAAGATGGAACGTCGTTGTAGTAAAACCAGTTCGACTGCCAACCTCTAACGGACTCAGGAAAAGTCATAGCGGGGAATGCACTCCTGCTTCTCATCCGTATTCCTAGACCGCCACACAATTGGGTCACATGGGTCCTATCGTCACTCGGGTCTGCTTTCTTGATCGACTGTGACCGACACATGAAGATGTGCTTGAACAACCCCCAGTGAGGATGACAGCCCAAGAAGTTTTCGCACATGGAAATGAAAGCACCAAGGTACGATATGGCATTCGGGGGAAGATGATCAAGCTGGGCACCGAAGAAATTAAGAAACCCATGAAAAACGGATGGGGGCAGAGAGAAACCTCTCTCCACATGGGTGAGAAGAAGGACTCGTGATACATCTCCAACGTATGTACTTTTCCAAAAACTTTTGCCCTTGTTTTGGACTCTAACTTGCATGATTTGAATGGAACTAACTCGGACTGACGCTGTTTTTAGCAGAATTGCCATGGTGTTATTTTTGTGCGGAAATAAAAGTTCTCGGAATGACCTGAAACTCCACAGAATCATGTTTTGGAATTAATAAAAAATATTGGTGAAAGAATCAACAGAGGGGGACCCACACCCTGTCCACGAGGGTGCAGGGCGCGCCCACCCCCCTGGGGTGCGCCCCTTGCCTCACGGGTCCCCTAGACCTCCATCGACGTCAACTCCAACTCTATATATTCACATTCGGGGAGAAAAATCAGAGAGAAGGATTCATCGCGTTTTACAACACGAAGCCGCCGCCAAGGCCTATTCTTCCTCGGGAGGGCCGATCTGGAGTCCGTTAGGGGCTCTGGAGAGGGGAATCTGTCGCCATTGTCATCATCAACCATCCTCCATCACCAATTTCATGATGCTCACCGCCGTGCATGAGTAATCCCATCGTAGGCTTGCTGGACGGTGATGGGTTGGATGAGATTTACCATATAATCGAGTTAATTTGTTACGGTTTGATCCCTAGTATCCATTATGTTCTAAGATTGATGTTGCTATGACTTTGCCATACTTAATGCTTGTTACTAGGGACCGAGTGCCGTGATTTTAGATCTGAACCTATTATGTTTTCATGAATATATATGTGAGTTCTTGATCCTATCTTGCAAGTCAATAGTCACCTCCTACGTGTTAAGATCCGGCAAACCTCGGAGTGACAATAGCCGGGACACTTCCCAGTGATGACCGTAGTTTGAGGATTTCATGTATTCACTAAGTGCTAATGCTTTGGTCTGGTACTCTATTAAAAGGAGGCCTTAATATCCCTTAGTTTCCAATAGGACCCCGCTGCCACGGGAGGGTAGGACAAAAGATGTCATGCAAGTTCTTTTCCATAAGCATGTATGAGTATATTCGGAATACATGCCTACATTACATTGATGAACTGGAGCTAGTTCTATGTCACCCTATGTTATAACTGTTGCATGATGAATTGCATCCGACATAATTATCCATCATTGATCCATTGCCTACGAGCTCTTTTCATATTGATCTTTGCTAACTACTTCTCCGTTGCCACTGTTACAATTGCTACAAAACCGCTACTATTACTTTTTCCACCGTTACCGTTACTTCCATACTACTTTGCTAGTAAATACTTTGTTGCAGATATTAAGTCTTTCAGGTGTGGTTGAATTGACAACTCAGCTGCTAATGCTTGAGAATATTCTTTGGCTCCCCTTGTGTTGAATCAATAAATTTGGGTTGAATACTCTACCCTCGAAAACTGTTGCAGTCCCCTATACTTGTGGGTTATCAAGACCTTTTTCTGGCACCGTTGACGGGGAGCATAGCTGTATTCTCCAAGTCACTTGGGATTTATATCTGTTGATCCCTATGAGGAACTTGAAAGATGAAAGAACCAAGATTTTTCCCTCAACTACGAGGGCAGGTAAGGAACTGCCATCTAGCTATGCACTTGATTCACCTTCTATTTTGAGTAAACTTGCGACACCTACACCTGCTATTGATCTGATATGTCGCATGTTATTGATGATTCCACTTCTGTTATGCATGATGCTTATGATAAAACTACTTCTCTGCTTGATAATAACGTGCCATTAGGTGAATTTCTGGATGAACAACTTGCTAGGGTTAGAGAGAATGAAATTAGTGAAACTGATGATATTAATGAAAGTGATGATGAAGATTCTCCCCCTAGATATGAATTGCCTGTTGTACCTGAGGGTTATGTTATGGAAGAAGAAATTGCTAGAGACCTTTCTGCTTGCAATGATAGATATGATCTTAAGAAACTGTTAGCTAAGCTGAAAGAAAAGTCTTTGAATGCTAGAATGAAATATGGCCCTTCTTTTGCTACTTCACCCATCTGTGTTACTGATAAGGATTATAAATTCTCCGTCGATCCCAAGTTAAGTACTTTGGTTGAATCCGATCCTTTCTATGGCTATGAATCTGAAACTGTTGTGGCACATCTTACTAAACTGAATGATATAGCCACCCTATTTACTCACAAAGAAAAAATTCGCTATTATTATATTCTAAAATTGTTTTCTTTCTCATTAAAGGGTGATGCTAAGATATGATTTAATTCTCTTGCTCCTAGTTGTGTGCATAGTCCCAAGGATATATGATTTATTACTTCTCTGCAAAATATTTCCCTGCTCATAAGAAACAAGCTGCCTTGCAGGAAATATTTAACTTTGTGCAAATTGAAGAAGAGTCTCTCCCACAAGCTTGGGGAGGCTTCTCCGATTACTTAATGCTTTGCCTGATCATCCTCTCAAGAAAAATGAAATACTTGATATCTTTTATAATGAAATAACCGATGCTTCCAGAGACCACCTGGATAGTTGTGTTAGTTGTGTTTTTAGGGAAAGAACTATTGAGCAAGCTGAATTTCTATTGAATAATATATTGAGTAATGATAATGATTGGACACTTCCTGAACCAACCCCTAAGCCAACTCCGAAGAAAAGGGATATTCTATTTCTCAGTCCTGAAGGTATGCAAGAGGCAAAGAAATCTATGAAAGAAAAAGGTATTAAAGCTGAAGATGTTAATAATTTACCACCTATTGAAGAAATACATGGTCTTGATAACCCGACACAGGTAGTAAAGGTAAATTCTCTATATAGATTTGATAAGTATGAAATCCCATCTACTAAGTTTGCTAGCCAATGCTTGGATGAGTTTGAGGATTTTATTGTTAAACAAGAAAACTTCAATGCTTATGTTGGTAGACAATTAAAACATAATGCTTATATGGTTGAACACTTGAGTGATTATATGTCTAGAGTTAAAGGTGATCTTAAGCTTATTAGTAAACATGCTTCCATGGTTACCACTCAAGTAGAACAAGTGTTGAAGGCACAAGATGATTTGCTCAATGAATTAAATAATAAAAACAATGATAATGTTGTTAGAGTTATGACTAGAGGTGGTAAAATGACCCAGGAACCTTTGTATCCTGAGGGCCATCCTAAGAGAGTCGAGCAAGATTATCAGAGAACTAATGTTGATGCACCTAGTCCCTAAAAAGAAAAGGAAAAATGATAGGACTTTGCATGCTTCTAGTGAACCTGTTATAGACACACCTGAGAATCCCAATGATATTTGTAGCGACCAGACCTGAAACAGTCTAGTCTTTGTGCATCAGTGTCATCCCTGGATCGGTAATGCTGACACGCACAGTACTCGAGGATTTATAACAGAGTTTCAATCACACACTTATTACATCAAATGTCTTGAAAAGAGAACTTAATACAATAATATGGCTTAAGGCCATCTAAAAACAATAACAACGGAGGCTTGGAAGATAAAGCGAGGCCATCAACTCCAACGACATAGCTGAGTGAAAGACAATGACCTATGGCACCTTACTCGTCGTCTGAAAAGATGAAATGTTGCAGCCCAAAACGGGTCAGCACATGGAATATGTTGGTAATGTAACACATAGAGTAATGAATAGAATAAACGCTATCACTACATGCATATATGGCTGGTGGAAAGCTCTATGGTTACAATTTTGCATAAAGCGAATTTTTCCCTACAACAAAGGAACAAATTTCATTTAATTATCATGGTGGTTGTTAAACATTGAGAAGGTTCCTCCAACTCAATCCCAATTAAGCATCATCATTAAACCCAATCAATTTAATTTAGAGTGATGAGATCAACATGATAATCCAAGAACTAGATTCTCAAGATGTCCATAACCAGGGACATGGCTAACCATGATTAGTTTGTACACTCTGTAGATGTTTGCGCACTTTTCCCCACAAGACTCGAACACATCCATGGTTGGAGATTCGAGACACAGTCTTTCTGAAACATTAGCTCTCTACTCTGGGTAGACAGTACCACCTACAACCCACTACATCTGCTAGTCTACCTCTTCAAGAGCTTCACACAACTTACTCAACTATGCTAGAGCCCATATTGGCTTGTGGCTGCACATGCAAGTTTCTAGCATGAATAATCTTATGATCCATTTGAGCCTGGGTGGCGAACCGTAGGATGATCACACGGGTACTCCGGGATATCCTAGGACAACACTTGATTCTCCAGGTGCCCTGACAATCACTGGGTACTCCAGGGTGCCTCAAGAAATCCACCCAGATGTGTATTTAAGTAGCCACCTTAAGTTAACCATTAATTAACAATACTCACATCTGTCATGGATACACTCACCCAAACCACGTCTACAAGCATAGCATAGCAATATAAGCATAACGTAGAAGTAACTCCCAAAGGTTTGATAATAAACAGGGAAATAGGTTCTACCTCATCATATACTTCCCAAAACCCACATGTTAATCAGATCCTAACCATGCAATGTTTGAGGGTTGATCTAATGCAATAAAACTGGGTAATAAAGAGGTACGATCAAAGTGTTACTTGCCTTGCTGATGATCCGCAAAACCTAGAGACTCGTAGTAGCACGCTTCGCACTCCGGGTACTCTATCGTAAGCAAACAATAACATACACAAGCACTCAAACTAGAAGCACGGGTTAAACTCAAATAAGAGATCTAACCAAAAAGTTCAACTGAAGAACTCCGGTTTGCAAAAAAATCAAATCAAACGGAACAACGAAACTCAAACTGCGAAAGAAACAAGATCCGTTTACTAATCTGGACTAAAGTCAAATTTTATAGTACCAAAATCTTCTTCAAGTTGGTTAAACAGAAAGAGGGCTTTGAGACGAAGATCTAGGCGCTTGAATCGCCCAATACCGATAAACGAGCGAAAAGATAATCTAAAACGAAGATCAGGGCAGAAATCGCAATCGAAAATAATCACGGAAAACCCTGGAAAAAGAAAAACTGATGAACAGGCTAATGAACGAACGTTCGCCGTCTGCGGCTAACGGATGAACTTCGTTCGTTAAAACGAACGTACGGATGAACGCCCGCTATTTAACTAAACTAAAGAAAACCGAACAGATATATATAAATAAATAGAAACGAATCTAGGGTTTTTCGAAATAAAACCGATCATTTTTTTTAAAAACGGCGGCTACCTCGGTGTACGTGTCGACGGCGGCGGCGGCTAGCTCCGGCGGCGGCATGCGGCTCGCTCGGCGGTGGCAAGCGGCTCAATGATGGCGGCGGCAATGGCGCGCAAGCATGGCGGCTGCGGTGGGGTCGGGCTAGGGTTTCGGTAGGGCGGCGGCTCGGCTCGGGCCTTCGGCCTTTAAAGGGCCGGCTGGGTTGGTGTCCCAGGCGGACACGACCCGGTAGGTCGGTTACTTTTTTTTTAAAATATTCCGACGCGCAGAAAAACAAATAAAAGAAATACTAAACGGACTTCAAAAATCATGAAATAAAATTTTCCCCGTCCTCTAAAAATATAACGGACAAGGTGAACATTTACTTGGGCCTCTAATGCAATTTTGAAAAGCGCATTTTTTCCTAATTCAAATAAAATATCAATAAAACTCCGTAAAAAAATTCTTATTTGATTTTAGTATTTAACCTCCAATAATTCTTTATTTTGGGGAAGTCATTTTATCCCCTCTCTTTTATTTTTATATAAGAAATATTCGAAGAGAAAAATAATTAAAACCAAATGATCCTCTTTTCAAAATTTGAGAAAACTCAAAATATGAAAATAACGAAATCCTCAACTCTCTCCGCGGGTCCTTGAGTTGCGTAGAATTTCTAGGATCAACCCAAAAATGCAATAAAACATGATATGCAATGATGATCTAATGTATAACATTCCAAATTGGAAATTTGGGATGTTATAATATTTCTATTTCTGATGCTGAAACGCAATCTGGTAATGAACATGAACCTAGTGAAAATGCTAATGATGATGTTCATGTTGATACTCAACCTAGTAATAACAATGATGTAGAGATTGAACCTGCTATTGAGCTTGATAACCCACAATCAAAGAATCAACATTATGATAAGAGAGACTTTGTTGCTAGGAAGCACGGTAAAGAATGAGAACCATGGATTCAGAAACCCATTCCTTTTCCTCCAAAGCCATCCAAGAAAAAGGATGATGAGGATTTTGAGCGCTTTGCTGAAATGATTAGGCCTATCTTTTTGCGTATGCATTTGACTGATATGCTTAAAATGAATCCCTATGCCAGGTATATGAAAGATATTGTTACAAATAAAATAAAGATACCAGAAGCTGAAATTTCCACCATGCTTGCTAATTATACTTTAAAGGGTGGAATAGCAAAGAAACTTGGAGACCCAGGAGTATCAACTATACCATACTCCATTAAAAGAAACTGTGTTAAAACTGCTTTATGTGATCTTGGAGCCGGTGTTAGTGTTATGCCTTTCTCTTTGTATCATAGACTTGATTTGAATAAGTTGACACCTACTGAAATCTTTTTGCAAATGTCCGATAAATCAACTGCTATACCCATTGGTATTTGTGAGGATGTGCCTATTGTGGTTGCAAATGTTACTATTTTAATGGACTTTGTTATACTTGATATTCCCGAGGACGACAGTATGTCGATCATCCTTGGTAGACCCTTTTTGAATACTGCAGGGGCTGTTATTGATTGCAACAAAGGCAATGTCACTTTTCATGTTAATGGTAATGAGCATATGATACACTTTTCGAAGAAACAACCTCAAGTTCACAGTATCAATTCTATTGGAAAATTTCAACGATTACTATTGGAGGTTTTGAATTCCCTCTTCCTACTGTCAAAAAGAAATATGATATTCTTATTGTTGGGGACATGCATACCCCCATTGAGGTAACCTAGTGTTATTTGAAATTTCTCCGGTTTCATGTTATTCGAAGAAGTTTGTTAACAAGACTTGATCAACCTTGTTAGTGGATTCCTTTTGATGAGCATGAGATGGGTGAAGTTAGAAAAAACAACCTTCTCTACCCTCCTTTTACTTTCTGTTATTTATATTAAATAAAGCAAAATAGTATTTTCTATCTATTTTCTGAATTATCTGTGCAATAAAAAAATAACCCGAAAATAAAAGTTCTCCAAATGCCCTGAAAATTGAGTATGATTTTTTGTAGAATATTTGAGAATTTCTAGAACTTAGAACACACCAGGGGGACCCACCATTTGGTCTTGAGGGTGGAGGGCACACCCTACCCCCTGGATGCGCCCCCTGCCTCATGGGCCCCACATGGACCCCCTCCACTTATTCCAGCACCCACACACTTCGTCTTCCTCCAGAAAAAATCATCCCGTAGCTGAAACCCGTGTTCTAGCTCGTTTTACTGCCATTTTCGATCTCCTTGCTCAAAGCTCCATTCACAAAACTGCTTTGGGGGATTCTTCTTCGGTATGTGATTCCTCCAATGGTCCAATTAGTTTTTGTTCTAGTGCTTTATTTATTGCAAATTTTACTGCTGAGGTGACCCTGTTCTTGGGCTTGCATGTAAAATTTATATGGTCCAAAGTAGTTTTAATGCATGATATAGCCTCTAGGCACTTGTGTGAGTAGTTGCTATCAATCTTGTTGAGTTTGGTTCACTTTTATTTCGAGCCTCTAAAAATTTCAGAAATTTTTCAGAGGAAGAAAATGATAAAGAGATTGTTGGGAGGATCCTCGAGCCGAAGCTCGAAGGAAAAGCAGAATGAAGAGAATAAAATCCCCAAGTACAATCTTCCTCGCACTGCGGAGGTCCAGTCGTGTGAATGGCCTTGTGATGCGTTCTTGAGAGCCGCCAGAATTCACGACAACTTTTATTATTTGGCTGAGAATGCAGGCCTCACCGACTTCCTCCATGACTAGTATGAATAGTATCTCCTACTCACTAATATTTTTGTACAAAGCTTTTATTTCCATGCTAGAAGATCACCACCTTCAGTGGAGTTTTATTTATATGATGAGTTTAAGGAGATGTCACTCTATGATTTTTGTGTGGTTTGCAAGTTGCCCTTTGAGGGAAGCATCGAGGAACCACACCCTAGAGATGTGGAAGAATTTATTGATAGAATTGTTGTAGGGGAAACAAGAAAAGTTTTAGATGCCAGGACTACTAGTGTACATTTTCCTATTCTACACTAATTTGCAATATTTGCTAGTAGATGCTTAATTGTTTGCGGGAACGGTGGGAGCCTTAGTGCTCCAGACCTTGCTATTTTGCGCCATTCTTTATTTTGTGATACAACTTTCAGTTTAGGCGCTATTGTTGCTAAACGGTTAAGTCTGAACCGTACAAAGGGCCCCACCTTTGAAGGTACCTTTGCTTCATGCCTTGCTAAACACTTTGAGATACCTATTAGGCATTATGAGAAAGATGAAAAGTTGCTGCCCACTATTTTGCTAGACTATAAGAGTATGGTAGCACATGACTTCATTGTTAAAAATAAGAATAAGATACTTAATTATAACTTGATATTTGCTAAAACTAAGTGTGAGACTATTATCTTGCCTACACCCTCTCTGTTTAATATACATTCAGGCACATACCTCATCATGCCCGAGGACATTTATGCATATTGGGAGCTGACACGAGTCCTAGAGCCTAAGCCAGAGCCACCACTTGATCCATATCGAGAGTCTGTTTATCAGTGGGATCCGGAGGAGCTCGCTAACCAGTGGCACCCCGAGGACCCTCCTCAGTACACCGGAGGGGATCGCTTCAATCCATGGGCATAAACCAACTTAGGCCAAAAGCCTAAGCTTGGGGGAGTACATATTTCTCACCAACATTACATTCATGTTCACACACTCATTCTAGTTGTCGGTGTTCATACTTTTTCATTGTACTATCCATGCTAGTTTCTTTTCTTTTCTTGCTTTCTTCTTGTGTGTTTGAAAAACTTAGAGAAAAACCAAATTTTTTGTGTAGATTTTAGCTAGTTTACTTTCCATGCTTGTAGTAGAAATATTAAAAGAAAACCCAAAAAGATTTCCCGTTCTTCTTTTGCTTGTTGGGAGATTTCCCGTGTAAATAGTTTTGTTTTTCATTGAATTTCTTTTTCTTTTCTTTGGGGGTCGAGAGGAAAAGACCACGATGAAAATGATGAGTGGCTCTCATATGCATTATTGTTGATCTAACCAAGAGCCCATATTACCTAGTCTTCTCCTTTAAATTAAATGTTTGCAGATTCCAACTTAGTCCAATGCACGTGCAAATGAAAGGCAATAATGACGATATATGATGGAATGATTGAGATAAGAGAAGCTGGTATGAACTCGACCTATCTTGTTTTTGTAAATATGATTAGTTCATCATTCCTGATTCAGCCTATTATGAATGAAACATGTTTGCAATGACAATTAGAGATTATAGTTATTCATGCCATGCTTAATTAGCTAGGAGTTAATAATGTTTTACCTTGCATTCCAACATTCTATTAAAATGGTTGTGATGTGGTATGATAAGGTGGTATCCTCCTTTGAATGATTCGAGTGGCTTGACTTGGCACATGTTCACGCATGTAGTTGAAACAAAATCAACATAGCCTTCACCGTATTTATGTTCATGGTGATTTATATCCTACTCATGCTTGCACTCATTGTTGGTTAATCTTAATGCATGTTCATGACTGTTGTTGCTCTCTCGTTGGTCGCTTCCCAGTCTCTCTCTAGCCTTCACTTGTACTAAGCGGGAATACTGCTTGTGCATCCACTTCCATAAACCCCAAAGTTATTCCAACGTATCTACTTTTCCAAACACTTTTGCCCATATTTTGGACTCTAACTTGCATGATTTGAATGGAACTAACCCGGACTGACGCTGTTTTCAGCAGAATTGCCACGGTGTTATTTTTGTGCAGAAATAAAAGTTCTCGGAATGACCTGAAACTCCACGGAGTCACATTTTGGAATTAATAAAAAATATTGGCGAAAGAATCAACAGAAGGGGACCCACACCCTGTCCACGAGGGTGTAGGGCACGCCCACCCCCCTGGGGCGCGCCCCCTGCCTCGTGGGTCCCCTGGACCTCCACTGACCTCAACTCCAACTCTATATATTCATGTTCGGGGAGAAAGAAATCAGAGAGAAGGATTCATCATGTTTTACAATACGGAGCCGCCACCAAGCCCTATTCTTCCTCGGGAGGCCTGATCTGGAGTCTGTTCGGGGCTTCGGAGAAGGGAATCCATCGCCATCGTCATCATCAACTATCCTCCATCACCAATTTCATGATGCTCACCTCCGTGCGTGAGTAATCCCATCGTAGGCTTGCTGGATGGTGATGGTGTTGGAAATATGCCCTAGAGGCAATAATAAAAGTATTATTATATTTCAATGTTCATGATAATTGTCTTTTGTTCATGCTATAACTGTGTTATCCGGAAATCGTAATACACGTGTGAACACTTAGACCCCAATATGTCCCTAGTGAGCCTCTAGTTGACTAGCCCGTTGTGATCAATAGATGGTCATGGTTTCCTGACTATGGACATTGGATGTCGTTGATAACGGATCGCATCATTAGGAGAATGATGTGATGGACAAGACCCAATCATAAGCATAGCATAAAAGATCGTATAGTTCGCTTGCTAGAAGCTTTGCCAATGTCAAGTATCTATTCCTTCGACCATGAGATCGTGTAACTCCGGTTACCGTAGGAGTGCCTTGGGTGTATCAAACGTCACAACGAATCGGGTGACTATAAAGGTGCATTACGGTATCTCTCGAAAGTATCTCATTGGTTGACACTAATCGAGATCGATTTGTCACTCCGTATGACGGAGAGGTATCTCTGGGCCCACTCGGTAATGCATCATCATAATGAGCTCAAAGTGACCAAGGTGTTGGCCACGGATCATGCATTACTGATGCGAGTAAAGTGACTTGCGATAACGAGACCTGAACGAGGTATTGGGATACCGACGATCGAGTCTCGGGCAAGTAACGCATCGATTGACAAAGGAATTGCATACAGGGTTTGATAGAATCCTCGACATCGTGGTTCAACCGATGAAATCATCGAGGAGCATGTGGGAGCCAACATGGGTATCCAGATCCCGCTGTTGGTTATTGCCCGAGAGTCGCCTCGGTCATGTCTCGTGTCTCCCGAACCCGTAGGGTCTACACACTTAAGGTTCGGTGACGCTAGGGTTAGTAGGAAGACTAGTATGTGAATACGAATGTTGTTCGAGTCCGGATGAGATCCCGGACGTCACGAGGAGTTCGGAAGGGTCCGGAGGTAAAGAATAATATATAGGAAGTGGTGTTTCGCCATCGGGAAAGTTTGGGGTTTCGGTAAAAGCACGGACCACCTAAAGGTCCTGGGTCCACCGGTGGGGCCACCCATCCGGAGGGCCCCATGGGCCAAAGGGGAAGGAACCAGCCCACAAGGGGCTGGTGCGCCTCAGGCCCACCCTAGCCTAGGGTTGAAACCCTAGGGGTGGGCGCCCCACCGGCTTGGGGGCACTCCACCCCTTGGCCGCCGCCCCTTGGAGATTGGATCTCCAGGGCCGCCCACCGGGGCCTATATAAAGGGGGAGGGGCTGCTGCACACAACTCCCAAGGCGCAGCCCTCCCTCCCAACACATCTCCTCCTCCGTAAGTGCTCGTGAAGCCCTCGCCGAGTATCGCTTCACCACCATCACCACGCCTGTCGTCTGCCGGTGGTGCTGTCTTCCTCAACCTCTCCTTCCCCTTGCTGGATCAAGAAGGAGGAGACGTCGCTCGTCCCGTCACGTGTGTTGAACGCGGAGGTGCTGTCCGCTCAGACTTGGCATCGGTGATCTGAATCACGCTCGAGTGCGACTCCATCATCACCTTGCAAGCTTCCGCACGCGATCTACAAGTGGTATGTAGATGCAAACTCTCTCCGTTACTCGTTGCTTAGATGAACTCATAGATGGATCTTGGTGAAACCGTAGGAAAAATTTTAATTTTCTCGCAACGCTCCCCAACAAAGGGTATCGAGCTAGGTCTATGCGTAGTTCTCTATTGCACGAGTAGAACACAAATTTGTTGTGGGCGTTGATCTTGTCATCTTACTTGCCCTACTAGTCTTTTCTTGCTCAACGGTATTGTGGGATGAAGCGGCCCGACCAACCTTACACATACGCTTCGTGAGACCGGTTCCACCGATCGACATGCACTAGTTGCATAAGGTGGTGGCGGGTGTCTGCTCTCCCACTTTAGTTGGAGCGGATCGATGAACAGGGCCCTTATGAAGGGTAAATAGAAGTTGACAAAATCACGTTGTGGTGATTCGAGGTAAGAAAACGTTTTGCTAGAACCCAATCGCAGCTACGTAAAAGATGCAACAACAACTAGAAGACGCCTAACTTGTTTTTGCAGCGATTGATCATGTGATGTGATATGGCGAAGTTGTGATGAATGTTGAATTGTGATGTATGAGATCATGTTCTTGTAATAGGATTCACGACTTGCATGTCGATGAGTATGACAACCGGCAGAGCCATAGGAGTTGTCTTTATTTTTTGTATGACCTGCGTGTCATTGAAGAACGCCATGTAAACTACTTTACTTCATTGCTAAACGCGTTAGTCATAGAAGTAGAAGTAGTCGTTATGTGACAACTTCATGAAGACACGATGATGGAGATCATGATGATGGAGATCATGGTGTCAAGCCGGTGACAAGATGATCATGGAGCCCCGAAGATGGAGATCAATGGAGCTTGATGATATTGGCCATATCATGTCACAACTATATAATTGCATGTGATGTTTATTATGCTTTTACATCTTGTTTACTTAGGACGACGGTAGTAAATAAGATGATCCCTTATAAAATTTCAAGAAGTGTTCTCCCCTAACTGTGCACCGTTGCTACAGTTCGTCGCTTCTAAGCACCACGTGATGATCGGGTGTGATGGATTCTTACGTTCACATACAACGGGTGTAAGACAGATTTACACAAATGAAAACACTTAGGGTTAACTTGACGAGCCTAGCATGTGCAGACATGGCCTCGGAACACGGAGACCGAAAGGTCAAACACGAGTCGTATGGAAGATACGATCAACATGAAGATGTTCACCGACGATGACTAGTCCGTCTCACGTGATGATCGGACACGGGCTAGTCGACTCGGATCGTGTAACACTTAGATGACTAGAGGATGTCTAATCTAAGTGGGAGTTCATAATTTTGATTAAGAACTTTATTATCATGAACTTAGTCTAAAACCTTTGCAAATATGTCTTGTAGATCAATGGCCAACGCTAATGTCAACATGAACTTCAACGCTTCCTAGAGAAAACCAAGTCGAAAGATGATGGCAGCAACTATACGGATCGGGTCCGAACACGAGGATCATCCTCATAGCTGCCAAGAAACAAGATGTCCTAGAAGCACCGTTAGGTGACCCACTGTTCTCCCAGCTGCAAAGACGATTTGAACGTCTGCGGACTCGTTCGATGATTACTCCCTCGCTCAAGGCGGCATGCTCTACAGCTTAGAACCGGGCTCCAAAAGCGTTTTGAGCATCACGGAGCATATGAGATGTTCAAGAGCTGAAACTAGTTTTCCAAGCTCATGCCCGGTCGAGAGATATGATGTCTCGACAAGTTCTACAGCTTGTAAGATGGAGGAAAACAGTTTACATCGGTGAGCACATCCTCAAGATGTCCGGGTTGCACGCCAGATGACCCAGTTGAACATTAACCTCCCGGATGAGGCGGTCATTGACAGAATCCTCCAATCGCTCCCACCAAGCTACAAGAGCTTTGTGATGAACTACAACATGCGGGGGATGGTAAAGACCATTCTGAAGTGTTCTCGATGTCAAGTCAGCAGAGGCTGAAATCAAGAAAGAACATCAAGTGTTGATGGTCAATAAGACCACTAAGTTCAAGAAGGGCAAGGGTAAGAAGAACTTCAAGAAGGACAGCAAAGATGTTGCCGCGCCTGGTAAGCCAGTTGCCGGGAAGAAGTCAAAGAATGGACCCAAGCCTGAGACTGAGTGCTTTTATTGCAAGGGAAGGGCACCGAAGCGGAACTGCCCCAAATACTTAGCGGATAAGAAGGCCGGCAACACCAAAGGTATATTTGATATACATGTAATTGATGTGTACCTTACCATTACTCGTAGTAACTCCCGGTATTTGATACCGTGCCGCTGCTCATATTTGTAACTCACAGCAGAGCTGCGGAATAAACGGAGATCGGCGAAGGGCGAGGTGACGATCGCGCGTCGGGAATGGTTCCAGAGTCGATGTGATCGCCGTTGGCACGCTGCCTCTACATTTACCTACGGATTAGTTTTGAACCTTAATAATTGTTATTTAGTGCCAAGTTTGAGCATGAACATTGTATCCGGATCTCGCTTGATACGAGATGGCTACTCATTTAAGTCCGAGAATAATGGTTGTTCGATTTATATGAGAGATATGTTTTATGGTCATGCTCCGATGGTCAATGGTTTATTCTTAATGAATCTCGAGCGTAATATTACACATGTTCATAGTGTGGATGCCAAAAGATGTAAAGTTGATAACGATAGTCCCACATACTTGTGGCACTCGCCGCCTTGGTCACATTGGTGTCAAGCGCATGAAGAAGCTCCATGCTGATGGACTTTTAGAGTCTCTTGATTATGAATCGCTTTGACACATGCTAACCATGCCTCTTAGGCAAAATGACCAAGACTCCGTTCTCCGGAACAATGGAGCGAGCAACCAACTTGTTGGAAATCATACATACCGATGTAAAAGCGGTCCAATGAGCGTTGAGGCTCATGGAGGATATCGTTATGTTCTCACTCTCACTGATGACTTGAGTAGATATGGGTATGTCTACTTAATGAAACACAAGTCTGAGACCTTTGAAAAGTTCAAGGAGTTTCAGAATGAGGTGGAGAATCAACGTGACCGAAAGATAAAGTTCCTACGATCGATCGTGGAGGAGAATACTTAAGTCACGAATTTGGCTCACACTTAAAGAAATGTGGAATCGTTTCACAACTCACGCCGCTGGAACACCTCAAATAAACGGTGTGTCCAAACGTCGAATCGCACTCTATTGGATATGGTGCGGTCTATGATGTCTCTTACCGATTTACCGCTATCATTTTGGGGATACGCCTAGAGACAGCTGCATTCACTTTAAATAGGGCACCGCCTAAATCCGTTGAGACGACACCGTATGAATTATGGTTTGGGAAGAAACCTAAGTCGTCGTTTCTAAAAGTTTGGGGATGCGATGCTTATGTCAAGAAACTTCAACCTGAAAAGCTCGAACCCAAGTCGGAAAAATGCGATTCATAGGATACCCTAAGGAAATGTTGGGTATACCTTCTACTTAAGATCCGAAGGAAAAGTCTTTGTTGCCAAGAACGGATGCTTTCTAGAGAAAGAGTTTCTCTCGAAAGAAGTAAGTGGGAGGAAAGTAGAACTCGATGAAGTACTACCTCTCGAACGGAAAGTGGTGCGGCGCAGAAACCGCTCTGTAATGCCCACACCAATCAAGAGGAAATCATTGATGATGATCAAGATACTTGGATCAAGTTATCTTGAACTTCAAGGTCCACAAGGACACGCTCCGCACTGAGTGGTACGGCAACCTGTCATGGAAATCATGTTGCTAGACAACAATGAACCTTCGAACTATGAAGAAGCAATGGCGGGCCCAGATTCCAACAAATGGCTTGAGGCCATGAAATCCGAGATAGAATCCATGTATGAAAACAAAGTATGGACTTTGACAGACTTGCCCGATGATCGGCGAGCAATAGAAAATAAATGGATTTTAAGAAGAAGACGGACGCGGATGGTAATGTTACCATCTATAAAGCTCGACTTGTCGCTAAGGGTTATCGACAAGTTCAAGGGATTGACTACGACGAGACATTCTCTCCGTGGCGAAGCTTAAGTCCGTCCGAATCATGTTAGCAATTGCCGCATACTATGATTATGAGATATGGCGATGGACGCCAAAACGGCATTTCTTAATGGACATCTTAAGGAAGAGCTGTATATGATGCAGCGGAAGGTTTTGTCGATCCTCGTAACGCTAACAAAGTATGCAAGCTCCAATGATCCATTTATGGACTGGTGCAAGCATCTCGAGTTGGAACATTCGCTTTGATGAGATGATCAAAGCGTTTGTTTACGCAGACTTATGGAGAAGCCTGCGTTTACAAGAAAGTGAGTGGGAGCTCAGAGCATTTCTCTTATTATATGTAGATGACATACTCTTGATGGGAAATGATACAAAACTTCGACAGCATTAAGGCCTACTTGAACAAGTGTTTTTCAATGAAGGACCTTGGAGAAGCTGCTTATATATTAGGCATCAAGATCTATAGGATAGATCGAGACGCCTCATAGGTCTTTCACAAAGCACATACCTTGATAAGATTTTGAAGAGGTTCAAAATGGATCAGTCCAAGAAGGGTTCTTGCCTATGTTACAAGGTGTGAAATTGAGCTCAGCTCACCACCGACCACGACAAAAGATAAAGAAGAGATGAGTGTCATCCCTATGCTTCAGCCATAGGATCTATTATGTATGCCATGCTGTGTACTGCACCGATGTAAACCTGGCCGTAAGTTTGGTTGCAAGATACCAAAGTAATCCCGCAAGGAACACCGGACAGCGGTCAAGAATATCCTGAAGTACCGAAAAGGACAAAGGACATGTTTCGTTTATGGAGGAGACGAAGAGCTCGTCAGAAGGGTTACGCCGACGCTTAGCTTCGACTCAGATCCGATGACTCTAAGTCACAAACCGGATACGTGTATATGTTGAATGGTGGAGCAAGATGGTGGTGCAACCGCAAGCAGAGCGTCGTGGCGGGATCTACGTGTGAAGCGGAGTACATGGCAGCCTCGGAGGCAGCGCATGAAGCGATTTGGGTGAAGGAGTTCATCACCGACCTAGAGTCATACCCAATGCGTCGGGGCGATCAAACTCTTCTCGTGACAACACCGAGCTATTGCCCTTGCCAAGGAGCCCAGGTTTCACAAGAAGACCAGCACATCAAGCGTCGCTTCAACTCCATCCGTGAAAATGTTCAAGATGGAGACATAGAGATTTGCAAAGTGCACACGGATCTGAATGTCGCAGATCCGCTGACTAAACCTCTCTCGCGTGCAAAACATGATCAACACCGTAACTCTATGGGTGTTCGATTCATCACAATGTAACTAGATTAGTGACTCTAGTGCAAGTGGGAGACTGTTGGAAATATGCCCTAGAGGCAATAATAAAAGTATTATTATATTTCAATGTTCATGATAATTGTCTTTTGTTCATGCTATAACTGTGTTATCCGGAAATCGTAATACACGTGTGAACACTTAGACCCCAATATGTCCCTAGTGAGCCTCTAGTTGACTAGCCCACAGATCAATAGATGGTCATGGTTTCACGACTATGGACATTGGATGTCGTTGATAACGGATCGCATCATTAGGAGAATGATGTGATGGACAAGACCCAATCATAAGCATAGCATAAAAGATCGATAGTTCGTTTGCTAGAAGCTTTGCCAATGTCAAGTATCTATTCCTTCGACCATGAGATCGTGTAACTCCGGTTACCGTAGGAGTGCCTTGGGTGTATCAAACGTCACAACGTGAATCGGGTGACTATAAAGGTGCATTACGGTATCTCCGAAAGTATCTGCGGGTTGACACTAATCGAGATCGATTTGTCACTCCGTATGACGGAGAGGTATCTCTGGCCCACTCGGTAATGCATCATCATAATGAGCTCAAAGTGACCAAGGTGTTGGCCACGGATCATGCATTACTAATGCGAGTAAAGTGACTTGCGGTAACGAGACCGAACGAGGTATTGGGATACCGACGATCGAGTCTCGCAAGTAACGCACTGATTGACAAAGGAATTGCATATGTGGTTTGATAGAATCCTCGACATCGTGGTTCAACCGATGAAATCATCGAGGAGCATGTGGGAGCCAACATGGGTATCCAGATCCGCTGTTGGTTATTGCCCGAGAGTCGCCTCGGTCATGTCTCGTGTCTCCCGAACCCGTAGGGTCTACACACTTAAGGTTCGGTGACGCTAGGGTTAGTAGGAAGACTAGTATGTGAATACGAATGTTGTTCGAGTCCCTGATGAGATCCCTGACGTCACGAGGAGTTCCGGAAGGGTCCGGAGGTAAAGAATAATATATAGGAAGTGGTGTTTCGGCCATCGGGAAAGTTTCGGGGGTTTCCGGTAAAATACCGGGACCACCGGAAGGGTCCCGGGGGTCCACCGGGTGGGGCCACCCATCCCGGAGGGCCCCATGGGCCAAAGGGGGAAGGGAACCAGCCCACAAGGGGCTGGTGCGCCCCAGGCCCACCCCGCGCCTAGGGTTGAAACCCTAGGGGGGGGCGCCCACCGGCTTGGGGCACTCCACCCCTTGCCGCCGCCCCGAGATTGGATCTCGGGGCCGCCACTGGGGCCTATATAAAGGGGGAGGGGCTGCTGCACACAACTCCCAAGGCGCAGCCCTCCCTCCCAACACATCTCCTCCTCCGTAAGTGCTCGGCGAAGCCTCGCCGAGTATCTTGCTTCACCACCATCACCACGCCGTCTGGCCGGTGGTGGTCTGTCTTCCTCAACCTCTCCTTCCCCTTGCTGGATCAAGAAGGAGGAGACGTCGCTCGTCCCGTACGTGTGTTGAACGCGGAGGTGCTGTCCGTTTAGCACTTGGCATCGGTGATCTGAATCACGTTCGAGTACGACTCCATCATCACCTTGCAAGCTTCCGCACGCGATCTACAAGTGGTATGTAGATGCAAACTCTCTCCCGTTACTCGTTACTTAGATGAACTCATAGATGGATCTTGGTGAAACCGTAGGAAAAATTTTAATTTTCTGCAACGTTCCCCAACAGATGGGTTGGATGAGATTTACCATGTAATCGAGTTAGTTTTGTTAGGGTTTGATCCCAAGTATCCATTATGTTCTAAGATTGATGTTGCTATGACTTTGCCATGCTTAATGCTTGTCACTAGGGCCCGAGTGCCATGTTTTCAGATCTGAACCTATTATGTTTTCATGAATGTATGTGAGTTCTTGATCCTATCTTGCAAGTCAATAATCACCTGCTATGTGTTATGATCCGGCAAAACCTAGAGTGACAATAGTCGGGACACTTCCTGGTGATGACCGTAGTTTGAGGAGTTCATGTAGTCACTAAGTGCTAATGCTTTGGTCCAGTACTCTATTAAAAGGAGGCCTTAATATCCCTTAGTTTCCAATAGGACCCCGCTGCCACGGGAGGGTAGGACAAAAGATGTCATGCAAGTTCTTCTCCATAAGCACATACGACTATATTTGGAATACGTGCCTACATTAATTGAGGAACTGGAGCTAGTTCTGTGTCACCCTATGTTATAACTATTGCACGATGAATTGCATCCGACATAATTATCCATCATTGATCCATTGCCTACGAGCTCTTTTCATATTGATCTTTGCTAAGTTACTTCTCCGTTGCCACTGTTACAATTGCTACAAAACCGCTACTGTTACTTTTGCCACCGTTACCGTTACTTCCATACTACTTTGCTACTAAATACTTTGCTGCAGATATTAAGTCTTTCAGGTGTGGTTGATTGACAACTCAGCTGCTAGTACTTGAGAATATTCTTTGGCTCCCCTTGTGTTGAATCAATAAATTTGCGTTGAATACTCTACCCTCGAAAACTGTTGCGATCCCCTATACTTGTGGGTTATCAACTCGCTCTCCGGGGCGCGGCGCAGGCTCGACCTCCCCCTCCTCCGGTAGCCTCCAAGACCCTGGGACCAGCAGGCCATCGGCTGCGAGCCAATCGAGGTCCTGTTCCCTGACCGTCGACGGCAGCAAGTCACCCTGGATCCAGCCCGACGGCAGCGCGGCTTGAGAGCTTGATGCCTTCTTCCCATTGGCCACCTTTTTGGTGCGCTCCAACGTCGCTGTCTTGTCCTTCGCCATCTCCACGGTGGTCATCAGAGTCGATTGGAGCTGCGCGGCATGGAGGCGGAAGAGGTGGAGAGACGGCCAGAAGGGTGAAGAAAGGAGAGGGACACTGTTCCACCGCTCGGTCGTGTCGCCTCTTATAGCAGTGCACCCGAGTAACCGACACCTGGGACTGCGAGATCCCAGCGCATCCTACTGATCAGAGACTGCACAGTACGTGGCGGTAAAGGTGGAGCAAAAATCAAGGAGTCCCGCCCCACTTTCCCCACTTACTGCGCCATTACCAATCTGCGCGCTTCTCCAAAATTTCAAATCTCGTGAGATCCAGGACCTGGCAGAATGATCGATCACGTCAGAAGGTTTCCTTGTTCATTCGGGTCCAACCCGATGCTCAAGATCACTCGGTCACATATCGATCCAGAATCGATCGAGGCGATTGAGAAGGGGTTAAGTAGTGCGGGCATATGCATATCTCTAAAACGCCTCCGAGGCATTGAGTCTCATCGAAACCCGCTCCAATCCTTTTTCACTCAAACCCCGATCCATTCGTGGGCTAATGACGAGGACATGTACCTAGGGTATGGTCCTAGGCCTGACCAACATGCCCTACCCAAGGACACACATGCAAGAATCCAAGGCCCACAAGGTTATGAAGGAGTCACTGACTGGGGTACCTGCAATTTACAAGTCACTCGAACGAGGGATTCACTCGGTGAAATCACGTGCACTCGACTATCTCTGTTCACTCAGAGTACCAGGTGCCGCTCGACCACAGAAGCCCTAGGGTCATCCTAAGACAGCAACGGTCGGGCGATTAGTTTGTCGCCTTGAAGAGCATCTAATGCTGGCGTTACATGTAACGCTCGCACCCCTTAACTCACCCATTGAACCCTTGGGTAACGGGGGCCTTGATGAGGGGCCAGCGGACTCTATATAAGGCGCCCCTCCACCCCTGCACAAGGGTACGCATCATTTGTAACTCAACACTCCAAATAATCAAGCTCCCGTAGCACCGAGATGTAGGGTCTTTACCTCTTCCGACAGGGGCCGGGACTCGTAAATCCGAGTGTGCAACCACACCGTAGCTAGGCTCTGCCCTCTCATACGTACCCCTATCCTCTACTGTCGGAATTGTTCCCATGACACAAAGTTTGCTAGGCAGCTACGGGACATTTGGTCCCAGCTCACTTGGTCAATTTGGGCCGTGCATGAGAGATCCAATGATCCGCGTGTAATTTCTTCTATTTGTGCTCCTAGAGGGCGATTGCATTCTAGTCCCCCACACATTTTATGGATCCCTTATAAATACCCAAATGATATGTGTTACAATTCAGATGTGTAGCACTTTGGCCCTTATGTTTTTTGATGAAAGTTCTAGTCACGAAAGGATAGAAAATTATTGGATGAAAAGAAAAACTGTTATCCACGGGAGGGAAGGAAATCTTACTCAAATCAATTGTACAAGATATGGAGAGATATCCCGAGTTATGCCATGTCCGTCTTTAAAATTCCTAAAAATGCAACGGAATCATTGACGCGATGTCGCAATTTTGGTGGGGTGACGATGACAATAAGAAGGGAATTCATTGGATGGTGTGGTTGAAGATGTGTGTGTAAAAATACCAAGGAGGAATGGCGGTGTAGGGTGGAACCCTAATGGTCGATCTTTTCATACTTGGAGGGGGGAAAGAGAGACAAATCAAAAGAAACACAAGATGAACAGTCAAAGAGATAAGATCCAATCACACATATGTTAAATCCACATACACATAAGGAGATACAAAGATCCAAAATCAACACAATAGGATACAAAGTGTTGTGGAAATATCACGTCAGATGTCCTAGCAGAAGGACTTAGTCGTGGAGCCATCGCAACGAGATTAGCCTGAAGGGGTTAAACCGGACAAGGGACACGAGAGTTTTATACTAGTTCGGCCCCTTACGATGAAGGTAAAGCCTACGTCTAGTTGTGATGGGATTATTGGGGTTTTGATGACCAGGGAGAAAATACGCTTTGCCTGGGTCTCGAGTTGTTGTTTCTTGTCCTTGAACCACCGCCGGGTCGTCCCTTTATATACACAGGTTGATGCCCGGCCAGTTTATAGAGTCCCGAGGCCGGCTCATACAAGTGTCCGGCTCGGTCTCTCCCTTTTCCTAACTTACAATACAAGTTACACAACTATGGCAGTTTACCACTATGGGCCCTGATCCGCCTCTGGGCTCTGGGCCTCTAAGCCTTATCAGTAAAGCGCCATCTTCTTTGTCTTCATGGGCTTCAGTATAGTTGAGCATGAACCGGCACCTCCTGGGCGATTTACACTCAGTAGTTATATCCTCAACATTAGGCCCCAGATTGATTTGAACCTGTTCATGTCAATGTTCAATACTTAGAAAAATTCCGTGAACATCTTTTAATGATTCTCGTAAACCGCCATGTTGTCTTCTCCCTGTAAACTTTGGTAAACCGCCATGATGTCATCTTCTGAACGCTGCAGTAAATCGTCATGACGTCATCTCTGTATAAAAATACAATAAAGATTCTCTTCATTTAATTAATTCCCGAAGATTGAGGCGACAGTTGCGCCCCCTTTTGCCGCTTCAGGCCCATCGATTCTCGTGCCTGCCGCTTATACCCTTTCCTTTATAAATAAGACCGGGGGTCCTTCCATTTTCCCCCTTGCCTCTTCGCATTGTCTTCTTCCTTGCGACCCCGAAACACTCAAGCATCGCCGCCGCCGTCGACCCTTCACCCTGCACCGACTAGGCCGCTGCATCAACCTGTTTGTACCAGAGATCTGCGACACTCCTCTGCCGCTGCGTGGCCTTGGTAAATATTCCCTTCCTTCACTTATTAAATCTGCATTAGGGTTTCGAAATTTCTTCAGTGTTCGTCAGTGTTCATCAGCGTTTATCTGCTTTTCCTTTAGCATCTTACTGAATCTAGCTAGGCCTGACAGTCTCCTTTTTTGGCTGGATCCGTAGTTTTAATCTGCCGTACTACAGCATCTTGCTGCTCCTGGATAGATCCTTATCTGAACCTTCTTTGTTCCACTTGACGCCATTGTAGGGCTCAGAAAAATTTCTTTACTGAACCACGGTAGGTCCAAAATTATATCACCATCTTGTGAAACTTGTTTCTGCAACACTTAGTAGATTTCAGATCTGCTTCTTCCGTTAAAGGCGGTTTAATCTTTAGTAGTTGTTAATCCGCCAGATACCATTAGCCCTCACTTAAACCGCCATCTTGACTTGAGTAGTAGTTTCCGGTTTACCTTACATATATGCCCTGATTAAATTCCCGGGTTTAACACCGGTTAGTGCACATCAACCTTGAATCGTAAACCGACCTTCATATTTCTTTTACAGTTTGTTTTCCAAAATGACCAAGCAATTCGCCGCTTGCAACTGGGTTCCTTCCCGGATCAAAGAAACGCAACTCAATGGATATGTTCTGACTGGCGCTTCGGCCAAGAAAATGTCCTTCATTGGCGAGTCCCTGGCCCTGAATGCCCTCCTGAGCCTCAAGATGGAGAAGTGATTGTGTTCATGCAGCATCTAGACCGGGGATTTAGCCCTCTCGGATCAAAGTTTTTCCGGGATGTACTCGCTAGCTTCCAACTCCATCCACAAGATATTGGACCGAATTCTGTGTCCAACATATGTAATTTCCAAGTATTCTGTGAAGTTTACCTTCAAGAAGAACCATCTGTTAAGCTCTTCCGGGAATTTTTCCATCTAAACCGCCGAACTGAATTCTCTGACGGTACCAACACTGAACTTGGTGGAGTGTCGATCCAGAAGGGGAAAGAAGTTGATTTCCCTCATGCCAAACATCACAGCCACCCGAAAGACTGGAACCAAACATGGTTTTATTGTCAGAACACTGCTCCTGCTGAAGAAAACCCTTTGCCGGGTTACCGTGCTCACCGGCTCAGCAATGGCCATCCACTGCCTCAACGGCTCACTACCAAAGAACGACAGGCTTACGCACCTCAACTTGCCAAGCTCCGGGCCTTCCTAGCAAACGGCTTAACCGGCATTGACCTTGTTCGTTGCTAGGTTTCATGGGGTATCCTACCTTTAAGCCGCCGCTCCGGGTTGATGCGTGAGTATACCGGCAACATCAAAGATCCTCAACGGTATCATGAAATAGAAATGACTGATGATGAAGTCACTGAATCTGTGAAGAAGATGCTGGATGAACCGATCGCTGAATGCAGCAGAACTGGGCTACGCCCTTTTTATGCTTCCAACAAACTGCCAGCGGTAATTTTTTTAACCTTGTGCTTTTTGATCCGTCTCCGTTTTAACACTGCTATAATAATCCATTGTTTAATTTTACAGGCCAAAGATACCTTTTGGAAGAGGAAAGCTCAAGATAAACCAGCGAGGGCTCCTCGTGCCAACAGCAAAGTCACAAAGAAACCAACCAAGAAGAAAACTGCCGAGTCCTCTGATCCGCCCGAAGATATCGAGGAATCGGAACAAGAGGTAGAACTTGACTCCCTTGGCTTATTTTTCGTACACCTTATTGACAACAATTTTTTACCAGGATGATGCGGAAGCCAGTCGTGCCGACCATGTAGAGGTAATCTCCCTTTCCTATGATTCAGATCATGTGCCGGTTCAAAAACTTTGCCGTGCAGTTCGGAAAGTAAAATACTCTCACCCTCTTGCTCATTTGGATCCGCAATTTTCTTTGAAGACACAGCAACATGAAAGTCGTCGCACAACTCGGCACAGTGGCCAACAAGTCACTTCCTCCATTTTACCAGACACTCCAAACCGGAAACATCGTCTAGAGGTCGCTTCCTCTTTTAATAAACCTTATCCCTTGGCAGGTTGCTTCCGATACCCACTTAATCTGTCTGATTCGAATTATCAGGTGACTTCTAACTCTTCATCTAGCGACTCATCAACCACTCAATTGCCTCCCCTCAAGACCGTCGCTGGGTAAGTATGCTGCCCTTCAGCTTTTTCCTTCATGCGTCGGTTTACCATACTAACCTTTGTTTGATATTGTAGTGCCAAAGCCCGACTGAGCAAGAAAGCAAAAACCAGTACCCCCACTGATGAGGTTGAACCGGAGAGGACCCCAGAAGGTGCTAGTAGAGACACTGATATTGTCATGGATGATTCTGCCCCACAAGGTCCAAACACTGATGTCGATCCGCCAGAAGCTGACCCGGCTACTCATGTTGAGCCATCAAGCCCGCATGCTACTCCTCCAAGTCCAGCTGCTGACCTGCCGAGCCCAGCTGTTGATCCACCGAGCCCAGCCAGGGATATTGTCAATCCAGCGAGCCCGTCAAAAAGTGGCGATGATGATGTTATTATCACCGGTACTGGTCACACCGACCCAGGCAATCCGGTTGCCTTATCAAAGCATACTACCAAGGAAGAATTTGTTGCTATGGGCAAGGGGAAAGAGAAGACAGATTTATCCAGCTATGTTAATCTTACCGCCCAAGAGCTCCATTCCAGATTCCTAGACCGCCTATACACAAGCCGAGATTATGAGGCCGGTTTGGTGAATATGATGAAGGAGCGCTATGAGGTAATCTTCCAAACACTTTAATCTTTCTTGTTCTGTATATCCACTTCATTGTAGCCCCCAAGGGCCGGTTTGTCTCTTGAAGATAAACCGAGACTTTTAGGATAAAGAACACTTCAACTGAGTATCCCCCAAGGGCCGGTTTGTCTCTTGAAGATAAACCGGGACTTTATGATCCATACTGTATTTTGTCAATTCCCTTGCCTGCGTATTTTCTGATCAAATACACATTAGCCCCCAAGTGCCAAGATTAATACTTGTATTGAGCCTTGGGACTTTAAATAATCAGCAGGGAAGAAGAAATCCGCATTAGCCCCCAAGTGCCAAGTGTATAACTGGTTATATGCTTGGGACTTTGAGAAAAATATTAACATCTTCATCATCTGACTGTTGCAGGCTGATATAAACAACAAAGATTCCCAAATTTCCGATCTTCAAGAGAATATCAAGTCCCAGCAAGCAGAGACCTCCAAGGCCAAAGATGAACTAAAAGGCGCTTTGACAGCCATGGAGCAACTGAAAGACGGTTTCAAGACTGAACGTGCCAACTGGGAAATTGAAAAGGCTGCTTTGTTGAAGCGGGCTGAAGACGCCGAGGAAGCTCTTAAATCGGTGGCAGAAGAGCTAACCGGGTTAAAACATCAAGTAAATGCTATGACGTCTGCGATATTTGGTGAGTACCTTGTGAAAAAAGCTTGATTATCCATCCCTAAAATATCTGGTTTAACAACGAATTCTTAAACCATTATAGGTAGCTGTGTTGCTCATCTGGGCTCTAACATGCGGATGAAACTGAAGGCAGCATATACGTTGATAGAGCAACTGTATACCGGTGCCCAACGAGTTATCTGCACGGTCTCATACAACAAACCGGCCCCAATGTTGATCAAGGATACACTAGCCAAATTGTCAATGACGCCGGCGCAGATAGAAGAAATGAAACGATCTGCTGCCAGGGCTAGCGCTTTGTTAGCACTGATTCGGGCCAAAGTGTGGATAGCTGACCTGGATCCAGTTGATATTGCCAGGGGTTATCCGGGTGAACAAGAAAACGGGTCAGCATTTGATAATGAAGCCCTCAAAGCCTTGACAAAGGAGATGCGTCCGCTTTTAAGTCAATTGACGGAAGAGGCTAACTTTTCTGTTCATCGGTCCTTCTATGATGAAAACAACCAACGGATTGACACTGCTGTGAAAGAAGTGCAAAATCTTATCCCGCCAATCCGTAAGCACACTTATGCCCCTGATGTTGAACCGTCCAATCTTATAAGTGAAGAGGCTGTCTTTCAAGCTTTAACCCGGATTGACTGGACCACTGTTGACTTCCAGCCACTGGGTGGGGAGGAGATTGAAACGACGCCAGAAGACCCATCAACCTCAGGTCAACCCGACGATGAGTCTTAATCCAGCAACCGGGTTGATTTTCATAGATTGTGTTCTGTGTAAAGAACAATCACTTATTTTGGGCCTTAAAGCGCCTTGTAATAGGCTAGTTGGCATACTTTGATCTGCTGCCATCGTGCACTAATATATGACTTTGTTTGATTCGTCATGATATTTGTGGCGCTGGCTTATATATCTTGAGAATATTATGCAATCCTTGTGTCTGCATAAATAAGTAAAAAAAATCTGTGATATGAAATTATGTTGTTGGTTTACCAACTTGATTGCAGTAAGGGTGAACACCCAACTCTTTTAGTGTTCATAACTCCCACCATGCAGTGCTGGTGTGTACCAAGTCACACTGGGTTGCGATGAACATCAGATGATTATACTAGCGACATGTAGTCAAAGCCAGACCGGGTTATGAAATACCGGTTCACCATTGATTATATGCTTAACAGCTGATAACTGTAAGCCACACCGGGTTAAGAAACGCCAGGTTGAGATGAAGACATATAGTCTGGCCAGGTCGAGCGACGTCGGTTTACTTTAAAAGTTGATCAATAAAGATAAAACTTGTAAAACAAAAGCAAATAAAACTTGTAGTCGAGGCTTTTCGAGGGCTGCCAGGCCCAAATCCGAGGCTTTTTGTGGGCTGCCAGGCCGCTGAGTTAAACCATTTGACATAGCCTTTTAAGATGGGCCTCCAACTAACCAATCGTCGTTTTAACTTTGACAAGTTCAGGGTCTCAATGAGAGTAACTTGTCAAACGTTCGGCTGGTCGTGCCAGGATTACCTGGATAGGAGTGGCTTACTTGATGAAGGCAGGTTAACCCTGGGTTTTAGGTGAATACACCGGGCTTCCAAGCCGTGGGTCGATACCCAATTACAAGGGTCCTTTCAAACTCTTTGTTACTTTACACAAAGAGCCCCCAAGTAACTTTGTGAGCCGTGCTCAATGGGTGCCTATGTTTGAGTCGTGATTTTAGCAACAGAACTCTCTTTGGCCCCTTGGGTGTGAAGCTCCCAAGCTGTATGATGGCATGATAGCCGGTTTAATGGACAAAATGGGTCATCGCTTTGTAAGCAGAAGCCCCCTTGTAACCAAGAAATATTGGAAGAATGGCAGAAGCCCTACTTGTAGCAAGGATGCCGGTTTATTATATTGAGCATAATATATACATTGTCAAAATATGTACATAGTGAGAGCCTATGGCTCAGGTGTAGTAAGGCCGTAGAAGAGCGATATTCCACGGCCGACGGGTCTCCTCCTCCGATTTGCTTGAGTCTTTGTGCTTGCGAATGTCGAGGAGGTAGTATGATCCGTTGTGCAGATTTTTGCTGACCACAAAGGGTCCTTCCCAAGGTGGGGATAACTTGTGCATATCGGTCTGATCCTGGATAAGCCGGAGCACTAAATCAGCTTCTTGAAAGGTTCTTGTCCTAACCCAGCGGCTGTGATAACGCTGCAGGTCTTGCTAATAAACCACCGAACGAGCCAATGCCATGTCCCGTTTTTCATCTAACAGCTCTAGTGCTTCTTGACGTGCTTGCTCGTTGTCCGCTTCAACATAATTGGCAACCCGAGGCAAGTCATGACGAATATCACTGGGGAGTACCGCCTCTGCTCCGTAAACCATGAAGAAAGGAGTATAACCTGTAGATCGGTTTGGGGGTGGTGTTTATGCTCCATAACATAGATGGTAGTTCTTCCACCCAACAACCTAGTGCCCGCTTCAAAGGGACCATAAGCCGGGGCTTTATACCCTTTAAAATTTCCTGATTAGCTCGCTCAGCTTGACCATTAGATTGGGGGTTAGCCACAGACGCCACATCAAGCAGGATGTGCTCTCGTTGACAAAAGTCCTCCATTTTGCCTTTAGAGAGGTTTGTGCCATTATCTGTGATAATGCTGTGTGGAAAACCGAAATGGAAGATCACTTTTTTGATGAACTGAACCGCCGTGGCTGTGTCACACTTGCTTACAGGCTCCGCTTCAACCCACTTAGTAAACTTGTCAACCGCCATCAACAGGTGGGTCTTCTTATCTTTGGATCACTTAAAAGGCCCTACCATGTCAAGCCCCCAGGTAGCAAACGGCCAGGTGATAGGAATCATCCGTAGATCCTCAGCCGGAACATAAGCTCGTCGTGAGAATTTCTGATAGCCGTCGCACCGCCGTACCAAGTCATCAGCATCAGCGTGAGCAGTCAGCCAATAGAAACCATGACGAAATGCTTTAGCCACCAAAGATTTTGAACCGGCGTGATGACCACAGTCTCCTTCGTGGATCTCACGTAAAATCTCATGGCCTTCTTCAGGAGAAACACAACGCTGAAACGCCCCTGAAACACTGCAATGATGTAACTCGCCATTGACAATTGTCATGGACTTGGATCGCCGGACTATCGGCCTGGCCAAAATTTCATCTTCTGGTAACTCGCCCCGGTTCAAATATGCCAAGTATGGAACCGTCCAATCCAGAATGATATGTAAAGCGGCCACCAACTATGCCTCCGGATCAGGAATGGCGAGGTCCTCCTCTGTAGACAGTTGAACCGATGGGTTGTGCAAGACATCCAAAAAGGTATTGGGTGGCACCGGTTTACGTTGAGATCCTAGCCGGCTTAAAGCGTTAGCTACCTCGTTTTTGCGCCGATCAATGTGCTCCACTTGATATCCCTTAAAGTGACCAGCAACAATATCCACCTCTCGTCGGTAAGCCGCCATGAGTGGATCCTTGGAATCCCAAGTACCTGAAACTTGCTGGGCTACCAGGTCTGAGTTTCCAAAGCATCGTACGCGGCTTAAGTTCATCTCCTTAGCCACTAGAAGACCATGGAGTAAAGCTTCATACTCAGCTGCATTGTTAGTACAAGGGAACATTAAGCGAAGAACATAATGAATTTTATCACCTCAAGGGGAAGTAAGGATAACTCCAGCCCCCGAGCCCTCCAATTGCCTGGACCGTCAAAGTGAATAGTCCAGTATGTACTGTCCGGTTTGTCCTCCGGTATCTTCAACTCTGTCCAATCATTGATGAAATCCACAAGGGCCTGGGATTTGATTGCTGTTCGAGGCATATACTTCAAACCGTGTGGTCCAAGCTCAATAGCCCACTTAGCAACCCGGCCAGTTGCTTCCCTGTTCTGGATTATATCCCCCAGAGGAGCAGAACTGACCACTATGATGGGATGACCTTGAAAGTAATTTTAAGCTTTCGACTTGCCATAAAAACCCCATACACCAGCTTCTGCCAATGCGGATATCTTTGCTTTGACTCAATGATCACTTCACTAATATAATACACCGGCCTTCGAACCGGGTATTCCTTCCCAGCGTCCTTGCACTCTACCACAATGGCGACACTGACAACCCGGGCATTAGCATCCACTTATAACAGAAGTGGTTCCTTATCAACTGGAGCGGCAAGAACCGGTGGTTCGGCCAACTGCTTCTTCAAGTCTTTAAACGCCGCATCAGCAGCATCGCTCCAGACAAAACTGTCTGTCTTCTTCAACATATGGTACAGAGGGATCGCCTTTTCTCCCAACCTGCTGATAAACCGGCTCAAAGCCGCAATACGACCCGCCAAACATTGAACATCATTGTACATGCCGGTTTAGCCAGAGATGTGATAGCCTTGATCTTTTCCGGATTAGCCTCAATGCCCCGATTGGACACCAAAAAACCCAAGAGCTTGCCAGCCGGTACACCAAAGACACACTTATCCGGATTGAGCATCATTTTATAAACTCTCAGATTGTCAAAGGTTTCTTGCAAATCAGATATGAGTGTCTCCGCCTTCCTAGTCTTGATCACAATATCATCCACATAGGCATGAACATTGCGCCCAATCTGAGTATGAAGACAGTTCTGCACACAGCGTTGATAAGTTGTCTGGGCACTCTTGAGCCCAAAAGGCATAGATACATAATAGAAGGCTCCAAAGGGAGTAATGAAAGCTGTCTTCTCCTGGTCCTTAACTGCCATCTTGATCTGATGATAACCAGAATAAGCATCCAAGAAACTCAAACGCTCACAACCCACCGTAGCATCAATGATTTGATCAATACGAGGGAGGGCAAAGGGATCAGCGGCAAGCCTTGTTCAAATCTGTGTAATCCACACACATATGCCAAGTGCCATTTTTCTGAAGTACCAGCACCGGATTAGCCAACCACTCTGGGTGAAACACTTCCACAATAAACCCTGCTGCCAGTAGCCGGGCTACCTCTTCCCCAATGGCCTTACACCGCTCCTCATTAAAGCGGCAAAGAAACTGTTTGACCGGTTTGAACTTCTGATCAATATTAAGAGTGTGCTCAGCGAGTTCCCTCGGTACACCTGGCATGTCAGAAGGTTTCCATGCAAGGATGTTCCGGTTCTCACGGATGAACTCGATGAGCATGCTTTCCTATTTGGGATCCAAGTTGACGCTGATGCTGAACTGCTTGGATGAATCGCCAGGAACAAAATCCACCAATTTAGTCTCATCAGCCGATTTAAACTTCAAAGCCGGATCATGCCCTATAGTGGGCTTCTTTAGAGAGGTCATGTCTGCCGGATCAACATTGTCCTTATAAAAATTCAACTCTTCCGTTGCACAAACCGATTCAGCATAGGCCGCATCACCTTCCTCACACTCCAGAGCAATCTTACGGTTACCATGAACCATGATGGTTCCTTTGTGACCCGGCATCTTGAGCTGCAGATAAACATAACATGGCGTTGCGATGAATTTAGCATAAACCGACCGTCCAAATAAAGCATGGTACGGACTTCTGATCTTGACCACTTCAAAGGTCAGTGTCTCGGACCTTGAATCATGATCATCTCCAAAAACCACCTCCAGAGGTATCTTACCAACTGGGTAAGCCGATTTACCAGGCACCACTCCATGAAAATGGTGTTTGACGGTCTAAGATTCTTATCTGTCAACCCCATACGGCGGAAGCTTTCATAGTACAAGATATTGATACTTCTCCCTCCGTCCATGAGTACCTTGGTGAACTTATAACCTCCCACCTGCGGTGCAACTACCAAAGCTAGGTGACTCGGATTGTCAACCCGGGGTGGATGATCCTCCCTGCTCCAGACAATAGGATGCTCAAACCAGCATAGATAATGGGGCATTGCCGGTTCAACGGAGTTTACTGCCCTTTTATGGAGTTTCTGATCGCGCTTGCACAAGCTAGTAGTGAAGACATGATACTGTCCACCGTTTAACTGCTTTGGGTTGCTCTGATAACCCGACTGCTGTGGATTCCCCTGATTACCCTGTTGATGGTTACCACCTTGGTTATTCTGATTGCCCTGATTATTCTGAAATCCTGAGTTTGAATCGCCACCACCGTAACCTGGCCCATGAAATCCTAGACTGGAACCACCAGATGGACCCTGATCGTACCGAAAAAGATCAGAGTTTTTGAATTCCCTCATGATGTGGCAATCCTTCCAAAGGTGCATGGCCGGAACCTCCTTTGTCCCGTGCTTTGGGCAAGGCTGGTTTAACAGGCGTTCCAGATTCATTCCTCCACCGCGCTGGGGCGGTTTACCCTTACGGCGCTGCATCTTACCTCGTGATAATCGGTGTTAGCCACAAAATCGAATTGTTCGCTTTACGCTACCATTGTTTCCGTGGGTCTACCGGGTTATGCTTTGTCCCTTTGAACCGCATTCTTCTTTCCCTTCTCTGCTTCTCTTCATCGTAATCGGGTCCTTGGTATTATCGTAATCAGCATACTTAACCGTGAGCCACCATGAGTGTTCCCATATCATTGCAGTGACGCTTGAGCCGTCCCAACTTCATTTTTAGTGACTTAAACCGGCAATTGCCCTCCAACGTCACAATTGCTGTATCCGGATTGATGCAGCCTGATGAATGCAAAATTTCTGAAACCCGGCGTGCCCAATGGGTTATTGATTCATTCTCTCCTTGGACACAAGCTGCCAGATCTACAATGGATATAGGTTGCTTGCATGTATCTTTGAAGTTTGCTATGAACTTGTCCTTCAACTCATCCCATGAATTGATCGAGTTAACAGGCAGGCTCTTCAGCCAGGTGCGAGCCATTCCTTATAGCATCATGGTGAAGTATTTTGCACACGCCTCTTCATCCACATCTAGCATCTCCATTGCCATCTCATAACTCTCAACCCACGCCTCGGGGGGCTGATCAGCGGTATAGTTAGGCACCTTGCATGGACCTTTGAAATCTTTGGGCAACCGCACATTACGGAGAGCCGGGATGAGACACGGCACTCCCCAGGAGCTGAAGGAAAGCCTGGTCCCTCGTTCTACTAATGCCGCTGGCTGAACCGGGGCGGGTTGATGAAGACCCGCGTGTTGCGCTGCTAATGCGGCCTCCCTTCGTGCTCTGCCATTATCCACCACATCCTGAGCATTCAAACCGCCATTCGCCGGATTAGGCCCTCGAGGGGCATCATGATGCCGCGCACTGCTTGACACGTCCGGTTCGTCTATGTGCCTGCTATAACTTTTGCTTGGACGAGGGGTTGAATGTATTCTGTCTCGGCTGTAGGAATAAGCCTGTTGCTGTACAACGGCGGTTGCCTGGCTCGTCGAGTTTCAATCGCTGCTAATGAATAACCCTCCATCGGAATAGTCGCCAAACGTGATGCCGCCGCGATCATATTATCCAAAGGGCTAGAAAAGTGACCCGATGGTGTTGCTACATATTGCGGCGGGTTGTCAGTCCGTCGAGGCGGGTCCATCGCCCGTGGCTGATCCGGCACCGCCCCAGGTGCCTCAGTACGGTTTACTCCTGCCGGATTGCTAGGCCAAGCTCCTGGTGTACTAAAGAGATTCAGACCCTCGTAAATTTGCGGCAGTCGAGACCGGTACTTCCTTTTGATAACTTTGTTTGACCCGTTCTGATCCAACATAAGCCGGTAATTGTGCGCCTGGATTTGTTGTGATTGGGCATCTAAAGCGGCCTGCTCTTCATCCATCCTGGCCTCCTCAGCTGCCAAGTCCGCCTTGGCCTGAGCTATCTGATCCTTTAGCTTCGTAACATCCGCATTATGCTGAACTTGAGTCTCTGGAGTCACCGCCGTAGTCAACAATGCCGTCAAGGCGTCCAGTAAACCGGCAAGAACTTGAGCCGGCCGGCGCGCCGGGCCTCCTGCCGCGGCTGCCGATCCGGAGATCATTGCTACTGTAGATGAAGATTGCACGGTGGGTTGCATACCGGCCATGAAGATCACAACCCAGTTTGGCAGTTCAAGGGGACCCGAAATATTGTCGCCATCAGAATATCCCCCAATCCGTCCATCTTGCAGTTGGTATAGTGACTCGGTTTCGCCAGTGGACGATTCACCATCTGAGTAGATGGCTGTCTCACCGTCGGACACCGGTTCAGATTCCGTACCATGGATGAATCCCACGAACGCATGCTTCATGGCAGGCTGAACCCGGGCAGGACTTGCACGCTGAGCCGTCTCGACGAGGTTGGTGGAGATGTCTGGCTAAGGGCCTGGTTCGCCGATCTTGCCAATGAAAACGTGAATTCCGCCAAAGGGGACCTGGTACCCGTACTCGATTGAGTCGGCCTCGGGGCCCCAGCCTGCATCGTCGATGTAGAGCTTGCTGCGACGACTTTTGGTCATCCGGCCAACCGCGTACCCTTGGAGTCCTTCAAAGTTGCACTTTAGGAACTCGAAACCATCGTGCGATAGCCCTGCGGTGGGCGCCAACTGTCGTGGAAATATCACGTCAGATGTCCTAGCAGAAGGACTTAGTCGTGGAGCCATCGCAACGAGATTAGCCTGAAGGGGTTAAACCGGACAAGGGACACAAGAGTTTTATACTAGTTCGGCCCCTTACGATGAAGGTAAAGACTACATCTAGTTGTGATGGGATTATTGGGGTTTCGATGACCAGGGAGCAAATACGCTTTGCCTGGGTCTCGAGTTGTTGTTTCTTGTCCTTGAACCACCGCCGGGTCGTCCCTTTATATACACAGGTTGACGCCCAACCGGTTTACAGAGTCCCGAGGCCGGCTCATACAAGTGTCCGGCTCGGTCTCTCCCTTTCCCTAACTTACAATACAAGTTACACAACTATGGCGGTTTACCACTATGGGCCCTGATCCGCCTCTGTGCTCTGGGCCTCTAAGCCTTATCAGTAAAGCACCATCTTCTTTGTCTTCATGGGCTTCGGTATAGTTGAGCATGAACCGGCCCCTCCTGGGCGGTTTACACTCAATAGTTATATCCTCAACACAAAGGGTAGCTAGTTCATGCCAATCCTTGAAGGAGAGAGGTCTTGAATCCTAGCAGGATCTTCCCGTGAAGGGGTCTTGAATCCACTTGGGGGATCTTCTCACATGGAGGTCTTGAACTCCATGGGAGTAGGGATAAGTGGATGAGCAAATCTCTATCTCAAATGAGCTCTAATCTTTGCTAACCCTAGAAGGATGAGGGAGAGGTCTATATATAGTGCTAGTACAAGTTGGGACGAGTTGGAGGGGAACATGGGCCTTT
Source organism: Aegilops speltoides (assembly GCA_021437245.1). Lineage (NCBI taxonomy): Eukaryota > Viridiplantae > Streptophyta > Magnoliopsida > Poales > Poaceae > Aegilops > Aegilops speltoides. The sequence continues at coordinate 134,972,502 of CM038143.1, forward strand.
AGGTCGTTCACTATGTGCAAACTAGGGCCGGATGTCCGGGCTAGGGGCCCGATGTCCGGCGGCTCACGAAGAGCCAGATGTCCAGGGTCTTGGCCAGATGTCAGGGCATGGAGGGGCAGAGGCCCTATTGCTCTTGGGTGTGTCAAGCCTCAAATCCGGGGCCGGATTGGATGTCTGGGCTGGTCGGGCTGGATGTCCGGGTCCTGTAGCTTCGGAGTTGTGGCCTTGTTGCTGTAGATGGAGTCATCAGGGGCCAGATATCAGGGCCAAGGTCCGGATGTCTGGGTCATGTACCCCTTCTACGGTTCCTCTCGTCGTGCTCCTTCGTCCATGTACTTGAGGACTTATCCATCACCATGAGCATCTCCAAGGGTGTCTTCTTGCTACATAAGCACACATAGCATTCCAGATTGAGGTGGTAGTCATGTATCATGTGGGTCATATGGAATGTCACTAAGGAGAGATGTCACCCTGGTCTCAAGAGCTCTTGCATGTGCTCGTGCGATCGGTCTACTTGGTGCCTGGGGAGATGGAAGTAGGTCCATGTGAATGACTGTGGGATGCTCCACATATCCCCTCCCCTGGGAATGATCCAACCTCGGATCAAAAACCTCATCACCATGGAAGGGAGATAGATCCTGACATTGAAAATCTCGCTCATGTTGTACTTGTCGCTTGGGATGTTGATCTTGTATGCATTGTTGTTGTAGCGTGCTAATAGCTTGAAGGGTCCATCGGCTCGAGTTAGTAGTTTGGACTTGAGCTCATTGGGGAAGCATTCCTTGCAAAGGTGTAACCACACAAGATCTCCGGTGTCGAATACCATGGGCTGCTTGTTCATGTTGGTCTTGGTCGTGAGTCGTTGTACTTGGTGCTCAATGGTGTGTCGTGTATATTCATGCACCTTCTTGAGATAGCTCGCTCGTGCGCTTGCATCCATGTTGATGCACTCTTATATCAGTAGCGGTGGATTGTCCAATGGGGGCAATGGGTTGAATATGTAAACGACCTCGAAGGGGGACTTTCTGGTAGTAGAGTGTCTTGCTCGATTGTAGGCGTACTCGTCAATGGGTAAGTGATACGTCTCCATCATATCTACTTTTCCAAACTCTTTTGCCCTTGTTTTGGACTCTAATTTGCATGATTTGAATGGAACTAACCTAGACTGACACTGTTTTCAGAAGAATTGCCTTGGTGTTATTTTTGTGTAGAAATAAAAGTTCTCGGAATGACCTGAAGCTTCACGGGGAATATTTTTGGAATTAATAAAAATATTGGCGAAAGAATCAACCAGAGGGGACCGTACCCCCCGGCGTGCCCCCTGGCTTGTGGGTCCCGTGAAGCTCCATCGAACTCAACTCCAACTCCATATATTCACGTTCAGGGAGAAAAAAAATCAAAGAGAAGGATCCATCGCGTTTTACAATACGGAGCCGTCGCCGCCTCCTGTTCTTCATTGGGAGGCCAGATCTGGAGTCTGTTTGGGGCTCCGGAGAGGTTAAATCGACGCCATCTTCATCATCAACCATCCTCCATCACCAATTTTGTGATGCTCACCGTCGTGCGTGAGTAATTCCATCGTAGGCTTGCTGGATGGTGATGGATTGGATGAGATTTATCTTATAATTGAGTTAGTTTTGTTAGGGTTTGATCCCAAGTATCCACTATGTTCTGAGATTGATATTGCGATGACTTTGCTATGCTTAGTGCTTGTCACTAGGGCCCGAGTGCCATGAATTCAGATCTGAACCCTTTATGTTTTCATGAATACATTTGTGTTGTTGATCTGATCTTGCAAGTTATAGCCACCTACTACGTGTTATGATTCGGCAACCCCGGAGTGACAATAGTCGGGACACTTCCCGGTGATGACCGTAGTTTGAGGAGTTCATGTATTCACTAAGTGCCAAGGCTTTGTTCTGGTTCTCTATTAAAAGGAGGCCTCAATATCACTTAGTTTCTATTAGGACCTCACTGCCACGGGAGGGTAGGACAAAAGATGCCATGCAAGTTCTCCTCCATAAGCACGTATGACTATATTCGGAATACATGCCTACTTTATATTGATGAATTGGAGCTAGTTCCATGTCACCCTAGGTTATAACTATTGCATGATGAATGCCATCCGACATAATTATCCATGATTGATCCATTGCCTACGAGCTTTTCACATATTCATCTTGATAACCCGACACAGGTAGTAGAGGTAAATTCTCTCTATAGATTTGATGAAGGTGATATTCGTCATAATAAGTCTGCTAGTCAATGCTTGGATGAGTTTGATAATTTTATTGTTAAACAAGAAAATTTCAATGCTTATGCTAGTAGACAATTGAAACGTAATGCTCACATGCTTGACTACTTGGGTGATTATATGAGTAGAACTATTAATGATCTTAAGCTTATTAGTAAACATGCTTCCATGGTTAGAACTCAAGTAGAACAAGTACTTAAGGCACAGGATGATTTGCTCAATGAGTTAAATAGTAAGAACAATGATAATGTTGTTAGGGTTATGACTAGAGGTGGTGAAATGACCCAGGAACCTTTGTATCCTGAGGGCCATCCTAAGAGGGTTGAGCAGGATTCTCAGAGAATTAATACTAATGCACCTAGTCCTAGTAATAAAAAGAAAAAGAAAACTGATAGGACTTTGCATGCTTCTAGTGAACCTACTATAGACACACCTGAGAATCCCAATGATATTTCTATTTCTGATGTTGAGACACAATCTGGTGATGAACATGAACCTAGTGATAATTTTAATGATGATGTTCATGTTGATGATCAACCTAGTAACGATAATGATGTAGAGATTGAACCTGCTGTTGATCTTGATAATCCACAATCAAAGAATCAATGTTATGATAAGAGAGACTTCGTTGCTAGGAAACATGGTAGAGAAAGAGAACCATGGGTTCAGAAACCTATGTCCTTTCCTCCTAAGCCATCCGAGAAAAAGGATGATGAGGATTTTGAGCACTTTGCTGAAATGATTAGACCTATCTTTTTGCGTATGCGTTTGACTGATATGCTGAAAATGTCTCCTTATGCTAAGTGTATGAAAGATAATGTTACAAATAAAAGAAAGATACGGGAAGCTGAAATTTTCACCATGCTTGCTAATTATACTTTTAAGGGTGGAATACCAAAGAAACTAGGAGATCTAGGAATACCAACTATACCATGCTCCATTAAAAGAAACTATGTTAAAACTGCTTTATGTGATCTTGGAGCCGATGTTAGTGTTATGCCTTACTCTTTATATCGTAGACTTGAATTGAATAAGTTGACACCTACCGAAATCTCTTTGCAAATGGCTGATAAATCAACTACTATACCCATCAATATTTGTGAGGATGTGCCTGTTGTGGTTGCAAACGTTACTATCTTAATGGACTTTGTTATTCTTGATATTCCCGAGGACGACAATATGTCGATCATCCTTGGTAGACCCTTTTTGAATACTGCACGGGTTGTTATTGGTTGCAACAAGGGAAATGTCACTTTTAATGTTAATGGTAATGAGCATGCACTACAAAAAAAATACACTTCCGTGATGATACATGTTTGTCACAGTAGGTCGCGTTTTTTGTCATGCATGTACATCCATGACAAATTTATGACAGAATCAAGATAGTCATACCTGTGCTGTCATAGAAGTGTTCCATGACATTACCAAAATTATCATCACGGAAGTGTCCACTTCCATGACGATAAATCGCGCGTCCCAGAAGTGCTTTCGTCAAGGGTGACCGACACGTGGCATCCACCGTAATGTAATGCCGTTAAGCTATCGGGTCGGGTTTTGATCCGATAACCCGTTATCACCCGACCAATGGGGATTTTCCACGGTAAAATCATCATTGGCTGGAGGAAACACGTGTCGGCTCACCGCTGGGACAGATGTCATCCACTCATTGGATAGAAGGCGCCTATGATACGCCGACAGTGGCACGCCCAACAGAGGCCCATTCTCGTGAAAAGGCCGCCCGCTTGACTTGGTCAAAGGTGGCGGGCGCCCATGGAAAGTTCGTTAACGGCCTGCTGGCATATAGCCCATTTACAGCCCGCTATCCCAAGGCACGCTACGCCCTATCCGAATTAGGCCCAAGAGCGCTATCCGGCCATCCAATATGATTCCACCCGCTTTCACTTCGCCCATGTACGACCCATGACGCCTTTCGCCCATATGAGGCCCTATGTAACTCTTGGCCTATTAACGCCCATGGTGAACCGCCCGCAATGAACAAAGGTATCTTTTACACCCACTAACGGCCCGTGGTGAAACCGCCCGTAATGAATAGTATATCACTTTATACCCATTAAGGGCCCGTTATTCGCTTGGGCCGTTTCAAAGAATGTTATCTTTCGCCTTCTCGAGCCCATTTATTCTTGGGCTCATTTCAAAGATTCGCTTACTTACGGCCCGTTCGCTATTTTCGCCAGGGGCCAAATTCAGCCCGTGGTTACATCGGCCCGTTTGTGGTCCGTTAATACGTTGGGCCGTTTTCATAGCGTCATCAAATACGACCTATTAACGATGGCCCGTTATGGTCATACGACCCGTATAAGGCCCATTGATGATACGGCCCGTAGAAGGCTCATTGTTTCTATAGCCCGTAGAATGCCCATTGTTTCTACGGCCCGTAGAAGGCCCATTGTTTCTACGGCCCGTAGAAGGCCTACTGTTTCTACGGTCCGTAGAAGGCCCACTATTTCTACGGCCCGTAGGAGGCCCAGTGTCACTACAGTAAATATTAGCCCATGGTTATTGTGGCCTAGTTTTAAAAAGAACTGCACTGACTACAAGCAAACAAATAAACAAGACAACAAGGAAATAAATAAGCAAGCAACTTATGCTAGGCTATCACGATCGTTACATATATTACATCCATCGGGCATCAAAGTTCGCCACCAAAGCAAATATAGGGAACAAAGCAGCATATCATATACACTAGTTGTCAAAGTTGGCGACCAGCGCAAATAAACGCCGCAAAAAAACAAATCCAGAATCAAACCACTTCAAGATATCGAGAAACAATATCCTAGGTACTCATAATGTCGGCAAGATGCTTAGCAAGCTTATTAACTTTCTCTTGTTTGGCTCTTAAATCCTCCAAATATTTGTTGTTGCACCGTAAAATATGCATCTGAATTATGCAGGACTTCCTCATCCTTCACTTCTGTCATGTCAAAGACATCTCGATCGATGTCTTTCAACTTGAAGTTGAGACTCAAGAAGATGAACTAATTCAGCAATGAAGTTCAAGAGCTTGTGCCAGCAGAGAGTGGCCAAGAACTCGAACACTACATCAAGACAGACTTTTGGGTTCCTCACTATCGCCAAGATAGTTTTTATCACTTTCTTGGAGACCACTAGGATGTCTCACTATCTTGAACCTTATCTCATTATTTCCTTTAACATTGGATAACGTGGTATCGTTTCTCCAATATTTTGTCCGCATTCTAAAAGAGAAACAAGGCATACATCACATGTTTACTATGTTGTATATGAAACTCATTTTGGTAAATGAGTTCAGTAGTAAAGTGGACAGGATAACTGCATGAAACAAACATATATCTATGTGCCATGGCCACTTTATGGTCTATATCATTCTAGTTTTTGTTGCCAAATCAAGATAAAGACACAGTTCAAATAATATTTGTTCAAGACAAAGCAGAATAGATAGAATATAAGTGTGGGTAACTATAGAGCAATAACAACACTTGTAATGTGCATGACATGAGAACATAACTGTTTATTCAATTGAAACTGAAATCAACATAAAGCAGGTTACAACAACAAACCAGTTAAAGAAACAGGTTTAAAACATACCTGTTGCGCCATTGGAGTTTCAATTCCATCCTTCAAATATGAAAATAGTTGGTATGAGTAAATACAGTAATGCAAGAGCAAAGGAGTATGAACCATAGCTACAGAACCTGACCTGAGAACAAATCTTCTTCTCCTTTAAGCGTTGAGTTGGGATTCGAAGTAGTGGTCCGCGTGCTTTGGGCACTGCAGTTCCCTTACTACTCGTGTTTGGGTGCTCTGTGATCGAGACGGTGCTGTGTCAACTGGAACTGGGTTACTATCTGCCGGGGTTGGGGTTAGAAGGGGTGTAGCTGGTTCTCTGTCCAACTGGGTAGGGGTACAATCTGCGAGAGTCTAGGTTATGTGTGGTGGATTTGGTCCTTGGGCAAGTACAACCGTGGTTCTATCTGCATCAACTGGTAGCACTATCTTTTCTGAAGACCGTGTTGTTACTCCCTTAGATACTGCCATCACGCTCTCCAATTCAAATGGCTGATAAACAAGAAAAGTAATTGAAAGTATAGACATTGTATGGTAGACAGGTGCAATGGATAGTGGGGAATAAAAGAGGGCATGAAATAATTCATATTTATGTTGTCTAACCAAACAGGATAGCATGACACAATTTCACATATATGATGGCTAACTAAACAGATAGCATGACACAATTTCACATTGTGATGGCTAACTAAAAAGATGGAAAGACATAGTTCAAAATATGAGACTATGTAAACATGATGACATGACATAACTATATAATGTGTTTATTAAATAGGTTGGCATGCCATAATTCACATACATTCATGGATAGAATGCCATAATTCTAAATATGATGATTGTAAACACTAAATAGGATGAGATGATATAACTATATGATGTCTTTATTAAATGGGTTGCCATGCCATAATTCAGATAGATGATGTGTATGTACTATGTAAACATGATGGCATGATATAATTCAAATATATGATTTATATAGTAAGCAAGTAAGCGATGGCAATCTATATATGATGTAAAAACTAAGCAATGCAAGACAACATGCATGACATGGGTAATATAACCTGTCAAGTTTGAGCATAGACCTCGGGGAAATAGGACTGGTCATCGGTCTCAATCCTCCTCCGAGGAGCTCTCAGAGCCAACAAGATGTCGCTTCAACAGTAGCATTGTGTGCTCAATACCTTGTTTTCACTCCAGATACTTCCATCACCGCTTCAAATGGTTGATGCACAGGAAGAGTAGTTGAATATACAAACATTGTCGACAAATGGAACACGTAATACAAAAAAATGATAGCATGATATAATTCACATACATGATGCTTGGCTAAACAGCATGGCATTGCATAATTCACATATATAATGCCTTTGCAACAAGATAGCATTGTTTAATTCACATATATAATGTCTTGCAACAAGATGGCAATGCATAATTCACATATATGGTAATTAGACACTGAACAGGTGGCATTCACACAAAGCATGTCTAAACTAATCAAATGGCATAGCAATGCGAGACACCATACGCACGATATGAGCAACATAACCCTGCCAACTTAGAGCATACACCTCGGGGGGGGGGGGAATAGGACTGGTCATCTATCTCTGAATCCTCCTCTGAGTATCTATTCGTAACCAGCGAGATATGCGCTTCATCAGATAGCATAGTCTGCTCAGAAGACCTTGTTTTCACTCCAGAATTTTCCATCGCCGTGTCAAATGCTGATGCACACGAAGAGCTGTTGAATGTACTAACATTGTTGACGAATGTAATATGTAACGAAAAAAAGGATGGCTGATATAATTTACATATAAGATGACTGGCTAAGCAAGATGGCATTGCAAAATTCACATATATCATGCCTGGCTAAACAAGGTGGCGTTGCATAATTCACATAAACGATGAATAAACTAAACAGATGGCATTCGCACAAAGGATGTCTAAACTAAGCATATGACATATTTGATGTATAAAGTAAGCAATGCAGGACACCATATGCATGATATAACCAACATCAGCATGCCAAGTTAGAGCGAAGACCTCAGGGGGTAAATAGGAGTTATCTTCTCCTTCTGAATCCCCCTCAGAACAGATATCTTCCTCTCGATGACAATCCGAAATGCGTGGAGGGGGGAGGGCTGCCTTTGCGCCTACCATGGAGCGACGTCTACATGAAATTATATTGCCACGCAAGGCTTGTCTCTTTTGCTCTACATGTTCAGTTCCATTGTTTACAATAATTGTCATGCATAGGAATAAAACATAGTGAGATTATGTAAGGAGTGCATGCAGAAATCCAGAGTGATGGTAGCAACCTGTGGATAGACCCAAAACCAATAATAGTAGGCAGATAATAGCTTCAGTTAATTAATATAGATAATGGCTTCTTTACTGTTTGTTTCCCACCCAACATGAAACTCATAGTAGACACCAGAGATTAACCAGATAGTAGATAGATACTATTGATAGCGGCCCCGATATGTACCCCACAACCATTTAAAAACTCAAGTTTGACCATTAGTTTGGAGCTGACTCAGAGTGTAATCGGTGAACAGGATGATAAAGTAGCATGTAATATTAAGCGATGCATAATGTAAGCAGACACGAAAGAGTGCGACCTCTCTTGCGGACCCGTGTAGTCGTCGAGGTCATCTGCTCGGTTGATGATGGTAATGCAGTTTTCATGGCTGCCAGTGGCAGGGAAGAAGATCTGAGGCGGCGGAAGACATTCTGGAGGCCGGATCCTTGTCAGGCCGGACCCTTCGTCGTTGGAGCAAATGAGCTGGGTGGACGACGGCAAGCAGCAGAGCGGGACAAACCAAACAAGGTTTTCTTTGACAACTATCTCGTAAGAGAAGTAATTCTGTAAGGGCTCGCTTTGAATTGGAGGATTCCAACAATGCAGGATAGGAAATAGACAGAATAGGATAGGAATGCACGTGCAAAACAGAGAATTTAAAAACACAGGATTTCTGCCAATCTGGGTGTTTGATTCACAACAATTGGAAGATCACAGGATGCAAAGAAGCATGGTGAGATTAAGTCAAACTACAAGAAAATGTACGGTTATAATGCTATTATGCTACTATCTCTTAGTCTTGTGCTTCATGAATAGGAATTTGAAAAGGAGGACAAGTGAAAATTAAAATTCCTACGTTTTTTCTTTCAAGGAGACACTAAAGGAACAAATCCGTGTGCTCAGTGGACAATATATATAACATGTAGAGTAAAAAAGAGATGCAACAAGTGTACAACCTCTTTGGCGAAGCCATGTCGATCTCAGCGTGATTGGGTTGGCCGGTGAGGATGCTCCAACTGACTTTGCTGTCGGAGGAGGGGAAGAAGATCTTAGGCGTCTGGAGATGGAGCCCGAGGTACTACTCCACTGTGATGGAGGGTTTCGTCGTTGGAGCAGCTCCGGTGAGTTGTACAACGCCGAGGCTGAAGCAGGACAAGAGAGACAACGAACAATGTTGACTTGAGTGGAATTCTAATAGCATCTCCAATACATGACGTAAAATACATAACCACAAAGTGCTATATGTAAAATACATCAGCCCCTCATCTCTGAACTTAACTATCGAAACTGAACTGAACTGTCGAAACTAAACTTAACTGTCGAAACTGAACCTAACTGTCGAAACTGAATTTTGCTGTCGAAACTGAATTTTGCTGTTGAAACTGAACGCACTAGCAAGGTGAGGCTACACGTTGGTCGACTAACTTTTTCATCTCTGGTCAGTCGATTTTGCAGCCGTTGGATACAAAATCAAGGGCCTGCGGTTCATCTTCAACCTCCACCCCCCTGAGCCGCCAGCCACCACCGGCCAAACAGCAGCCCCCCGCCGCCCGCGGCCGGTGGTGCGCTGCCCCGCCCGCCCCGAAAATACTCCCCATCGCCGGTCCACCGCCGCCCCGGCTATCCCTCTAGGCCCTCCCGTGCCGAGCATTTTCTCCGTCGATCCCCACGCCACCGCCCCGCCAATGCCCCGCCACCGCCGGCGACCACCGCCTCCATCCTGAACCCTACGATAGATAGTGGGGTACCTCTCCGTGAGCCCCCTCCTCGCGGCTGGTTCTTCCTTCACCCCGGCGAGCCCACCCCTTGAAAATCGACTGACCCAAAAGTCGATTCAGTCGACTGAAGTGTAGCCAAATCGGAGCAGCATCGCAAGCAAGAGCAACAACGCGAGCAAGAGCAATAGCAATAGCAGACCAGGCAGGGGACCGAGAGCAAGAGCAGAGCAGGAGCGCAAGCAAGAACTAAAGCAGCAGCAGCTCCTACAGATGTGGACGTCGCTGCCGAGGGAGCGACGCCGTGGAGGAAGTGGCCGGCGACGCTGCCGTGGATGGAGCCGTGCCGTGTCGGCTCAGGACCGAGCGCCGGCAGCACCGTGAGATCGAATAAAAAAGAAAATGCAGCAATTATTGTACAACCTCTTTGATGGCGCCGATTAGGCCACAGCTTCATCCGAGGAAACGGTGATGATGATGCTCTTCCGGTGGTGCAGGTGAAGACGGTGGTGTGGGAATGGAGGTGGCGCGAAAGACGAGGGGAACGTCGGGGCAGCTCCTTGGAGGTGGAGGACGGGGTGGCTGAACCGGCGGGATGATGAGATCGACGACGGATCCTCATCCGGTACGGTGGATGAGGGACGTTAAGGTGTTGCTGTGGACGACGTCGTCGGGGAAGAGGCTCCGGCTGGGTGGCGGACGGAGCAGGGTGTGGGGTTTCGTCGTGGGTTTTCGTGGCCTCGGTGTACGAATGGGTGGGCGGATGGGATGGCAGTGGGGAACCATGGCTTAGAGACGCGCTTGTCCGAAATGTGGGGTAAGTTACGAAAGTACCCCCCACCGATTTGATGCGGTTCTTTCGGTTCAGGGGTACCACAGGCATTTCGCGTGTCGGGATTTCATTGGAGGTGGGAGTTTTCGCGCGCGTTGTAATTTCAGAATAGCAAGGCGCGGGTTGAGATGGAGGGAGTTGTCGGAGCACAACGAGACAAAGATATATCTTAAATATTTCGGGCTAACAAGGCGTGGGTTGAAATTTCCGGACAAGCCTAACGTGTACTATACCAAATCAATGCACACTACAAATGTCATTCAAAACTTTGAATTCATGTTATGTTGAATTAAAATATTTCGCTACGTGTATAATGCATGCAACCTACTACTCAAATGAACATTTTAGTGCATTCCAAACGTATATACTACCGCTTCAATATGGACTAAATTTGATAAGATCTACAGTAATGATTGTTGTGAAGTCAAAGCATTTGAATTCGTTTCTCTATTTTAATAAGATCTACAATCATCATTATTTTCAAGTTAAACCATCATTTGTGTATTATCTTCACAGCACACCACATGATGAGTCTCGAGTTACATATGAACTATATGTACTATATGAACTCGAACTAGATTTTTTGAATCCACTTTATTTTGATTTCAAATCACTTTACATTTCTAGCTCTAGCTAAATCTTCATAATCTAAACCATGTCTCATATGTATAATGTGTTTATCACATTATGTATGGTGCCCCGCCCCCTACGCCTACAAGTATTTAGATGTGAGTTGCAAACACCACACATTACCACAAATTCAAATAAAATGTGAGAATGTTCGATATATAGTATTGTTTAGATCGCTCGATATTTAGTTGTAAGCTGCAAACGCCGCACATTATCACAAATTCAAATAAAATGTGAGATTGTTTGATGTATAGTATGGTTTAGATTGTTCGTCATTTAGCTGTGAGTTGCAAACGCCATGCATTATCACATTATGGTATAACATGTGCACAGCATGTGTATCACTGCTATATTCATGCAAGCAATGTCTAAAACACTATGATCTCCTATTCAAATATATGAATCCACTTTCATATCAAATTATGATCCTTGTTAGTCTCTTACACCCACACAATCCTCTAACCTTTGTATCTACCACTAACTTTCTCTCGTGCATGCACACGCCCTCCTCGCCCTCCCCCTCCCTCGGCATTCTATCCACCGGGCACATTCATTTTTTTCTTTAGGTCGTTCTCCTAGAGTCTCCACAACTCCTTTCCGACGCACACCGATGATAAACCTCTCCAGCGATGCTTGCATACAGCATGCACACAGCTTCAACTCCTCCTTTATGTGTCCTTGCCTCGTGTCTCTCATATGGTCAGACACACGTGTAAACTCTCACCCCTCTTTTCATCGATCTCACAACCGCACACTCCTCCCCCTATCTAGATAGTAGTTGGGCCTCTCGCACCACCTCCTAGCTCCATTCTCTCTGCCTATCCGTCTCGCTGGGCCTTAGTTGCCTCTAACAAATGGACATACACCGACCGATCTCTTGCTATACATATAGCCAGCTAGGTCCTTATAACTCGTTTTTACCCACACATCGATCGATCTACCTCATTAGTTGTGTCTCTCCCTTCCTCCGACAAACAACAATTGATCTACTGATCTAGTTTGGTTTGCTTACCAAACACATGGTTCCCCTTCATCATCCATGGATGCGTCCCGACAGATCTATCACGCATAGGCACACACAGAAACACTTCCCCACTCTTATTGATAACATTGCGCTTCCACCCTCGCTTTGTCTAGTAGGCCTCTCCCAACATCTCCAAGAAGCAACTCCATCACCCATCCAGCACTCTACCCCTCTCCCTCCCTCTCCCTCCCTCTCTCTCTCTCTCTCTCTCTCTCGTCCCATCATATTTCCGCCCTTCGCTATGTATGGATGTCGACCGATCTCCCTCAAGACATAGCTGGGTCTCTCCTTCTCAACACATATACGAGTCGTTCTACCTCTATAGTTAGGCCTCTGCCAACCCCTCCCCCCGCGCCCTCCCCCCACACACACAGATACATCAAGCGCTCCAGTCATGTCTCCCTGCCACACACAAACTTGACATGTGCCCTGTAACATTCCGGTAGGCCAATCGCCCTATATATTTGACTTGCACACACACACACACACACACACACACACACACACAATTTTGATGGCTCTCTTCATCGATCTCGCACCCACCCACTTGATCCTCTCTTCGACTCTATCAATAGCTATGACCCCTCCCTCTCTTCTCGTGGATTGCCCGACCCTCTATATATGATATGGATAGACCTCCATTTCACACACATTCCATGCAAAATTTTGTTTGAGATGTCATCGACACATATTCCCACAAATAATTCACGAAATCAACCCCCACCCCACCCCCACCTCCCACCACAAAACAAAAAACACTCACGAATGCGGTTTGTATCTCTCACACACACCCACGTAGGTGGGGGATGTGTACGAAGAGAAGAGGTGCATGCACGGTGCACGTACTCCCGTCTCTTTCCCGACCACACCTGCTCGGGTACACAAGTGGAGCTCATTTCAGATTTAAAAGGCAGCCCACGTGGTAATTTGGCACGTGTACTGGTTGTCCACTTGGTGGAGGGAGGATCGTCTACCACGGGTGAACAAACAAATTGCGACTTGACACGTTATGTTAAATTAAAGAAAGAGGCAAACCATGTGGGGCCTACCTTAGAGGCAAGGCTCTATACACTGGAGTACTTTTGATGTGTCCCGTCAACTCGCAGAACGAGGATAAGCTTGCTTAGTATGCCGTCTCCCCCGCCCACGGGCGCGGTGGCTCGCAGGATGAGGGAAGCTTGCTCCTCCCTCGCCCATGCGCGTGGTGGCTCGCAGGACGAGGAGAAAAATTTACTACTCCCTCCGTTTACTCCTCGTCCCTACTACCTTGGTTATAGAGATTATATCATATTGTTTGGAATATATATGTCCTTTAGTAGATTTCAATATGAACTACTAGTACATACTCCAAACACTGATGTATATAGACGTATTTTAGAGTGTACATTCACTCATCTTGCTCCGTATGTAGTAGCACTCTCCCTCGCCCCTCAACCCTCGCCCACATGGTGGACATGCAGCAATTCATTCGGTCTCATATAGCCAGTATGATATATACTGCACTACCATTATTGCTCGACTTCCCGAAGAGGCGAAGACCCAATCACAAGGTTAATATTTTGGAGATGCGAAGCGCAAGGTTAGAGGAGAACGAGTAGTAGGTGCCGCGTCATTTATAAATTTTTTTTTCTTCAGTGGCACGTATGCAATATGATAGGTTCATATGGAGAGAAAAGGAAAGCGCTCCACTATATACATAGTCAGGACGGGCCAGCCTACACGGTTGCTTGCTGGGGTTGCTGTCTTGACACTCTCTCGCACAAAATGACTGTGGCCACATCTCTAACATCCCGGTGGATCACGTCCTCTTGGGGAAGGGGTGGATGCTTAGTGAAGATGCGGTGGTGCCGCCAAGCAAGTAAAAACCTGAAAGTGCAACTAATCCCGGGTGGTTTTGGTAATTAATAACAACATATATATCATTGAACTAATAGTTTCTTGAGAATCATTTCGAAAGTTCAGGATATGGGTATGGCAATGATCAAGAAGTGGACCCTCAAAATGCTAAGGCAAGCATTGGCAAAAGCTCAAGACTCCATTTTTGGTTTAGTGATCCAAGATCACATTGAGTCTATAGGAAAGCCAATACTATTAAAAGGGATGAGGTTATATTAATGATCTGGTTGCTCAAAGTGCTTAGTGATATATCTCCTAAACTATCAGCACCTCTCACTTCAAACATACACTCATAAGTAATCTCGGTCCCACCGATTCCATAAACTCAGTCACACCGAGATGAACCACCTCAGCCAAATAGCCAAACCCTAGAAATTTCGGATTTTCCGATTCTGAACTTGGTCTCACCGAAACTAGTGTTGCCAAGCTTCTGTAACCTTCTTTCATCAAATCGGTGTCACCGAGATGATAAAGTCGGTCCCACCGAGATTGGCAAACCCTAGTATTTGGAAGAATCGGACTCACCGAGATTGTATTTTCGGTCCCACCGAAAATCCCAACGTTCACAAGATTTGAACTTTCGGTCTCACCGAGTTGTCAACTTCGGTCTGACCGAGATTGGTCAAATGTGTGTAACGGTTGGATTTTGTGTGGAGGCTATAAATACCCCTCCACCTCCTCTTCATTCGTGGAGAGAGCCATCGAAAGAACTACCACTCCTACCTTACATTTCGAGAAGAAAACTACCTACCCTTGTGTTGAGATCAAGTTGCTCCACTCCCACCATATGAAACTTGATTTCTAGCCTTCCCAAGTTGCTTTCCACTCAATCCTTTCTTCCACCACAGCCAAATCAGTGAGGAGAGTTGAGTGTTGGGGAGATTATCATTTGAAGCACAAGAGCAAGGAGTTCATCATCACCAACACCATCTATTACCTTTTGGAGGGTGGTGCCTCCTAGATTGGTTAGGTGTCGCTTGGAGCCTCCACAAGATGTGGAGTTGAGCCAAGAAGTTTGTAAGGGCAAGGAGATCGCCTACTTCGTGAAGATCTACCCCGAGTAAGGCTAGTCCTCCGTGGGCGTATGCCATGATGGCATAGACAAGGTTGCTTCTTCGTGGACCCTTCATGTGTGCAGCCCTCCGTGGACTCTCGTAGCCGTTACCCTCCGTGGGTTGAAGTCTCCATCAACGTGGATTGACGATAGCACCACCTATCGGAACCACGAGAAAAATCTCCGTGTCTCCAAATTGCGTTTGCTCTTCTCCACCACTCTTTACTACATGTGCAATTTACTTTCCGCTGCTTATACTCTAGAATTGCATGTGTAGGGTGATACTTGACTTGATCATCATTGTGAACTTGCCAAAAACTTGTCTTAAGCAAAAGGCTGAATTTTTATATTGTCAAGTAGTCTAATCACCCCCCCTCTAGACATACTTTCGATCCTACAAGTGGTATCAGAGCTTTGGTCTCCATTGTATTGGTTTCCATTGCATTGGACTCCATAAGCTTGGTTTCACAACCTAGGAGAGTATGGCGTCTAGTGAGGGAAATTTTCGTTGAGGTCCTTACTTTGATGGTTCAAATTTTGCTAGTTGGAAGCATAAAATGAAAATGCATATTCTTGGACATAACCCTGCCGCACGGGGCATTATTTGTGTTGGCTTGAATGGTGAGTTCTTCGAGGAAGGAAAAGTTCCGGATCGTGAAGCTACAGCTGATGAATTGCGGATGTTGCAAAACAATGCTCAAGCTTGTGTCATTCTCTTCAATGCTTTGTGTCCCGAGGAGTTCAACAAAATCAGCCGTCTTGAGAATGCAAAAGAGATTTGGGATACTTTGGTCGAAATGCACGAAGGTACCGAGTCCGTGAAGGAATCAAAGCTAGATGTTCTTCAAGGTCAACTTGACAAGTTCAAGATGAAGGAAGGTGAAGGAGTCGCTGAAATGTACTCTAGGCTTGCTCTCATCACAAATGAGATTGCCGGCTTAGGAAGCGAAGAAATGACCGACCGATTCATCATCAAGAAGATTCTCAGAGCTTTGGATGGAAAGTATGACACCGTGTGCACTTTGATCCAAATGATGCCAAACTACAAGAATCTCAAGCCTACCAAAGTCATTGGAAGAATTGTTGCTCATGAGATGACACTTAAAGATAAGGAAGAGCTTCACAACAAGTCAAGTGGTGCTTACAAAGCTACATGTGATGCTCCCACAACCTCAAGTGACAAGCTAGTTTCCAATGAAGAGATAAGCCTAATGGTGAAGAACTTCAACAAATTCTACAAGAGTAGAAGCAAGGAAAGAAGCTCAAAGTCTAGATCATATGATGAAAAGAGATCTTCTAGTCGTGATCGAAACTGCTACAATTGTGGAAGACCCGGACACTACTCAAATGAGTGTTCGGCCCCCCACAAGAGAAGAGAAGAATCTCCAAGAAGAAGAAGCTCAAGAGAAGAGTCACCTCGGAAAGAGAGAAGGAGTAGAGATGATCGTTATGAACGAAGACCCTCTCGAGAAGCAAGGATTCGGAAAGGAAAGACAAGTCATCAAGGAGCTACACAAGAAGAAAACATCAAGCTCATGTAGGTGAATGGGTCTCCGCCCGACTCCGACAATCACTCCGAAAGAAGCTATCACTCCAACTCCGAATACATCCAAGATGAAGGTGTTGCCGGTCTTGCTCTCGTGTCCTCCAACTCCAACTCCTTTGACTTATTTGATTCACCAAATGAGGGAATTGGAAGATGCTTCATGGATAAAGGCCCCAAGGTATCACACCCTGAATTTATTGACTTTGATAGTGATGAGGATGACTTGCTTGGTGAAGATGAGCTTTTACATGACAAATCTAGTGAGCCAAGTAATGATGAACATGCTAGTAGTCTTTATAGTCGAGAAGAGTCGAATGACAATGCTATGAAGGAGATTGAGCGTCTAACTAAAGAACTAAACACTCTTAAGTTAGCTCATGAAACAACTCAAGAAGATCATAGAGAGCTCCTAAGATCTCATGAGAAGCTACGCTTCGAGAAGCTCAATCTAGAGCAAGAACATGAGTTTCTAAAAGCAATCAATGACGATCTTCGAAAGAAGAGTTCTTCATATCTTGCCAAACGACTTCTCTTGTCTAATTTCTTGCCACCTATTAAAACTAAGCATGACAAGCATAAGAAAAATTCTTCATCTAGAAGCAGCAATATTGGTTCTAGTAGTTCTCTTGATTCCACTAACAATGTTTCAAGCCAAGTTACACTTGAGCAAGAAAATAGTTTATTGAAAGGGATTATAGAGAAAGGTGTCTACAAGAGCCTTGCCGGAAGCAAGAACTTTGAGGAAATTGTTCGCAAGCAAGGAAGGCACCGGAAGAATCAAGGAATTGGTTTTGAGCGAAAGTTTAACGCCGAGGGTGTTGAATGGGAAGAAGGTCAATATCCCACTCCAAAGTTTGTTTCTCAAAAGGAGAAGTATGATCCTACTTCTTCCAATGTGGAACAAGCTCAAGATGACCTTCCACCACAAGACCACAAGCTAAAAGGGAAGGACAAGCTTCAAGAGGAGATTGATGCATTTATTGAAGCACCTAAAGCCATGGTCAAGTGGGTTCCCAAGGAAACGCCAAGTTCTACTTCGTCAAGCTCAACTACAACCCCAAGGATTCCCATCAAGATGATGTGGATCCCAAGAAGAAGAACTAGAGAGTTCTTGAGGGTGACTCCGCCAACATACTTCACTCACATTCATTTTGGCAAGAACTTGTGCAATCAACTTCCACATCTTGCACTAGTTCATGGAGTCACAAACCCTCTTGTTGGTAAGTCAAGGGACAAGGTAATCATTGCTTTCATGGACATCATCTATTGTGTACTTCAATCTATGTCCATGGATATCCTTGTTTGTTCCTTGTGGGACTAACCCATGTAGGTATTGAAAGTGCCTGAATCTAAAGGATTGCTCCCAACTCTTGATGATCTTCATCAACATTGAGCATCCACATCTTCAACATCTACATGAAGTCTTCTACGACAACCCAAGGTTAGTTTGACCCTTTAAAAGGGGTTCTCACATCTAGGGGGAGCTTTGCTCTAAAGAATTGAGCTAAAGCATCTTCAAATGATGTGAACACATTAATACTTTATGTAAAAGTGGTAACCCCACTTGTGCTTAAACGATGAGTATGACCTATGATCAAATGTCCTCATTTGACTCCTAAGTCAATATACTCATATAAAGATGACCTAGTCATCGACAAATTGTGTGATAATAGCTAGTGTTTTGTTTGTGCATGTTTGACACATATTTCATTTGCTATCTTATTGTGTGAGCATGTTGGATGCATGATTTTATCCATTCGAGGACATCCATTTGTTGCTTTGGTCTTTTGGATTTTCTTTTTGACCAAATGGATGGACAAGAATGCCTAAGTTCCTCCCCTAGCTATCTATGCTTTCTTGTCTCAAATTCTATTCATGCTTATATCACAAACTTTGAACAAGTCATTTTGGACACACCGAGTGAGGAGCACTTGAGCCACCGATCCGTCAAAGACTAAACTTCCAAAACCTTCTAAGTATTTTCGGTCGACCAACCCACTCAAACTCGGACAGACCGAAAGCACTTGGATTGATCTAGGTTTTCACCTCGGTGAAACCGAGTCGTGAATTTCGGCGTGATCAAGTGTGTAATCGCTTGCGTTATCCATCTCGGTGCCACCGAAGTTTTACAACTCGGTCCCACCGACAACAAAAGGGTATATATATCCGAGGGCAGCGCTGATTCCTTCTTCAAACGCCGCCCCAAACCTTTGCTGCCGCCGCCGTGGTCTCCGGATCGCCTTCGTTGTCGCCAGGCGCCCTCGCCATGGTCTCCGCTGCCGTCAACGGACATTCACTCCGCGCCGTTGCCGCCAGAGAGGAACTCCACCAAGTTAGGGTGAGTTTCGATCCTCTCGTGCTTCAACCTCCGATTCTATGCACGATTGGTTTGCCTAGCTTCTTGCCACGTTTGAGATCTTCCTATCCAGCAGATTAGTTCTTAGAACGAAATTGAGTAAAAGTTTTAGGTTAGGTTTCCGCGAACACATCTCGGTGAGACCGATTCTACATTCTCGGATGACCGATTTGGCCTCTGGCCATTGCCTTCGCACTTTTCGTCCAACCGAAGTTGTGCAAATCGGTGCGACCAAATGAGGATTTAGTGAAACCCTAGTGTTCTCGGAAGACCGAAATCCATTTCGTCCAACCGAAAGTGGTGTGAATGGTTCTGTTTAGACACTTCGGATTCACCAATTTTAGCCTCGGTCCGACCAAATGCATTCTGTGAAAACCTAAAACTGAAATTTGAACTCATTCTTTTGCAAAATCTTCTGCAGTTTGTGATAACTCTTCTATTCTCGCCTACACCTAATCTATTCACAGGTTGTCACCATGTCGATGCCGTGACAGCCAGAACAGGTCTGAATCACCAATTGCTGAGATTCCAGAGGCAGGCACTAGTCCCGAGGCCAGCAGCTTTTCAGATGATGGTGAGAGGAGCACACCAAGTGGTTTGCCTCCTGCAGCCACCAGGGCCAGGAAGAAGAAGAATTCTGATGAAGAAGATTCTGATTTCATAGCTGAGGAAGAGATCTCCTCTAAGCCAAAGAGGAAAGTGTTTTCCAAAGAGCATCAAGGGCAGCAAACCAAGAAAGGCACCAGTAAAGTGAAGAAGTCCACAGTTGCTAAGAAGCTGAGTATGGAAGAAGAAACTTCGAGCAAAGTGAAGAAAACTTCCAAGAGGAAGAGAATTGTGCATGATGAAGCAGCAGATGATGATGTTTCTGATGAGGAAGTACCCCAGCCTCCTCAGAAGCCTAAGTTGATGGGTGATGCCATCAGGGCAGGAGCACCTTCAAAGTCTAAGCCATCTGCTCCAGCAAAGGCAACTCAAGCCAAGCCTGCTGCCAAGCCCAAGAAAACTGTGAGGAACATCCCAGCTTCAGAGAAGAAGAAAGACAATGTGCCACCAGCTCAGTCAGATGATGAGGCACCTGTGTTGCTGAAACTCCGTCAGAAATTGCCAATTCACAATGATGCTCATCCTCGAGCTGAAAACATGAAGGAAAGAAAGGATAAAGGTCTCAGGCTATGGAGACAAGCTGATCCATATGCTGTGAGGAGAAGGACTGCTGTTGACCCAAGGTTCCACACCGAGAGCAAAGCAGGATTTCTATGAGATCGCTTATGGACAAGAAGCCCATTGTTGCGCACACTCGCTATGTTGACTGGGCATATATTGATAGTGAAGAGCACAGAGACTTCTTTCCACATGTGTATGAGAGCTTTACTGCATGTGGTGTTGCTGAGTTCGTTGGTCAGAAGTTGACAGATTGGAATGATGAGATGATCATGCAATTCTATGCCACTGCTCATTTCTATCCAGATGGTAAAATCACATGGATGACTGAAGGCCAGAGATTCTCTTCTACTGTTGAAGAATGGGCAGCACTGCTGAATGCTCCAGTACCAAGAGAAGATGATGTTGATGTCTATGGTATTCCCAAGAAAAACCATGAGTCTATGAAGAACATGTACAATGAGGTACCAGCTAAGGATGTAGAGATCTGGAAGCTCGGCTCAGTGTATCATCTCCAGGCAGGTTTACCTACCACAAAGACAATTCTGAGGCATACCTTGATGCCCAATTCTGGAGATCATCGCATGATAAGAGGCTATTCTATCAACATGCTGCATATACTTGATCAGAAGGCACCTTTCAAGGTGATGGACCTGATAGTTGAGACTATCAAGAGGACTGCAGCAGACCAGAAGAGGTCATGTGGATTTGCCCCGCACATTCAGATGCTTATCAATGCCAAGTTTGGCACGGGCACCTACTTGTTGGAAAGACCACACTTGCCACGCAGCCTGAGCATGAGGACAATGAAGTTGTGATGGATGAGGAGGACCCAACGTCGCTTGAAGGTCATGCAAAGTCTGAAGCGCCAAGGAAGCTAAAGCTGAGAAGGAAGCAGCAGCAGGCTAAACCCAAGAGTGTTGGAGAGCAGCTCCTTGAAGCTACCCAGAGGATTGAACAACGCCTGCCAGCATTGTGCAGCCTCGGGAGAGTCTTGAGAGGATTGTTGAAGACAAGTTCCATGCTCGATGTCAAGTCGATCAAGTGCAAGTCATCACAACAAGCTTGAGGCAGATATCGAGGAAGCCAAGAAGGAGAAGGAAGAGCTCATGCGTGAGATGCAGGATGACCTAGTCCAGATGATTATGAACAGCTTGCTCCGGTTCCCACAAGACCCAGATCAGCTGCTATTCCAAAGGATGACACCAGACTACAGCCTCAAGACCTCCCACAGCTCCATCGGTTCCAGCTCCAGCTCCGTGACCACTCCTCCAGCTCCACGACATCACCAAGCCTTTGCAGATGCAGCCATCTCAACTCCATCAACCTGCACAGAGCCGCCAAGAGAGTCCCTAGGGACGCTTAGCTCTATACCTTTCGAACTTTTTGGTAACTTGTTGCCAAAGGGGGAGAAATTGTATAGATCATAGGACTTCGAGAGAGAGAGAGTGCTTTGTCTTTGCGCTTTTGCTCTTTCGTTTATTTGCGGTCTTTTTGAGATACTTTTGAGATTTTCGAGACATTCCGTGTGTTTGATACTACGTTTGCTCTACTTTGATGAGTTCTTGGTCGTACTATGCCTTAATGTGTGCTTAATGCTTATCATATGCTATTCATACCTTGTATGACCATTTACTCATGTCTTGGTTATTGGGTGCATGCTATTCATTCTTATCATTTTGTGCGCTCCACCAAGATGTATGTGACATGGAAGAGTGACCCATGATCCTAATCGATTGTGCATTTGCATTCAAACGCAAATCTTAAATAATGCACAAATTTAGGGGGAGCTCTTGCTTATCACATACTTCTCAAAGCGATTGTCGAAGCTTTGATCTATATGTTGTCATCAATTACCAAAAAGGGGGAGATTGAAAGTGCAACTAATCCCCGGGTGGTTTTGGTAATTAATAACAACATATATATCATTGAACTAATAGTTTCTTGAGAATCATTTCAGAAAGTTCAGTGATATGGGTATGGCAATGACTCAAGAAGTGGACCCTCAAAATGCTAAGGCAAGCATTGGCAAAAGCTCAAGACTCCATTTTTGGTTTAGTGATCCAAGATCACATTGAGTCTATAGGAAAGCCAATACTATTAAAAGGGATGAGGTTATGTTAATGATCTGGTTGCTCAAAGTGCTTAGTGATATATCTCCTAAACTATCAAGCACCTCTCACTTCAAACATACACTCATAAGTAATCTCGGTCCCACCGATTCCATAAACTCACCACACCGAGATGAACCACCTCACCAAATAGCCAAACCCTAGAAATTTCGGATTTTCCGATTCTCAACTCGGTCTCACCAAACTAGTGTTGCCAAGCTTCAGAACCTTCGTCATCAAATCGGTGTCACCGAGATGATAAAGTCGGTCCCACCGAGATTGGCAAACCCTAGTATTTGGAAGAATCGGACTCACCGAGATTGTATTTTCGGTCCCACTGAAAATCCCAACGCTCACAAGATTTGAACTTTCGGTCTCACCGAGTTGTCAACTTCGGTCCGACCGAGATTGGTCAAATGTGTAACGGTTGGATTTTGTGTGGAGGCTATAAATACCCTCCACCTCCTCTTCATTCGTGGAGAGAGCCATCGAAAGAACTACCACTCCTACCTTATATTTCGAGAAGAAAACTACCTACCCTTGTGTTGAGATCAAGTTGCTCCACTCCCACCATATGAAACTTGATTTCTAGCCTTCCCAAGTTGCTTTCCACTCGATCCTTTCTTCCACCACAGCCAAATCAGTGAGGAGAGTTGAGTGTTGGGAGATTATCATTTGAAGCACAAGAGCAAGGAGTTCATCATCATCAACACCATCTATTACCTTTTGGAGGGTGGTGCCTCCTAGATTGGTTAGGTGTCGCTTGGGAGCCTTCGTCAAGATGTGGAGTTGAACCAAGAAGTTTGTAAGGGCAAGGAGATCGCCTACTTCGTGAAGATCTACCCCGAGTAAGGCTAGTCCTCCGTGGGCGTATGCCATGATGGCATAGACAAGGTTGCTTCTTCGTGGACCCTTCGTGGGTGGAGCCCTCCGTGGACTCTCGCAGCCGTTACCCTCCATGGGTTGAAGGCTCCATCAACGTGGATTGACGATAGCACCACCTATCGGAACCACGAGAAAAATCTCCGTGTCTCCAAATTGCGTTTGCTCTTCTCCACCTCTCTTTACTACATGTGCAATTTACTTTCCGCTGCTTATACTCTAGAATTGCATGTGTAGGGTGATACTTGACTTGATCATCATTGTGAACTTGCCAAAAACTTGTCTTAATCAAAAGGCTGAATTTTTATATTGTCAAGTAGTCTAATCACCCCCCTCTAGACATACTTTCGATCCTACAAAACCCACTGTCGGCATGTCCCGATCAGGGGTCCCCGCCGTTCTCTCTCAAAGCCGGTGAGGTTGCCTTCGTCCCTTGCTCACTTCCGCGACATGGGCAGTTGCCGCCTCCCGCCGCCCTCCTCAAGGTTGAGCTACGTCCCTCAGGTACAACTCCCTTTACAGCCGGCTTGCACCACTGCTCCAGCTGCCCACATCACTCCCTGTGGATATTTCTCTACTTCTTTGCCCCGCACATACCTGATACCTCTACTGGATTCTATGTACTATATTTGTGATGAGTTTATGTCTCATCAACTAGTCCTAGTAATCTTATTCTAATCACGCTTCTTCAATTTCTTTGCCACAGGGATGCTCATCTCGATTTTGGTGAAACTGCACAAAATGATCCCATGGTCAAAAGGTTGCAAACTTCATTTATTAGGAAGCTCGAACGTTGCCAGAAAATTGAAGCCTGGTCAGGGTTCGTGGTTCAAGGGCTAGGGACTCCATGGATTGTTTTTTCTTTAGCTGCCTCTGTTCCAAAATAAGTGTCAACTTTAGTAGTAGTACAACTTTGTACTAAAGTTTGCACAAAGTTCAGACACTTATTTTGGAATGGAGGGAGTACATATTTGCTATGATCTGTCAATCATTGAGATGCAATAGCATGCATGTTAGTCTCCTTTGTATTTGATGAAATGTTGCAACGGGCAACCTTGGACGCAAGATACATGTAACAGGAGCTGGAAGCTTCATAGCATTGTACAAATTTATCTCGCTGATAAATTACGGTACGTACTAGTACTATACTAGTACTTCCTCCGTTCCTAAATATAAGTCTTTGTAGAGATTTCACCATTAACCACATGCGGATGTATATAGATGCATTTTAAGTGTAGATTCATTCATTTTGTTCCGTATGTAGTTCACCTAGTGGAATCTCTACAAAGACTTATCTACTAGTAATAGCTAGCCCCCACTACTAGGAATTCTCTATCCTCTCCTTGAGCCACATCATCAAAATTGACGTAGCTGTTAGATGAAGTAAATTAGTCATAATAGCCGTCTAATCTAGACGTTGAGCGGCTCCACACGAAGCCACATGCAAGCATGCAGAAATACCGTGGCACATGCATGTGAGTAGGTTTTAAATCACATCAACATGTCTGCATGCAAGCATGCACCGGTAGCATGCATGTAAGTGAGGTTTTAAGTCCCATTAACATGTCAAAAAGAAAAATATAATCCCATTATGCAGTAGGAGTTGGCTGATCTTTTTTCCTTACGTGGGATGATCTAAATGATGATGGGAGTTTATTTAGTTTGGCTACCACATTTGTCATGCGGTTATAGAATTTTTTTTAGTTCTATGAAATCGATAATTTTGCGCAGAGAGATATACCGCTGTTCCGCGGCAACAAGCGGGGACTCATCTAGTAATATTTAGGAATGGAGGGAGTACTATGTAAAGAGTTAGGTGTTGCACGGTGATAGTGTGAGGTGGGCCATGTAATCACTGAGCCTGCGTGTTTTCACTGCTCTTGCACTCCTTCGCTGTAAGAATGGAGAAAATTGTAATCTACTACATCCTTTCACCGAAAGCGTGGGACATCCAGCAGTCCTACCACCTCAGTAATAAAGACCAATGAGCTGTCAAATCACATAGACCCAGTAGTAAGTTGGATGGACGAAGCAACCATCACTCTTGCGCCAGAGAGAGGTCGCATCTGCTCTACCCGGGCATGAATGCGGCACCGATTCTTTGGAGCGGTGCTGACCGTTTCGGGCGGGAAGCGCGTGCGGCGATGGAGGGGCTTTGGGTGGGCCAGGCTGGTCAGAGCGGGCGTGGCAGCTATCCGCATGTCCCTACCGGACACGCCCGGAAACGAGAGGATGCATCGACTCTCGCGGCTAAAATCGTACACTACACACCATATCTCTGTAGGAGTAGGTCAATCTGTCGCACTCTCTAACACACACATGTTGTTAAACACACACATGCACACGCACGCACCTTGGTCCCATTGCACCTTCTAATGTGACTTATTACACCTAGACGGAGGGAGTAGTAAGTATACGAGATACAGTGGCACACTGACTTAAGTCGAATACAAGTGCCCAAAATTTGTGTGCATGTTATAATAAGGATTCACTTAAAATAGTACGTGAGCGAACAGAGGGATCAATTGGACAGTGTTCCCGAGCAATAGCGAGATGTGTGAGGTAGTAAGATACACCGCTGGCGCTTTTAATTTTTCCTATTAATTTGTTTGTTTCACCCTCTGACTGGTGGGACCCAACATACTATGTGGAGAGAGGTAAGGTGACTAATGCTGCATTATTTCTGCACCACTGTGGAGAGTCTTACCACCAAAGCGACATGACACGATTATGATTGAAATCCTAATGACTCCCACACACACAAAAAAAACACGGCATGCTTATCACACGAATGCAGGAATGTATAAAAGGATATTTTCCTCTCGTTGAACATAACGGGAGGGTTGTGTAGCTGGTTAGCCTATTCGCTCATCAAACTTGAGGTCTCGGGTTCGATAACTACACTTGAGCATAATTTTTGCTAGGAGGATTCTTTGACTGGTCAAAATGTTTTCTAGGGTTTGCACGCTTCACACACTCTCTCCAGTATATGCATACACGCTAGAGCCTCAGCGCTCGTAGTTGCTCTCTTCACACTCTCTCGCCCTCTCCCGCTGGAGCCTCAGCGCTTGTAGTTGCTCTCTTCACACTCTCTCGCCCTCTCCAGATGTAAACAAGACTTCGTTGGCCTCTCTCTCCCTCATTTGCTGCTCAAAGAGCCGGCAGGATCCGTCCACGGGAAGGGAAGGAGGCTTAACGCTGTCGCTGTCGGCGAGGGAGGGAATCCACTACCGGCGCTACTGTTCATTTTCCACCCAGCGGCGGCGCGGGAGGGCCTCCAACCCCTTCTTCTTCGCCGCCGTCCCGTCACCCACCGAACCACGCCCCAAGAACCTTAAGGTATATTTTACTTACTCCACATGCATTGCTCTAGCTGCATGTATACCATGAATCTAGGACGTGGTTCAAAGAGGAAAATAGTGGGGGAAAGTAGTGGGAAAAGTTGTATATAGCAAGAATCTATGACGTGGTTCAAAGAGGAAATGAAGGGGGAAGTTGTATAGCATGAATCTAGGACGTGGTTCAAAGAGGAAAGGAATGGGGGAAAGTAGTGGGGAAAGTTGTATCGCATAAATCTAGGACGTGGTTCAAAGAGGAAAGGAAGGGGCGAAAGTACTAGTTCAAAAAGGAAAGGAAGGGACAAGGCTGTAGAGTTTGAGCAGGACTAGATTTGCTGCGCTCACATAGGGAAAGGTGTCTAAAGATAACAAAACTAGGACCAACACAAATATGCTCCTTGGTTGTTTGTTCTTTGTTGCAACAGACTGTGCATGACCACAGTACATCGGTAGATGCACATGGTGCTGGTGTGTCCACCGTCCCTGCAACTCATTAGCTGTTGTTAATCTATGGCCTGTTTGGTTAAAACTCCTAGTCCCTACCTGCTTGGTTCCAGGGACTAAATATGGACTAGAGGTTATTAAATGACATGATAAAAGACCATGTTACCCCTAGTAATGAACTAATAGAAACAAGGTGCGATGCGTGGCAGGGGCAACTGTTGGAAAAAGTCCCAAAAAGACTCCCTCGGGGTCTTCTTTCTTTAGTCCCAAATGCCCACTTTTAGTCCCGAAAAGTCCCTCCTGTTTGGTTTAGATGTGACTGACACGGAGTTTTTTTAGTCCCTACACCAAAATGTCCCTGTAAACAAACACCCTCTAATAATGCCGCTGGAAAATTGATGCAATGCCACAGTTAAAATCAAATTACATGTTTAACGAATTTTATTGTTAATACAATCTCTATGTTAATATTAATCAATGCCACCATTTGAGAAATGCTACTGTCTTGCTTTCTTTCCCATTTAGATATGGTAGATGCTTCTTTTTGTTGGCTTCTGTGTCATCCACCATTATTGACCACTAATTGTTTCCTTTGCACCTCTGTGTAAACAGGGTTATCTACTTCACCTCATTGCCATTGTGACCTTTTGTTGCACTGCACAAAACAGTTTTGTTTTAAGAGTGTTTTGTGCAGTTCAACCAAAATGTCACACCGACAACGTTGCTTGATTGCTTTATCTTAGTGGAACTGCACAAGAGGAGATCTTACTTCCTATCCGTTAAGGCGAATTTGGTTCAGATCTTCTTCTTGTGAGTTGTTTGGATTCCGCATCATGAGAGGTCAGTACTAGCCTTCTTTCACATGATTCTGCAGTGTGCTTTCATATGTTGTGCTACTTGTACAATAATGTTGCTTGATTTTAGTGAACTGCACACATATGGAGACAAGACTTCCAATCTGTATGTGCACCATAATATCCCATTGAGGTAACATCAGGATATTTCACAACTACTAGCCTGTATTTTGCCACTTTCATTAGAAAATTTAGTTTAGTACTATACTTGTGCTCCCTAAATGACATGACAAATCTTACATTGAAGGGGAAGCTTGTCTGTTATTGAACCAAGTGATGAAGGGGAAGAACAAGCGTAAGAAAACAAAAATCAACTCCCGGTGCTGTAATGAAGCACTAGAACTGTGATGACACAAGTAATGATATAGTTTTGCATCTTAATTTATTGTTATGGCTGGAATGAGCAATTGTTTTGCCACTGATTTGATGCCATACGTAATTATCTCTACTTGTGCAAACAGGGATATTCTTTGAAGATACCATATATTTTAGTGGAACTGCACAAGAAGATGTTGGAAACATTAAACTAATCAAGGAGTATATAGTAAGCATGCCCACCCCCATAGATAGCAATAGATGGTTCCCGAGAAGTGCTTCATCTATATGCTCTACACAATCAGCCTCCTGACAAATGTTGGTACTCACCCACTGATTTCATCCATATGATTGAGCTTTGTCATCTCTATTGGTGTTGTGCTACTGTTTAGATACTGTCATGAAAAAGTGGTATTGTCCTTGAGAAGTGCTTTATCTGTGCTGTTTTAAATATTTCCTTTCCTTTTTTTCGAGCAAATAGGGATCATCTTCCTCTGAAGAAGAATATGGAGTACGTGAAGTGACTAGTTCCGATTATGCCAGGATGAAGAAGCCTTGTCTATCTTCTCATCAGAAGGAGCAGTTGAAGGATGGTTACATTACTCCCCACAAGACCAAACTAACTTCAGCTCAGAAGGACTGACAAATCTCCATTTTTTTTGCTGTGATGCGCGAGTACAATGTTGTTCTATGATTCTTTCTGGTGAGTTCCATTTTTCTGGAGGATCGATGGCTCGCTCCCGCTCTCGCTCCACTCCCCTCCCGCCTAGCTCCGCGTAGACTAGCAGAAACCCCGCCGCCGTCGATTCCCCGCCGGTAGCCCACCTCCCCACTCCAGCCCCTCGGCCGCCGCTCCCCGCCGGTGGCCCTCCTTTTCCTCACCAGCCCTCCTCCGCCCCGCATGGCATCTTCCAGCGCTGACCTCGCTGGCCGTGGTGCTACCCTTTCCGACGAGCGCGTGTCCTTTGGCGACCGCTGGCTCAACTCGGGGAGCGAGTCCTCCGCGCGCTCCTATTGCGAGGTGGCACGCCGTCCCGCGGCTCCTCCCGCATCCCCGGCGCCGGCGCCGGCGCCTCCTACCAATGGCGCTGCGGCAGCGGCTACCAGGCTGCCTGCAAAGTGCCGCCTCGGCCCCCGTTCGGAGGTGCACTGCGTCCCCAACGCCAACACCGCCAACGCCAAAGACGGTCGACGCAGACGGGTTCCGGCAATCATGGCGCGCAGCACCGCCGCCGCCCACGCCAAGGGGCCGCTCCCAGCCCTCCCCCGCGCCGCCCGTGCAGCCCCTCCCCTGAAGAGGTGGCTGGACTCTGCTTCCGGTGCTTGGACCCTGGTCACCGCGTGCTGGACTGCACCAACGACATCAGGTGTCGCCGCTGCCTGACATCGGGCCACGACTCCCGCTCCTGTGATGCCCACAGCCAAGACGAGGGAAGCCGCCCTCGTGCCCCCTCGGGCCAGCCCAGGCCGGCGGCCGTGGCTCCTCCCTGTCCTCTGCCCCCTCCTCCCGATGCCCGCCCAGTCCGCGCCGGCCGCGCCGTCGCCTGAAGCCCGCCCACTTGAGCCGGAGCGCGTCGTTGTGGCCCACACTGTGGAAATGGAGGAGGCGGAGAAGGTCCTGGCTCGCGCTTTGGTGGTCTGCGTCACCGGCAACCGCCCGCTCGTCTCCGCCGATGAGGTCGCCGCGGCGCTCTACGACTCCTTCGGGCTGGTCGACGGAGACTTCACCGTGCACGCGCATCACCCGGAGGATTTCCTGATTCTCTTCGGCTCACAGACCGCCATGGATCGTTTCCCCGGAGAGCACTTCATCCGCTCCCCCCGCTTCTCCCTCTCGATGCGGTCGTGGAGCAAGCTCGCGCATGCTGGCTCTGGAGAGTTCGAATACCGCATCGAGCTTGAACTCCGCGGTATTCCTGCCCAGGCCTGGCATCTCTCCACCGCCGAGCATATTCTCCGTCGAAGCTGCTGGATCGAGCGTCTCCACCCCCAGACTCGCTCCCGCGACGATCTCGCCACGTTCTGCCTCTCCGGGCGCACGCACGACCCCGCGGGCATCCGGCGAGCCACCATTCTCGAGATTGTCGAGCAGATTCTGGCTCGCTCCAGCTCGGAAGCACCGACGATCAGAATCCTCACCTTTCCCATCTCCATATCCATTGTCCGCGCCGAGATGATCCGCGCTGCCCTTCCTAGCGCGCCGGCAGGACAAGGCCCGGACCGCGACAGGGGCGCTGGCAATGGCCACGACAACGGCAACGGGCATGGCCATGGCCCTCGACGCACGCGCCGCCGTGGCCGCATGCGGAGATGCTCGGAGCCGCAGCTCTCCGGCCGTGCTGATGGCATGGCGGTCGACTGCCTCGGCTGGCGCACCGGAGGCCTCACCTCCCGCGCGGAAGGCGTTGCCACAGCAGGCTAGCCAGCCGCGACCGGCGCGGCGACGCATACGGCCACCCGAAAAGGCATGCTGCCGTGGCCCGGTCAGCATGGGGCCCGCAGCCGTCGTCATCGAGCCAGAAAAGGAAAGGGTAAAAGGAAAGATAAGCCTACTTTGCCTACGGGCTAGGCTCTCAGCGGTGATGGCGCCCCTGCAGACGCGTAGTCTGGCTCGTCTGGGCTAGCTGGCGACACGCCTGTGGCCTCGGCAGCTTTGGTCACGACCACTGTTTGAATCCGGTGCCTCCCCCAGAGCCCGAGGGCGATCCCGCGGGGCCACCTGCTACCTCGGGGCCACCTACTGCCTCTCCTGCGCCTTCTGCCTGTCGGGACTGGGCCGTGCTCAGCGAGGTCCCCGACTCGCAGCAGGCCACGCAAGCGACACCGCCCATCCTGTCGGGCCAAAGTGGCACCCCTCCGGAATTAGATCCTGTGGAGGAGATAGATGCTGACCAGGTCGTGACCCCAGTCGAGCACGTTGGATTGGCCAGTGCCGTGCCCGAGCCCCAGGCTGCTTCCCCCGCCCGCGCATTGGTGACCCCACGCAGGGACAGATCCACGTCACCCACCCCTACCCAGCGGGACCCGCAAACGCCCGCGCAGCCCTGTGCGGCCCCAGCCACTCCCGGGCCCGCTGCGACATCTGCCAACGCCGGACTGGCTCGGACGGGCATGCATGGATCCAGACCCGGTCGTTTCGCCTCCTCGCCGATAATCATGCGCCGATCGCGCGGATCAGCTGCCACCGCACGTCCCTGGACCAAGGAGCTAAACGCCACCTTGCCGGCGCCCGGGAAGAGGCCTCGCCGGCCTCTTGACTTTGCTCCTCGCCGTGGCCGATCTGCATCCACCACGACCACGCCCGCTGCACCCCCCACGGCCGCTCGACGCGCGCAAGTCCAGGTCCTCCGCACGCTCGGAATTGTCGGGACTAACCGGAAAATCTCGGCTGCGGAGATGAAGGCATACGACGATCTATTTGCAGCACCAATCCCGCTGTCCGTGTTGTCTGCCATCGCCGCGCTGGTCGATCGTGAGATCCCAGCCTGCCTGACGAGTCAGACCGCTGCTGCGGCACACGTCGACCCGGTGTGCGCAACTTAGATTCTCCTTGGCACCTCTACCCGTCGATCCACTCTTTATGGATCACGGCCTCGAGATTGTTGTATGGAATGTGCGCAGCCTCAACGCATGAGCGTGGCACCATGCCATCCGCTCGCTGCTTGACACCACCGGCGCCTCCATTGTATGCTTGCAAGAAACAAAGATTGAGTTGCTCTGCTCGTCCACTGTTCTTGACACGCTTGGCTCGGAGTTCGACGGCTACACCTACCTCTTGGCGCTGGGCACACGCGGCGGCATTCTCCTAGCCTGTAAAAGCAGGGTTGTGTCCATCTCTGATCCCTTGTTCACCAACAACGCGATCTCGGCCCGCGTCGCCATGCCCGGCGGCACGCCGTGGTGGATCACCGTTGTTTATGGGCCGCAGGATGACGTGGCCAAGGTTGCCTTCCTGGAGGAGTTACGCGAGATTAGAGCGGACTGCCACGGCCCGTGGATGCTTTGCGGGGACTTTAACCTCATCCTCCGCTCCGAGGACAAGAACACGGACAACCTCAACAGACGCATGATGGGCAAGTTCCACCACCTCGTCAACGACCTCGCGCTCAAGGAGGTATATCTCAACGGGCGACGCTATATGTGGTCGAACGAACAATCCCCCCCGACCCTGGTACACCTCGACAGAGTACTGTGCACGTCGGACTGGGAGGACGGCCATGGCGAATGCCATCTGACATGCCTGGCATCTGTCGTGTCAGACCACTCTCCCTTGCTGCTGGACTGCGCCCCCGCACCCGTGCTGCACCGCAGGTTCCATTTTGAGGATCACTGGCTGTGCCTGGATGGTTTCCAGGAGATGGTGGCCGCAGCGTGGGGTTCTGTTCACGAGCCCGACCCCTTCCGTCGACTTATGTTGCGTCTCCAGGCCATGGTGCGATACCTGACGAGCTGGAGGCCAAAGCGGTTGGCCACATGAAGACCAAGCTAGCCATTGCGAGAGAGCTTATCGCACGCTTTGACAAGGCCCAGGAAGACCGAATTCTCACACCTCCGGAGGATTGGCTACGCAAACAGCTGAAGATCTCGTACCTGGGACATGCATCCTTGGAACGGACTATTGCAAGACAGCGCGCCCGCATCACCTTCCTCAAAGATGGTGACGCCAGCACTACCTTCTTCCACCGGCAGTGCTCGTTTCAACGACAGAAGAACCGCATCTTCCGCCTCTCCGCGAACGGCCTGCTGCTCACCGACCACAATGAGATGGCCGAGGCTGCTTTCCGGCACTTTGATGCCCTGCTTGGCATGGCGGTCGAGCACGACCACACGCTGGATCTGTCGCAGCTCATCGACGGAAGTGACCTTTCTGATCTTGATGCAGCCTTCTGCCTGGAGGAGATCTGGGAGGCAGTAAAACGCCTGCCCACGCACAAGGCACTCGGTCCTAACGGCTTCAACGCCGAATTCCTTCGCGCGTGTTGGAGCATCGTCAAGCAGGACTTCATGGACATGTTCCAATAGCTCTTTGAGATGCGTGGCCGTGGCTTCGGCAATCTCAACCAGGCACTTCTAACTCTGTCGCCGAAGCGCGTCGACGCCCTAGAGTTGCGAGACTACCGCCCGATATGCCTCATTCACATTGTGGCCAAGGTCTTCGCCAAGGCCCTCTCGCTCCGGCTAGCTCCAAAACTTGACCACCTTGTCAGCCGCAACCAAAACGCGTTCATCCTCGGACAGAGCCTCCACGACAACTTCATGCTCGTTCGGCAATCGCTCAAGCTATTGAGCCAACTTGGAGCCCCCCGGGTCATGCTCAAGCTTGACCTCACGCGTGCATTCGACTCCATATCATGGCCATTCCTCTTTGAGGTCCTGCGCCAATATGGGTTCGGTCATCGCTTTCTTGAGTGGATTGCCATCCTGCTGACCTCGGCGAGTACTCGGGTCCTATTGAACGGCGTGCCAGGACCTTCGATTTGGCACAGAGAAGGGCTGCGGCAGGGCGACTCTCTTTCCCCGCAGCTATTCGTACTCGCGGTTGACACCCCCGGCCGGCTGATTCAACGCGCCCACGACGCAGGCATCCTCCTGTCGTTGCACCCGCAGAGGCCTATTCCTGCGATATCACTATACGCCGACGATGTCATGCTATTCTGCCATGCCACGGAGAACAACATAACTGCGCTCAAGGAAATCCTTGGCCTGTTTGGCGGAGCATCCGGCCTCAAAGTAAATTACGCGAAGAGCTCGGCCACGGTCTTGCATGGGGAGCAGGCTGCCACTGAGATCATCACCGGACTGGGTTGTTCGACCGCTGCGCTCCCAGTCACCTACCTCGGCATACCCTTGATGACGCGCCACTCGTCCGCCGGTCAGTTGCAGCCCTTGGTCGACAGGGTCGCCGGGCGCTTGCCCACCTGGAAAGCATGGCTTATGAACAGAGCCGGTAGGCTTGCCCTCGTCAAGTCGGTCCTCTGCGTGATCCCGATGCACCAGCTGCTTGCTTTTGCCCCCACGAAGAAAACTCTGCGGCAGCTCGAGAAGATTCAACGGGGATTTTTATGGGCTGGGCGAGCCGTCGCCAACGGTGGTCACTGCCATGTGAACTGGCGCCTCGTCTCCCGCCCTCTCGAGCTTGGGGGCCTCGGGGTTCGCGACCTCGAGCACCCCGGGCTTGCGCTCAGACTGCGGTGGCTTTGGCTCTCGCGAACTGATGACGGACGCGCCTAGCAAGGGCTGGATCTTGAATTCTCCTGCCATGAGTGCTCCCTGTTCTTTGCTTCCACCGTCATGGCCATTGGAACGGCATGAAAGCCTTGTTCTGGAGGATCGATGGCTCAACGGGCGCTCCGTCGGTGAGCTCATGCCCCTTCTCTACAACTGCGTCCCCAAACAACGGCGCAAGGTTAGAACGGTGGCCGAAGGCCGCAACGGCAATGCTTGGGCCTGTGACATCCAGGGCATTCTCGGCCTCCACGAGATCGGTCAGTACCTGCAGCTCTGGCACCTCGCGCAGCAGGCCACACTTTGCGATGGCCCCGATCAACTGATCTGGAAGTGGAACACGAGCGGCATCTATTCTGCGCAGACTTGCTACCTGGCCACCTTCCAAGGATCCACGCACTCCTACTCCTGGAAGCTGATCTGGAAGGCATGGGCTCCCCTGAGGGTCAAGTTTTTCCATTGGCTTGCTAACCTGGATCGTTGTTGGACCGCCGACCGTCTAGCCCGCCATGGCCTGCAACATCATACGCGCTGTCTTCTGTGCGATCAGGCACCTGAAACGATGCGGCACCTCTTGCTTGACTACCCCTTCTGAAGGCAGGTCTGGCACGAGACCCTGGCGTGGCTGCACATCCCAGTGCCGATCCCTAATCAGGAGCCCACCCTCATGGACTGGTGGCAACAAACCAAGCACGACACGCCACAAGCACAACGCAAGGCCCTGCAATCTGTAGCGCTCCTAGTACCGTGGCTCGTCTGGAAGCATAGGAACAGCTTGTAGGATCGGAAGTATGTCTAGAGGGGGGGTGATTAGACTACTTGACAACTTAAAAGTTTCACCTTTTTGATTGGAGTAGATTCTTAGCAAGTTCACAATGATAACCAAGTCAAGTATCACCCTACACATGCAAATCTAGAGTTGTGGCAGCGGAAAGTAAATTGCACGTATAGTAAATGAGAGGTGGAGAAGAGCAAACGCAATTTGGAGACACAGAGATTTTTCTCGTGGTTCCGATAGGTGGTGCTATCGTCAATCCACGTTGATGGAGACTTCAACCCACGAGAGGTAACGGCTGCGAGAGTCCACGGAGGGCTCCACCCACGAAGGGTCCACGAAGAAGCAACCTTGTCTATGCCATCATGGCTTACGCCCACGGAGGACTAGCCTTACTCGGGTAGATCTTCACGAAGTAGGCGATCTCCTTGCCCTTACAAACTCCTTGGTTCAACTCCACATCATGACGGAGGCTCCCAAGTGACACCTAACCAATCTAGGAGGCACCACCCTCCAAAAGGTAATAGATGGGGTTGGTGATGATGAACTCCTTGCTCTTGTGCTTCAAATGATAATCTCCCCAACACTCAACTCTCCTCACTGATTTGGCTGTGGTGGAAGAAGGGATTGAGTGGAAAGCAACTTGGGAAGACTAGAAATCAAGTTTCATATGGTGGGAGTGGAGCAACTTGATCTCAACACAAGGGTAGGTAGTTTTCTTCTCGAAATGTAAGGTAGGAGTGGTAGTTCTTTCGATGGCTCTCTCCACGAATGAAGAGGAGGTGGAGGGTATTTATAGCCTCCACACAAAATCCAACTGTTACACACATTTGACCAATCTCGGTCGGACCGAAGTTGACAACTCGGTGGGACCGAAAGTTCAAATCTTGTGAGCGTTGGGATTTTCGATGGGACCGAAAATACAATCTCGGTTAGTCCGATTCTTCCAAAGTCTAGGGTTTGCCAATCTCGGTGGGACCGACTTTCTCATCTCGGTGACACCGATTTGAGTCTGTATGTTCTGAAGCTTGGCAACACCAATTTCGTATGACCGAGTTTGGAATCGGAAAATCCGAGATTCTTAGGGTTTTCGATATGGTGAGGTGGTTCATCTCGGTGTGACTGAGTTTGGAATCGGTGGGACCGAGATTACTTATGAGTTTATGTTGGAATGAAAGATTGCTGATAGTTTGAGAGATAAATCACTAAGCACTTAGAGCAACCAGATCATCATCATAACCTCATCCCCTTTAATAGTATTGGCTTTCCTATGGACTCAATGTGATCTTGGATCACTAAACCAAAATGGAGTCTTGAGCTTTTGCCAATGTTTTCCTTAGCATTTTGAGGGTCCACATCATCACCATTGCCATACCCATATCAACGAACTTTCTGAAATATTCTCAAGAAATGATTAGTTCAATGATATATATGTTGTTATTAATTACCAAAACCACCCGGGATTAGTTGCACTTTCAATCTCCCCTTTTGGTAATTGATGACAACATATAGATCAAAGCTTCGACAAATGATATAATCAATGAATAACATCGTCGCTTTGAGAA
The DNA here is from genome assembly GCA_021437245.1 of Aegilops speltoides. Lineage (NCBI taxonomy): Eukaryota > Viridiplantae > Streptophyta > Magnoliopsida > Poales > Poaceae > Aegilops > Aegilops speltoides. The sequence goes on from CM038143.1 coordinate 135,009,345, forward strand.
GTATGTGATAAGCAAGAGCTCCCCCTAAATTTGTGCATTATTTAAGATTTGCGTTTGAATGCAAATGCACAATCGATTAGGATCATGGGTTACTCTTCCATGTCACATACATCTTGGTGGAGCGCACAAAATGATAAGAATGAATAACATGCACCCAATCACCAAGACATGAGTAAGTGATCATACAAGATATGAATGGAATATGATAAGCATCAAGCACACATTAAGCATAGTATGATCAAGCACTCATCAAGGTCGAGTAAACGTAGTATCAAACACACGAAATGTCTCAAAGAACTCAAAAGTATCTCAGGGAAAACCGCAAACGAAAGAGCAAAAAACGAGCACTCTCTCTCTCTCGAAGCCCTATGATCTATACAATTTCTCCCCCTTTGGCAACAAGTTACCAAAAAGTTCGAAAGGTATAGAGCTAATCGTCACTCGGGACTCTGCCGGGCGGCTCTGTCTGCGTCGATGGAGTGGAGATAGCTGCATCTGCAAAAGCTTCGCTGAAGTCTGTGGAGCCGGAGGAGTGGATACTTGAGCTGGTCTTTGAACCGACGGAGCTGTAGGAGGTGCTGATGTAGTAGCCCAGGTTCATCCTTCGAATAGCAGCTGATCTGGGCTTTGTGGGCACAAAGCAGCTGCTCATAGTCATCTGGACTAGATCACCTTCCATCTCCCTCATGAGTTCTGCCTTCTCCTCTTAGCTTCCTCGATGTCTCGCCTCAAACTTGTTGACGGTGACTGCACTTCATCGACTTGACGTCGAGCATGGAACTTATCTTCAACTATCCTCTCAAGGCTCTCCGAGATCGCACTATGCTGGCCAAAGCGTAGCTCAATTCTCTCGAGTGGCTTCAAGAAGTTGTTCTCAACGCGCTCTTGGGCTTTGCTGCTGCTTCCTTCTCAGCTTTGGCTTGTTTGGCAGCTTCAGACTTAGCATGTCCTTCTACAGATGTGGGAGCATCCTCAGTCATCACAACTTCGTTATCTTCGTGTTCAGGCTGCAGTGGCAAGTGGGGTCTATCCAACAGGTAGGTGTCCGTGCCAAACTTGGCATTAATGAGCATCTGAATATGAGCAAACCCACACGACCTCTTACAGTCTGCTTTGTCCTCTTGATAGTCTCTACTATCGTGTCCATCACCTTAAAAGGTGCCTTCGGTCTAGAATGTGCAGCATGTTGATAGAATACCCTCTTATCATGCGGTGGTCTCTGACTTAGGCATCAAAGTATGCCTCGTAATGGTGTTGGTGGTTGGGAGACCTGCTCAAGATAATAGACCGAACCAAGCTTCCATATCTCTACATCCTTCTCGGTACCTCATTGTACATGTTCTTCATTGACTCGTGATTCTTCTTTGGAATGCCATAGACATCAACATCATCATCCTTTGATATCGGAGCATTCAGCAATGCTCTCCATTCTTCAACAGTTGAATGGAATCTCGCCTTCATCATCCATACAACTCGCCATCCGGATAGAAGTGTGCGGTGGCATAGAACCGCATGATCATCTCATCGTTCCAAGCAATCGACCCGACCAACGAAATCTGCAATCCCACAAGCAAAGTGAAGCTTTCATGCACATGTGGGAAGTAATCTCTGTGCTCTTCACTGCCGATGTATTCCCGATCTACATATCCGTGTCGGCAACAATTGGCTTCTTATCCATGAGCACTGCCTCATAAAAGTCTTGTTGCTCTCTGTGTGGAATCTTGGGTCAACTCACTGTCCTTCTCCTGGTGGCATATGGATCAACTTGCCTCCATAGCCTGAGACCTTTGTCTTTCCTCTCCTTCATATTTTCGCTCGAGGATGAGCATCATTATGAACAGGCAGTTTCATCGAGCTTGAAAGAACACATGAGCCTCATCATCGATTCTCGCAGTGGCACATTGTCTTTCTTCTTCTCTGAAGCAGGTATGTTCCTCACAGTTTTCTTTGGCTTGGCAGCAGGTTTGGCTTGGGCTGCCTTTGCTTGAGCTGATGGCTTAGCTTTTGTGGGTGCTCCTGCCCTGATGGCATCTCCCATCAACTTCGCTTCGAGGAGGCTGGGTGCTTCCTCATCGAATCATCATCGCCGACTTCTTCATGAACTAGCCTCTTCCTCTTGGAAGTTTTCTTGATCTTGCTGGAGGTTTCTTCTTCCATGCTGAGCTTCTGTGCAACAGTGGATTTCTTTACCTTGCTTGTGCCTTTCTTTGATTGTTTCCCTTGATAGCCCTTGGCAACCACTTGCCTTTTTGGCTTAGAAGTTATCTCCTCATCTGCAACAAAGTCTGAATCCTCCTCATCAGAATTCCTCTTCTTCCTGGCCCTGGTGGCAGCTGCAGGCAGTCCACTTGGAGTGCTTCTCTCTCCATCATCTGAAAAACTGCTTTCTTGGACTTGTCACCGCCTCAGAATCTCAACGGCAACTCGGACTGTTCATTGTCACTTCCATCAGACATGACTGACAACCTGTGAATAGAATAGGTATAGGCAGAATAGAAGAGTTATCACAAACTGCAGAGGATTTTGCAAAAAGAATGAGTTCAAACTTTAGTTTTAGGTTTTCACAGAATACATGTCGGTCTGACCGAGTCTATAAATTCGGTGAAACCGAAGTGTCTAAACAGACCATATACACCACTTTCGGTTGGACCGAAATGGGTTTCGGTCTAGCCGAGAGCACTAGGGTTTCACTAAATCCTCACTTCGGTCTTACCGATTTGCACAACTCGGTTTCACCGAAAAGTGCAGTGCAATGACCAGAGGCCAAATCGGTCAGTCCGAAAATGTCGATTCGGTCACACCGAGATGTGTTCGGCGGAAACCTAACCCTAAAATTTTCACTCGAAATTTGTTCTATGATCTAAACGGCTGGATAGGGAGATTTCAATCTTGGCAAGAATCTTGACAACACCTATCGTGCATTGAATCAGCGTTTGGAGCACGAGAGGGATGAAACTCACCCAATGCGGTGGAGCTTCACTACGGCGGCAACGGCGCGATGAGAAGGACCGCTGACGGCGATGGAGACCAAGCGGGCGCACAGAGATGGCGGAGACGATCCGGAGACCAAGGCGACGGCAATAAGGGTTTGAGGGCGGGCGTTTGAAGAAGTAATCAACGCGCTGTCCTCGAGCATATATACCCTTCGGTTGTCGGTGGGACCGAAGTTTGAAAACTTCGGTGGGACCGAGATGGTTAATCGCGTGCGATTACACTTTTCATCACGCCGATATTTGAAACTCGGTTTCACCGAGGTGAAAACCTAGATCAATCCAAGTGATTTGGTCTGTCCGATTTGAGTATATCGGTTTGACCGAAAGTACTTAGAAGGTTTTGGAAGTTAGGCTTTTGACGGATCGGTGGCTCCGAGTGCTCCTCACTCGGTCTGTCCGAAAAAGTCTTGTTCAAAGTTTGTGATATAAGCATGAATAGAGTTTGAGACAAGAAAGCATAGATAGCTAGGGAGGAACTTAGGCATTCTTGTCCATCCATTTGGTCAAAAAGAAAAATCCAAAAGACCAAAGCAACAAATGGATGTCCTCGAATGGATAAAATCATGCATCCAACATGCTCACACAATAAGATAGCAAATGAAATATGTGTCAAACATGCACAAACAAAACACTAACAGCTAGCACACAATTTGGCGATGACTAGGTCATCTATATATGAGTATATTGACTTAGGAGTCAAATGAGAACATTTGATCATAGGTCATACTCATCGCTTAAGCACAAGTGGGGTTACCACTTTTCCATAAAGCATTAATGTGTTCACATCATTAGAAGATGCATTGGCTCATTTCTTTAGAGCAAAGCTCCCCTTGATGTGAGAACCCTTTTAAAGGGTCAAACTAACCTTGGGTTGTCGTTGAAGACTTCATGTAGATGTTGAAGATGTGGATGCTCAATGTTGATGAAGATCATCAAGAGTTGGGAGCAATCCTTTGGATTCGCACTTTCAATACCTACATGGGTTAGTCCCACAAGGAACAAACAAGGATATCCATGGACATAGATTGAAGTACACAATAGATGATGTCCATGAAAGCAATGATTACCTTGTCCCTTGACTTACCAACATGAGGGTTTGTGACTCCATGAACTAGTGCAAGATGTGGAAGTTGATTGCACAAGTCCTTGCCATAAATGAATGTGAGTGAAGTATATTGGAGTCACCCTCAAGAACTCTCTAGTTCTTCTTCTTCGGGATCCACATCATCTTGATGGGAATCCTTGGGGTAGTAGTTGAGCTTGTCGAAGTAGAACTTGAAGTTGCCTTGGGAACCCAATTGACCATGGCCTTGGGTGCTTCAATGAATGCATCAATCTCCTCTTGAAGCTTGTCCTTGCCTTTTAGCTTGTGGTCTTGTGGTGGAAGGTCATCTTGAGCTTGTTCCTCATTTGAAGAAGTAGAATCATACTTCTTCTCTTGAGAGACGAACTTTGGAGTGGGATATTGACCTTCTTCCCAATCAACACCCTCGGCGTTGAACTTTCGCTCAAAACCAATTCCTTGATTCTTCCGGTGTCTTCCTTGTTTGCGAACAATTTCCTCAAAGCTCTTGCTTCCGCAAGACTCTTGTAGACACCTTTCTCTATAATCCTTTCAATACACTATTTTCTTGCTCAAGTGAAACTTGGCTTGAAACATTGTTAGTGGAATCAAGAGAATCACTAGAAGTAACAACATTTGATTTAGCATGATTATTGTTACTACTAGATGAAGAATTTTTCTTATGCTTCTCATGCTTAGTTTTGATAGGTGGCAAGAAATTAGACAAGAGAAGTCGTTTGGCAAGATATGAAGAACTCTTCTTTGAAGATCGTCATTGATAGCTTTTAGAAACTCATGTTCTTGCTCTAGATTGAGCTTCTCGAGCGTAGCTTCTCATGAGATCTTAGGAGCTCTCTATGATCTTCTTGAGTTGTTTCATGAGCTAACTTAAGAGTGTTTAGTTCTTTAGTTAGACGCTCAATTTCCTTCATAGCATTGTCATTCGACTCTTCTCGACTATAAAGACTACTAGCATGTTCATCATTACTAAGCTCACTAGATTTATCATGTAAAAGCTCATCTTCACCAAGCAAGTCATCCTCATCACTATCAAAGTCAATAAACTCAGGGTGTGATACCTTGGGGCCTTTTGCCATGAAGCATCTTCCAATTCCCTCATTTGGTGAATCAAATATGTCATAGGAGTTGGAGTTGGAGGACACGAGAGCAAGACCGCAACACCTTCATCTTGATCAGATTCGAGTTGGAGTGATAGCTTCTTTCGAGTGATTGTCGGAGTCGGAGCCGAAACCCATTCACCAACATGAGCTTGATGTTTTCTTCTTGTGTAGCTCCTTGATGACTTGTCTTTCCTTTCCGAATCCTTGCTTCTCCGAGAGGATCTTCGTTCATAACGATCATCTCTACTCCTTCTCTCTTTTCGAGGCGACTCTTCTCTTGAGCTTCTTCTTCTTGGAGATTCTTCTCTTCTCTTGTGGGGAGTCGAACACTCATTTGAGTAGTGTCCGGGTCTTCCACAATTGTAGCAGTTTCGATCACGACTAGAAGATCTCTTTTCATCATATGATCTAGACTTTGAGCTTCTTTCCTTGCTTCTACTCTTGTAGAATTTGTTGAAGTTCTTCACCATTTGGCTTATCTCTTCATTGGAAACCAGCTTGTGACTTGAGGATGTGGGAGCTTCAACTGCAGCTTTGTAAGCACCACTTGACTTGTTGTGAAGCTCTTCCTTATCTTTAAGTGTCATCTCATGAGCAACAATCCTTCCAATGACTTCGGTAGGCTTGAGATCTTTGTAGTTTGGCATCATTTGAATCAAAGTGCACACGGTGTCATACTTCCCATCCAAAGCTCTGAGAATCTTCTTGATGATGAATCGGTCGGTCATTTCTTCACTTCCTAAGCCTGCCATCTCATTAGTGATGAGAGCAAGCCTAGAGTACATTTTAGCGACTCCTTCACCTTCCTTCATCTTGAACTTGTCAAGCTGACCTTGAAGAACATCTAGCTTTGATTCCTTCACGGACTCGGTACCTTCGTGCATTTCGACCAAAGTATCCCAAATCTCTTTTGCATTCTCAAGACGGCTGATCTTGTTGAACTCCTCGACACAAAGCATTGAAGAGAATGTCACAAGCTTGAGCATTGTTCAGAACATCCGCAACTCATCCGCAGAGCTTCACGATCCGGAACTTTTCCTTCCTCAAGAACTCACCTTGCAATCCAACACAAATAATGCCCCATGCGGCAGGGTTATGTCCAAGAATATGCATTTTCATTTTATGCTTCCAACTAGCAAAGTTTGAACCATCAAAGTAAGGACCTCTACGGAAATTACCCTCACTAGACGCCATACTCTCCTAGGTTGTGAAACCAAGCTTATGGAGTCCAATGCAATGGAAACCAATCCAATGGAGATCAAAGCTCTGATACCACTTGTAGGATCAGAAGTATGTCTAGAGGGGGGGTGATTAGACTACTTGACAACTTAAAAGTTTCACCTTTTTGATTGGAGTAGATTCTTAGCAAGTTCACAATGATAACCAAGTCAAGTATCACCCTACACATGCAAATCTAGAGTTGTGGCAGCGGAAAGTAAATTGCACGTATAGTAAATGAGAGGTGGAGAAGAGCAAACGCAATTTGGAGACACGGAGATTTTTCTCGTGGTTCCGATAGGTGGTGCTATCGTCAATCCACGTTGATGGAGACTTCAACCCACGGAGGGTAACGGCTGCGAGAGTCCACGGAGGGCTCCACCCACGAAGGGTCCACGAAGAAGCAACCTTGTCTATGCCATCATGGCTTACGCCCACGGAGGACTAGCCTTACTGGGGTAGATCTTCACGAGTAGGCGATCTCCTTGCCCTTACAAACTCCTTGGTTCAACTCCACATCATGACGGAGGCTCCCAAGTGACACCTAACCAATCTAGGAGGCACCACCTCCAAAAGGTAATAGATGGGGTTGGTGATGATGAACTCCTTGCTCTTGTGCTTCAAATGATAATCTCCCCAACACTCAACTCTCCTCACCGATTTGGCTGTGGTGGAAGAAGGGATTGAGTGGAAAGCAACTTGGGAAGACTAGAAATCAAGTTTCATATGGTGGGAGTGGAGCAACTTGATCTCAACACAAGGGTAGGTAGTTTTCTTCTCGAAATGTAAGGTAGGAGTGGTAGTTCTTTCGATGGCTCTCTCCACGAATGAAGAGGAGGTGGAGGGTATTTATAGCCTCCACACAAAATCCAACCGTTACACACATTTGACCAATCTCGGTCAGACCGAAGTTGACAACTCGGTGGGACCGAAAGTTCAAATCTTGTGAACGTTGGGATTTTCAGTGGGACCGAAAATACAATCTCGGTTAGTCCGATTCTTCCAAAGTCTAGGGTTTGCCAATCTCGGTGGGACCGACTTTCTCATCTCGGTGACACCGATTTGAGTACGTAGATTCTGAAGCTTATAACACCAATTTCGTATGACCGAGTTTGGAATCGGAAAATCCGAGATTCTTAGGGTTTTGGTATATGGTGAGGTGGTTCATCTCGGTGTGGTGAGTTTGGAATCGGTGGGACCGAGATTACTTATGAGTTTATGTTGGAATGAAAGATTGTCGATAGTTTGAGAGATAAATCACTAAGCACTTAGAGCAACCAGATCATCATCATAACCTCATCCCCTTTTAATAGTATTGGCTTTCCTATGGACTCAATGTGATCTTGGATCACTAAACCAAAAATGGAGTCTTGAGCTTTTGCCAATGTTTTCCTTAGCATTTTGAGGGGTCCACATCATCAGTCATTGCCATACCCATATCACTGAACTTTCTGAAATATTCTCAAGAAATGATTAGTTCAATGATATATATGTTGTTATTAATTACCAAAACCACCCGGGGATTAGTTGCACTTTCACAGCTGCATTTTCGATAACGCGACGCCTTCCCTCGGCACGCTCGTCGACCGAATCAAGGAGGAAGCCAGCTCTTGGGCCAAGGCCGGAGTGGCAGGCCTTAGAGTAGTCCTCCCCCCTACATGGGATGTGCACTGAGCCTTGTATCCTATCCTCACTTTATTCGTCCTAGGACGATTGTAACTGACTCCCTACCCGTTCAATGAAAAGAAACGCAAGGTCTTTTGCATTTTCTCGAAAAAAAAGTTCCATTTTTCTAAAAGTGTGCTCTACATGGACCATGTATGTGCCTGTTGAAACTGTCAATTCATAGTACAGTTTGCTTTATACTAATCACTTTTTTGTATTTGTGCAAACAGGGGTGCGCAGCTTGATTTCAACGGGAACTGCACAAAATGTTCATGAATACATCGAATCATTCATTTCCACCACAAGAAAGGAGGTGCCCATAATTTCAAGGCGTTGCAACATATAAGGGCGAAATCATACAAGCTACGCGCGAATTTGGTTGATTTTGGTGGAACTGCACAAAAAGAACAGCTGGTTTATTTAGCACGAGGTGCCATGTCAATGTTCGAACTGATGGCAAACCCTGCCCATTCCACAATCGTAGGCATTTGATATTTTGGAATGGGACAACTTTGTCAAATTTTGCTGATTGATTTTAGCAAGATATGCGTTTGATATTTTTGAATGGGACACCCTTTACTGTCAGCAGCGGCGATCAATTTTTTCTTTATTCTTTAGTTGTGAAGTAAATATTGCCTCTGACATGTGAGTCGCTGAGATGCATAATCATCAATTGTTTTGAATTTCTCTATGAATTGCCAGGCCTGTGTGTTTGATTGCAATGTACAGAAACGCTAAAAAGCTGCTCAAACTCTTTGTACTCCTTCTGTTCCTTTTTACTTCGCACATTGTTAAAGTGCATACTTTTTTGTATAAGATTGGTCAAAGTAGAGATACTTTGACTGCAGACAAAACTTGTATGCAGACTAGAAAGGACCGGAGGGAGTACATGTGAAACTGCAGCAAACGTGGTGATCACCCTGGGAATAATGCTAGTACGTACTCCCTCCGTCCGGGAAAAGTTGTCCAGGGCGTAGTTCATTTACAATTTTGCAAAAAAGTCCTTAGGATTTTAAATCTTGTGCTAATCATCCCCCTCTTCTTCTTCCTCCTTCCGCCGTCGTCTGCACGCACCGTGGTCGCCCCAGCCACCGTCGACACCCTTGAGGACCAGCCAGGCGACGACGGCCAACTCAAGCCACCTCTGCCCACTGCCGCCTTGCAGAGCGGAGACGAGTTGCACCACCCGCCGGCCACCTACTCCTCCGCGGCGACCACCTCGATGGGCGGCGGCGACCACCTTGATGGGCGGCGGCTCCATGGCTGAAGGGCACTGCACCGCCGCTATCCCCTCCCGCGGTGACCCCTCTCGCCAGCCCAAAGCTGCGCCGCCACTATCCCCTCCCGCCGCCCGGGGCTGCGCTTACCTTGTCTTCTCATTTGAATAAATGTTTGCGATTCTAGCTTAGTCCAATGCATGTGCACTATTATCATTATTCACCCATTCGATTAGTGCAAGTTAAAGGCAATAATGACGATATCACGATGAAATGATTGAGATGAGGAAAAGCCGGTATGAACTCGACCTATTTTGTTTTGTAAATATGATTAGTTCATCATTCTTGATTCAACTTATTATGAATGAAACATGTTTGCAATGATAATTAGAGATTATAGTTAATCATGCCATGCTTAATTAGCTAGGAGTTTATAATGGTTTACCTTGCGAACCAACATGCTTTTAAAATGGTTGTGATGTAGTATGATAGGCTGGTATCCTCCTTTGAATGATTACGAGTGGCTTGACTTGGCACATGTTCACGCATGTAGTTGAAACAAAATCAAGATAGCCTCCACGATATTTATGTTCATGGTGATTTATATCCTACACATGCTTGCACTCAATGTTGGTTATTTTCAATGCATGTTTATATTATTTGTAAGCTCTCTCTAATTTGTCGCTTCCAAGTCTTTTCTAGCCTTCACTTGTACTAGCGAAAGTCTGCTTGTGCATCCACTTCCATAAACCCAAAGTTGTTCCATATGAGTCCACCATACCTACCTATATCACGGTATTTTGCCGTTCCAAGTAAGTTTGCATGTGCCAAACTCTAAACCTTCAAATTATAAACTGTTTTGCATGTCGAATCGCTCATATAGCGGTTGAGGGGCTGTCATATCTTCCATGCTAGTTGGGTTATTCTCACGATGAGTGGACTTCACTCATCATTCACGAAAAATGGCTAGTGTCTGGATTCCCGATCCCATGTGAGAGTCGGGATTAGAGGTCTCGGATAGCGGATTATATACTTTGGCGGACTGCTTTGGATTATGAAGATACAACATTGAAGACTTCGTCGTGTCGGTGGGACTCTCCTTTGCGTGGAAGGAAAGCAGCAGATTCGGGTATGTAGATCTCCTTCTCTGTAACCCGACTCTGTGTAACCCTAGCCCCCTCGGTGTCTATATAAATCGGAGGTTTTAGTCCTATAGGACAATAACAATCATAATCATAGGCAAGCTTCTAGGGTTTAGCCTCTCTGATCTCGTGGTAGATCAACTCTTGTAATACTCGTATCATCAAGATCAATCAAGCGAGGAAGAGGTATTACCTCCATCGAGAGAGCGAACACAGGTAAACATCATGTCCCCGCCTCCTGTATAGAGCGCCGCGATTCGGGACCCTACCGAGATCCTCGGTTTGACACCGACATTGGTGCTTTCATTGAGAGTTCCACTATGCCGTCACGATAGGCTTGATGGCTCCTTCAATCATCTTCAACGATGCGGTCCGGTGATGTTTTCCTCCGGACAGATCTTATATTGGTGACTTCGTCTTCTGGCGTAAGTAAGCAGCCATCTGGAAGCAGTCGATAGCTTCATTAGCCATCGGTCAGGTTTGGAAGCTTGAACTATCTGCCGACATCGCGGAGACTTGATCTTAAACGGATTCGAGCCCATAACGAGTCGCCGAGCAGTCTGCGAGCATGACTTAGATCGCCATCGAGAGTGTTGTTGGAGATCCGCCTATGGCTGCCAGCCCTCACTGGGAGTAGATCGTGCCACCCAGGGGAGCGGCGGATGGACCCCCACCACGAGCCGCACACTTTCAGCGATAGAGTTGAACAGTGACTTCACCTCTTATGAGGCGGTGTCGCCGGACCCTCGGACTAAATCTCGACCCTGAGCTCCCGAACCGCGTGCATGCATGCCTACTCGAATCGATTGAGCACCGATGATGGGTTCCTCATGGATATCATTCGGCACTACGCCCTTGGGCGAGGTGCTAAATCGTGAGATCTCTCTCCTTGTCGAGAGACTCTTGGCCCAACTATGTCCGCTGGAGTGGGAAGCGAGCGACAAAAGTCGTTCCCCATCCACCACCCTTAATAGCCTTTAGCCGGTGTCAAAACCGGCGGATCTTTGAATTGGTTTCTGAAGAGGAAGAAGCTCAATATGCACAAGAAGATGCGTAAGTGCAAGAAGCTCAAGATGCACAAGAAGATGCGAAGTGCAAGAAGGCGATGCACATGGAAATCCAAGAGGGAAGGACTTGATGAGACAAGGACGGACATGGTGTTTACTTTGCTCTGCGAGTAATCGAGCTTAGAGATGGACAGGTTCACGTGTATGACAAGGTGCTCATCGCGACTATGCTGAATGTTCACCTGCGAACAGTTACAAGAATATGGAATCTAGTCAAACGACAACTTGAAGCAGGCCAAGAAGTTGATGTTTCAACCAAGAAGAACAAAAGTGGTAGGAAGAGAAAAGAACTAGATCTGTCGAGAACAACCACAATCCCTTTGAACAAAAGAAGAACAATCCGTTCTCTAGCAAGGTGTTTAGGTGTGCCCCGATCAACCCTACATGACAGATTCCAATTGCAAGAGCTGAAATGCATCGTAAGCACCATCAAACCCACCCTCAAGCCACATAACAAGATAGCGAGACTAAAGTTCTGCCTATCCATGATGGATGAAAGATGGATATCAAGTCCTTGGCCTAGTTTCAAGCCAATGACAAATATGGTCCACATCGATGAGAAATGGTATGACATGACCCGAGTGAAGAGTAGCTACTACGTATTGCCTGGAGAGGAAGAACCAAATCGAACTGTGCACAATACTCATAGCATTGGGAAGGTAATGTTTCTAACAGTTGTGGCCAAACCTCGCTACAATGAAGATGGGGAGATGACATTTGATGGAAAACTTGGCATTTGGCCATTCGTGGTAGAGACTGAAGCACAACGAACAAGCGGTAACAAAGATAGGGGACAATAGAGTTGAAGCGGTCAAAGTTACTAGACACGTATGCAGAGATTACGATCAATAAAGTAATCCACCATTCAAGACAAATGGCTTTGACGGTTCACGAGGACACAATGATCTTTATTCAACAAGATAATGCAACACCGCATGTCCTCCCTAATGATGCTGGTTTTCTAGAAGGCTGGCGCGCACAGATCTAGATATTCGATTATTGCAACAACCACCAAACAGCCCCGAGCTCAATGTTCTAGATCTTCGTTTCCACTTGCTCCTCCAATCCCTAAGCGATTGCAGAGCTCCTATGAATATCTGAGGCTGATGCAGGTGTAGAGGAGGAGTTTGAGAACTACGATCCGCATAAGCTGTTCAAAAGCTTTATGGCGTTACAAGCAGTCATGGTGGAAGTGATGAAAGATCAAGGAGGAAACAACTACGGATACCGCATCTCGCATAAGGAACGCTGAGAATCTTTGGAGAGAAATAACCGGTGTATCTTTGCAGTCTGGAGCTAATTACTGACACCAAGGCCATTATAGAACAAGGAAATGAGTAGATAGAGAAAGGAAAAAAGAAAGGGAAAGGGAAAAGGAAAAGAAAGGATAGGAGTATGTGATGTCTCATGTGTCATGTGTATGTCTTGTGTCATGTGTATGGCTTGTGCCATGTGTATGGATTTGTGTCATGTGTATGTATTGTGTCATGTGTTCAATGAGAAAGGATAGGAAAAGAAAGGATAGAGTATTTGGATTTATTTGAATCATTTGAATTTATTTGATTTATTTGGATTTATACACCATTTGTCCAATTGCACAGGTAGGGCCTCATATTCAGGTGTAAGTATTTTGTATGCATTAGAAACTGAATAAGGATACTGAAAATAGAATATTACAGAGAACATTTACACTGAAAATAGAACATTTACACTTAACAAGACTATATCTACATACTGCTAAATTCTACTCCCTCATAAATCAATGTTGACTAAATTTTTTAAGTGCTCTCCCTAAAATTCACTTGAGTAGGAAATCCTCAATATTGTATTTTGACTACTTTCAGACCAACATTTTTCCAAGGCACCATCATGGTGTGTAACTCTTTTGGTGCATTTTCTGCAGAACCTATGAGTTACTCTTTTGGTGCATTTTCAGACCAACATTATTCCAAGGCACCATCATAGGTTCTGCAGAAAATACACCAGCATTTAATCTCCACTTCTTTTCTTTTGGTAGCGAAATTCAATCTGAATTTTGTAAGCCTGAAACAATGTGACTACTTCTAGTTAAATTGTGCTCGAATAGTAAACTAAATTGTGCTAAATTGTTTCAAAAGCAAGAAACTAAATTGTGCTCGAATAGTGCACAATTATGCAACAAACTGCGATAAACTACGATGTTTATTCCTCTCGAGTGAAAATTCAGTTAGCTGCGTGTGTGATGACTTGACATATCATCGGATACATACAGTTTCATAGGCACAATGTAGCAAAGATACACTAGAGTACTCCATACACTTTCATTACCCACAATTGCCTCTTGATTTTAGCTAAAATTGAAGTTTGCACGAGAATTGTGATTACTCCGACAACATTAGCCACAGTTTGAGAGCGAGTTATTAAAGACCAAGAACATTACCGTCGGAGAAGAGAGGAGAGTGAGGAACTAACCGCGCGAGGGCGAGGCGGCGCGGTGGTGAGGGCGAGGAGGTGTGGGCGAGCGTATGGCATGGAGGAGTCGACCTCGAGAACTAGGGATGGGGCGGAGTCGGCGGTGGTCGAAGCTCTGCGCGACAGTGGTGAGAAGCCGAGGGCGGTGCCACCGACACGCCGTGGCTGCTCGCGATTCGCCTCGCTCGGCTAGGGTTGGTCGCCCGGAACCATGACCACCGTCTTCCGCGCACTGTCGTGCCGCCGCCCATGCCACGGGCCTGGGGCGTTGCGGGAAGGCGGGGCGGGAAGGCGCGTCGCCGCCACCGGCCGAGGGCTGGGCGCCCTTCCATCAACGCTAGGAGGGAGGGGTGGGCGCGAGCAAGAGACACAATGGAGGAAGAAGAAGCAATTTTTGGGTGAAAGAGGTGAGATTCGGGAGGAGGCAAAGGAGGCAGGGGATCTGCGAGGCAAAAGGGAGGCGGCGAAGGAGGCAGCTGGCGGTGGCGGCGGAGGGCAGGAGAGCAAGGGAGCAGCACGCGCAGGGAGCTCCGGCGTCCATGCGCTTGTGTCCGAGCAGCGAACATCGAGTGGAGAAGACGAGGCGTTGGTTGTGTCGGGAGTTTGGGGAGGGGTTTTCTGTAAAATTGCCATGGAGACAACTTTTTCCGGACGGAGGGAGTATTGTTTTGCATGTTCATCCAATGCCAGTGATACAGGAATTCGAACTAATCCAAAAAAAATTCATTCATACATGGTCGGAGTTCATATAAACATGCCAGATTTCATTACATTTCATACATTCTTCAACTAAAAAGGGGTGTTTGTGGCCAGATGCAGAGGCCGGGGGTCAGACTCCTTTTCGAAAAAAAACTAAAAAGGGGTGCACTGGAGGTATAATTAATTAACCGAAGCTACCCACCCGTGTCCTGCTGAGACGCAGCGAAGCTTGATGACTTATATCGCAGTGCGATTGCGTATGAATCGACATGTGGCTGTTGGGCCCATGTGTCGACCAACCGCACCAGCGATTAAAAGTAAGCAACATTCTTCTCAGCGCAGCTCTCCGACTCCACGTCGCCGCCAAGAAGCTAATCGGCCGTCAATGGTCAACCCGCCTAGCTTGGCTTCAACCAGAGGGTAGCAGCGGTGGCCTTACTTGGACCCCAGCGGCGACGACCTACCGTGTTCTACTCTTCCTTGTTTTCTGTGTGGCGCGGCCTCGCTGGCAGTAGGGCGGGGCCTCGGCAGGGCCGGCGATGTCCTCTGTCTCGTTGGCGGCGGGCGGCGCTTTAGCGGAGCGGTGGAAATCCTCCCCCACGTTGCCGGCAAGGTGGGGCCTCGGCTGAGCCGGCGATGTCCTCTGCCTCGTTGTTGGCGGGGCGAGGCCTCGGCGGAGCCGGCGGTGTCCTCTACCTCGTTGTTGGCGCCGCGGGGCCTTGGCGGAGCAGGGCGTCATCGATGCCAGCGGAGCGGGGACTCGTCGAAGCCAGCATTGTCCTCTGCCTCGTCCTCGGTCTCGCCAAACAGCGCCTCGCCCGCTTCATCGCCCTCTTTGCTAGCCTATTTGTAGGCGGCAGCAGCCTCTGCCACCCATATGCGCTACCGCCAGCGCTCGAGGCGGCCTTGTGGGCGGAGTGGTATGAGTCGAGCAGCGCCTCCTGCTCCGCCCACTCTGCGGCGATCTGCTCCTCCGCCTGCAGGTGCTCCTGGAGGAGATGGTGGTTGTAGGCGGCATCGGCCTACGCCTCCCGGAACTGCTCCTCACGCATCTGCCTCACCCTGTCCATATATTGGGCACGGGCCTCGCCGATGGTCATGGTGCAATGCACCAGCGAGGATGGCGCGAAGGAGGGGGTTGGCGCCGGATCATCGACTACCATGTTCTCCATTGGGACGTCGTCGTCCTCCAGCTGCCTGCCGGCTAGCCGGTCGGCATCAATGGCTGCCATCTCCTTGTGGTCCGTCGTCCGCCTGTCCCGAAGAGCGCTGGAGCGCGAGGAAGCCATGGTGGGCAGTAGTGGTGTGGACGGCAACCGCATATCATTAATGTGTGCGGTAGATGGACGGACGAACGACACTTGTGTCGTTTGAAGGCGGAGCAATCGCACTTTGCGGAAGCGGGCGATCACGCCGACTGCTTTGAGCGGAAAAGCGCCTTGAGCGAGGAGATGAATTTACTTGGATAGGATGACAATAGGGACCCACCAGGTTCATAGCCTCACGTACGAAAGTGCCTCCTTATTTTATATATATATATATATATATATATATATATAACTATAATTTATTTTGCTTCCTCCTGGTTTCCTGACATCACGGTCCCACACCATTGTCAACCTATGTACTCCCTCCTTTCCGGTTTATAGGGCTTATCTCAAAATTTTAGTTTTTCCATTTTATAAGGCTCAATTTGGTTGTTTTCCATCACATGTTCAGATTCCAAGGTGCATTAAATCATTGCATGCAAGTATTAAGAGAAAATTGACCAGTGCATGTACTTTATGCATGCATGCATTGCAATTAATGCATTGATAAACATAATTTTTTGAGGATAACAAGAGCATTAATTAGGTGCTTTTGCAAAACTACAAAAAGTATTCCACCACTCGCCATCTACCTTGATTGGTGAGATTTTTGAATTCAGCATTATAAACCGGAAAGGAGGGAGTAGTCAATAAATGAAAGAATTGCACAAGAAGCGTCCGACAGCTGGGACTAAGCAGCTCGAGCAGTATTTGTGTTTTTGATGTGTGAGCACTGCAGAGTTTTTCGATGTTTACCCCAGATATTAATTTTTCTCCTCTGAACAACAACGAAAACATCGCTGCAGGTATTAACTGGGCGGGCTGTGGCCCGTCTAGCCCAAAGCCGATATCCAAGCCGGATATTAATTTTTTCAAGTGAAAATGGCTAGCCCACTATACTTTTTTTAGGAATACCTGGGCAAGGTCAAGTTGCTATTCTCTGCTTGTTGGTGCAAATCTTTCCTAGGAGGCATGCATTAGGCTTAACAAGAAAATGGGCTTTAAGAAATAATAAATGGGATGTAATTATAAAAACTGGGTTAACTATAAAAAATGCACCAAACAGTGATTACTTTATAAAATATTATTTTTGGAATATTGAAAATTTTAATTTCATTAATTGTTGCGAGCGCAATGTTTAGTTGGATTTTTACGTAATATAAATTTATATTTAAATTGTATTTAATCTGACTAGAAATTTCAGGATAAAAATATTCGGATCCCATCAAAATGTGGGAAATTTTATTGAATTCTGTTTTGAACGGTTGGTTGAAATGGGCTGTACTGTTAACAAACTGTAAATGGGCTGTAGTAAATTCCATTAGAATTCAAATATGGGCTACACATTCTTACAAATCTCAAATGGGCTATAAGTTCTCTGCCACACACTTTTGGCCTTACTAAGTTGCGTCCCCTAAGAAAAACAGAGTTGACGCGTATGCAAGGCTTTGTCAACTTCTTGTCAACACACAGTTCTAGCAGCAGTGGCCGTTGGATGTCCATCCAACGGATGCCGTGCTTCTTCTTCAATCTCGGATATTCTAGCTTCACCCGCCCAAAAAAATGATTCCTCCCACTGACATCTGGCGTGCACCGTTTCGGAAGCTGACCTGTGGGCCTACTAAGTTGACGTACCAAGGGCTTTGTCAACTTAGTCAATATAAACGATTCTAGCTGCAGTGACCGTACGATGTCCATCCAATAGCCATCGCGCTTCTTCAACCTTTGGTCTTCTTGCTCTAGCCGCCCAAAGCAACGCCGGTCGTGCCGCCTGCTCCTGCCTCCCGTGGCCGGCTGTGCTGCCACGGAGGCCTCGC
The DNA here is from genome assembly GCA_021437245.1 of Aegilops speltoides. Lineage (NCBI taxonomy): Eukaryota > Viridiplantae > Streptophyta > Magnoliopsida > Poales > Poaceae > Aegilops > Aegilops speltoides. Next base: position 135,027,105 of record CM038143.1, read on the forward strand.
CGCCCCTACTACTCCCACCGCTGGCCAGGCCATCCCTCCACTCACCCACACCCCCTGTTATTCTACAGAAACGGCAGCGCAGCCGAACCAGTGAACCGTCGTACTCCTCTCTGCGTGTGCATCCACTACCGCGTCTTCCCCGGCTCCGCGTCATCCCCTTCCTAGGCCTCTCCGTCGTCCACCGCCGTGGTGCTCTCGGCGCGGCGTGGTCAACATGGTCAAGGAACGATTTCCATCGGACATGGACTGTACATGGAGAGGCTGACAGCTGGGTCCACGGCAGCCGCAAGGAAGTGCCTCCTTATTACGCGCAAAATAATTATTCCTCCACCCTACAGCGGGAACCCACCGGACGGGCCACCATATTTCACGAAAAAAATGATTCGCCCCCTGACTGCTGGGACCCACGAGCTACATCTTCGCACGCAAGGAAGTGCGTCCGAAAAAAAATGATTCGCCCCCCTAACTGCTGGGACCCACCAGCTACATCTTCACACGCAAGGAAGTGCGTCCAAAAAAAACAATTCGCCCCCGACTGTTGGGACCCACCAGCTACACCTTCGCACGCAAGGAAGTGCTTCCGGGCAAAAAAACGATTCGCCCCCCTGACTGCTGGGACCCAGCAGCTACACCTTCGCACGCAAGGAAGTGCGTCCGGGCAAAAAGAAAACGATTCGCCCCCCTGACTGCTGGGACCCACCAGCTACATCTTCGCACGCAAAGTAAGTACGTCCGGGCAAAAAAAACGATTCGCCCCTCTAACTGCTGGGACCCTCCAGCTACATTTTCGCACGCAAGGAACTGCTTGACAGTCAGGACCCACCTGGTCGAAGCATACGTAGCGTTGTCATTCTGGTCGCGAATGTGTACGTACATATATACTGGTCGATGTAGACGCGCGCACGTGTCGTAGTAGAGGCGCGTACGTGTCGTAGTAGAGGTGCGCACATAGCATGTACACGTACGTACAGTGGCCAGGGTGCAAGAAAGAAAATACGGCCACGTACGTACATACGGGCGGGGTCTCGAACGCCTACTCATGCATACGTACATGGCTTGGTCGGAAAAACAGAGTCGTCGTCGTGTTCATGGTGAGGCAAAGGAATGCGTCGTGTTCATGGGGAGGCAACGGAATGCGTCGTGTTCATGGGGAGGCAACAGAATGCGTCGTGTTCATGGGGAGGCAATGGAATGCGTCGTGTTCATCGGGAGGCAACGGAACGCGTGGGAGCCAACCGGCTGGGTCGGAACGTAATGCATGGTCGTGTTCATCGGGAGGGCTTGGACGAAATAGGTGATGGAAACGAGGCCTGGTGTACCGCAGAATGGAGGAAACGGACCTCCTATGTTCGGAACGGGGTCCTGTTGATCGGGAGGGGTGTGGCGTACCGCAAAACGGAGGAAACGGACCTCCTACGGTCGAAACGGGGGTCCTGTTGATCGGGAGGGGTGTGGCGTACCGCAAAACGGACAAAACGGACCTCCTACGGTCGAAACGAGGGTCCTATTGATTAGGAGGGGTGTGGCGTACCACAAAACGGATGAAACATACTTGTGTTGGAGCGCTACGGTCGAAACGGGGGTCCTGTTCATCGGGAGGGGTGTGGCATACCGCAAAACGGGACTCCACGGGATACTATTCATCTCCACCGTCGACCTCCTCTAGCCTCCACGGGCTACCATCGACCTCCTCCAGCCTCCACGGGCTACCATCGACCTCCTCCAGCCTCCACGGGCTCCTGTTCATCCAGCCTCCACTGCATGCTACTCCACCGGCTACTGTTCAGCCACCCCTCCACCGTCTACTGTTCATCCAGCCCTCCACACCACGGGGTCCTGTTCAACCACCCCTCCACGGCCACCCCTCCACCGTCTACTGTTCATCTAGCCCTCCACACACGGGTTCCTGTTCATCCAGAGGCAACGCCACCGCTCACCGTTCATCCACCCCCCCCGCAACACTCACTGTTCATCCAATCGATTGGCTTCGGTTAGCACTAGTAGCGAAGGCATCTGTAACACCCCGGATGTAACTTTCCATATTTGTAACTCCAACTCTTGCCATTTTTGGCTATGTGTTTTGATATTCCCTCCGTGGTTGGGTTTTTGTCTTTCGTTTGGCATTTTGTTCATGTCATGCATTTCATATCGTATCATCATGTGCATCTCATTTGCATACGTGTTCGTCTCATGCATCCGAGCATTTTCCCCGTTGTCCGTTTTGCAATCCGGCACTCCCACATGTACCTGCGCACCCCCTCTTGTCTCTTTTCATGAGCGGGTGTTAAACGTTCTCAGAATGGCCCGAGGTTTGCCAAGCAGCCTTGGTATAGCACCGGTAGACCGCCTGTCAAGTTTCGTGCCATTTGGAGGTCGTTTGATACTCCAATGGTTAACCGGGTATCCGCAAAGGCTTCTTTTGGGTTGCAGCCCAACACCCCGCCAAAACAGCCCAATAACCCATCTAAGTCACTTCCATGCTCTCTGTCGTTGGATCACGATCATGTGGGCGAAAACTACACCCCATTTGGAGTCTCCTAGCTCCCTCTACCTATAAATAGGTGCTCCCCTCCGAAAATCCCGCAGATCAAACCCTAGCCCGCTCCTCTCGCTCCCACCACTCGGGCGTGCCATGTGTCGCCTCACTTGCTTGAGCCAAGCGAGCCCTCCCGCCTCGCGTCGCGGCTGCCTCATGCCCGCGCCACGCCTTCGCCCGCCCGCCTGGATCGCCGTTCCATCCGCCGCTTGCTCGCGCCCGCCTCCGCCGTTAAATCGTCCCGGGCCATCGCCGCCGCCAGCGCCCGCCACCGCCGCCTAAATCGCCTCCGCCGCCCGGCGCCGGATCCGGCCAAATCCGGCCGGCCCATCTCCTCTCCGTCCATCTCCGGCCTCCTCCCGCACCAACTCCGGCGAGCAACTCCGACCGTCCTCAGGAACCGCGCCCCGGATCTGGATCTAAGAAGCCCTAGGTTGACCCCGAAATATCTCCAAGTCTTTTTTTATACATTCTGAAGCTCTGTTCATCACATCATAACTATGCATCTGTAGCTCTGTTTCATGCGCATGATATATCAAAATGTTCACCAGGTTGTGCTCTTCATTCCGTTCCATTGGGCCATTTTCATTTGAGGTCATCTCGATGCCAAAATCTCTGATGCAAAGGTGCTATACAATGTTAGGTTCTGATTCTTAACAGATTATGGGCATTTGTCATTTTCGCTACATTGAATGTGTGCATCTTATGGGCATGAGCTCTACATTTATTTTTGGACTATGCCATGTATTCTTTACAGAGGTGCTTGCCATGTATTTTTGTGTTTTATGTGGTGACTAGAACAAGCATACAAACTAGGCTTCGTGATGTTGCTGATTTCAGTCCCTCTTCTGCTGTTATTTTTATGCCATGTAAACTTGATGCTACAGAGAGATCCATGCATATTTTGAGATACTTCAGTAAGGATGTTTTGAACATATGGTTATGATCTATCCATCCATGCCCCTGTTTGCAATTATGGAGTATTCTAGCATGTCATTTTCTTGCTCTACTTTCGCTATAAAATGTTTCTTGGCAGATTGTTTAGATGATATTCAATTTTGCCAAGGTTGTTGTAGTTGATCCTTGCATGCTATAAACTTTCTCTTGCCATGTTTAGTTTCATAAACATGTATTCTTGCTGGTGCTATGATTATCTTGTCATGCAATGACTTATGGTGAGTGAATCAAGCTCGCAAAGATGCCTTCATAATGCTGTTAATGCCATGCTCTGTTTTCTGAATCTGTTAACGAAACTTGCTATGTTTACATGGGTGCCATCATATCTTCTGTTCCTTTTGGGCTCATGTTCAGTAAGGGACTTTTGTTCTATGAATTTAGTAGTGTAGTATCATGCGATGCCTTAAATTTCTATGATATGTTCCTATAGCATGATATTTACTTGCTCTAAACATTGCTTCCTGATGCTGTTTCTGCCATGTTAGTATTTTTCACTAAGTCTGTGCTGTTGTTATCGTTTGCACTTTTTCCATGGTTGTTTGAACCTGTTAATGTGTGAATTAGCCGTAGCTCAGTGTTCATCTTTTCTCAAGCATCTCTTGTAGATCACTGCAGTGTGCTTTGTTGATATGTTGGGGTGCCGTAGCATAGTTTCTTGATGTATTCTAAGTGCTATCATGCTGTTAATCGCAGAATTGTGTCATTCTTGTTTTGCTTGCCATTTGCAAACCGTGTATCCGATTCCGGTGATCTTTATATCGATTTCAACCGAAATCATCTCATATTTCTAGCAGCATACTTGGTTTGTCAAGTTGATGCCTTGTTCATCATTTTCCTTCTGGGGCACGCGTATGCATTGCATATCACATCTCGCATATCATGCCATGTATTGCATCATGTTGCTTGTGCATTGCACCGTGATTTATTGTGGTTCCATTGCTTGTGTTCTTGCTTTGGGTAGATCCGGGAGACGAGTACGTGAACGAGGAACCTGTTGAGTACGCTAACGAGGATCAAGCTTTTGACAACTCTGAGAACCTTGCAGGCAAGATGACCATACCCTCGATATCACTTCTATCTTTGCTTTGCTAGTTGCTCGCTCTATCGCTATGTTAGCTCTACCTACCACTTGTTTATCATGCCTCCCCTATTGCCATGTCAAGCCTCTAACCATCCTGTCCTAGCAAACCGTTGTTTGGCTATGTCACCGCTTTTGCTCAGCCCCTCTTATAGCGTTGCTAGTTGCAGGTGAAGATGAAGTTTGTTCCTGGTTGAATTTCGGGATATCAGAATAGATCTTATTTAATTAGTGCATCTATATGCTTGGTAAAGGTTGGAAGGCTCGGCCTTATGCCTGGTGTCTTGTTCCACTCTTGCCGCCCTAGTTTCCGTCATACCGGTGTTATGTTCCTTGATTTTGCGTTCCTTACGCGGTTGGGTGATTTATGGGAACCCCTTGATAGTTCGCCTTGAATAAAACTCCTCCAGCAAGGCCCAACCTTGGTTTTACCAGTTGCCACCTAAGCCTTTTTCCCTTGGGTTTTTGCGAGTCCGAGGGTCATCTTTATTTTAACCCCCGGGCCAGTGCTCCTTCAAGTGCTGGCCGGGCGATGTCCGGCGCCCCCTGGGCAACCAGGGTCTATGCCAAACCGACGTCTTGCCCATCCGGTGTGCCCTGAGAACGAGATATGTGCAGCTCCTATCAGGATTTGTTGGCACATTCGAGCGGCTTTGCTGGTCTTGTTTTACCATTGTCGAAATGTCTTGTAAACCGGGATTCTGAGACTGATCGAGTGTTCCCGGGAGAAGGTATATCCTTCGTTGACCGTGAGAGCTTGTGATGGGCTAAGTTGGGACACCCCTGCAGGGTATTATCTTTCAAAAGACGTGCCCGTGGTTGTGAGGCAGATGGGAATTTGTTAATGTCCGGTTGTAGAGAACTTGACACTTGACTTCATTAAAATGCATCAACCGCGTGTGTAGCCGTGATGGTCTTTTCTCGGCGGAGTCCGGGAAGTGAACACGGTTTGGGTTATGTATGAACGTAAGTAGTTTCAGGATCACTTCTTGATCACTTCTATCTTCTCGACCGATGCGTTGCTTCTCTTCTCGCTCTCACTTGCATATGTTAGCCACCATATATGCTTAGTGCTTGCTGCAGCTCCACTATATTACCCCTTTCCTACCTACAAGCTTAAATAGTCTTGATCGCGCGGGTGTGAGATTGCTGAGTCCCCGTGACTCATAGATTCTACCAAAACAGATGCAGGTGCCGAGGATACCAGTGCAAGTGGCGCAATCGAGCTCAAGTGGGAGTTTGACGAGGAACTTGGTCGTTACTACGTTTCATTTCCTGATGATCAGTAGAGGAGCCCAGTTGGGATGATCGGGGATCTAGCATTTGGGGTTATCTCCTTTTCATTTGAATTTGACCGTAGCCGGTCTATGAGTGTATCTTGATTGATGTATGGATTAATTTATGTATTGTGTGAGGTGGCGATTGTAAGCCAACTCTCTTTCTCCCATTCTTGTTCATTACATGGGATTGTGTGAAGATGACCCTTCTTGCGACAAAACCTACAATGCGGTTATGCCTCTAAGTCGTGCCTCGACGCGTGAGAGATATAGCCGCATTGTGGGCATTACAGAATCACTCCATCGGGTTCAGTTAACAGCCATCGATCGATCGCTCGGGTTCAGTAATGCGTAGCCTGCAGTGCAATCGCTCGGGTTCAGTTAGAGCCCAATGCCTCGCTCGGGTTCTGTTAGAGCCAACGCCTCGCACACACGCACAGTCGTGTCACGAGAAACGCCAGATCGCTTCGCCCCGACCTCCCACCGTAAACTGGCAACTCCCCAAAATTTTCCTCCCCCTCGCTTCTACCACGGTTTTTTCCGTCATGGACGGCCCAAAGAATGTCATGAAGCTGCGTCTCCGGCCCGCCCAGGACAAAAATTCCATTTTCTGTCATGATTTTTTGTCATAGAAGTAGGAGCCCACCACATCTATGATGATACCGGGTTTTGTCACAATTATCGTCATAGAAGTGTCATATGTATGACGAAAAAAATTCATTCGGCCCAAAATGTCACGGATGTGTCTTTTTTTGTAGTGATGCGGTACACTTTCCGAAGAAACAACCTCAAACTCATAGTATCAATTCTATTGGAAAATTTTCAACTATTACTATTGGAGGTTTTGAATCCCCTCTCCCTACTATCAAAAATAAATATGATATTCTTATTGTTGGGGATATGCATATCCCCGTTGAGAGGGAGAAAAATTATGAGGAGATTGTTGAGAGGTTCCTGGAGCCGGGGTTCGAAGGAAAAAGAAAATGAGGAGAAGAAGAAGCCCGAGTACAATCTTCCTCGCACCGTGGAGGTTCGGCCGTGTGAATGGCCATGTGATGCATTCTTGGAGGTGGCCAGAATTTATGAGGATTTTTATTATTTGGCGGAGAATGCAGGCATCACCGACTTCCTTAATGATAAGTGTGATCGTACCTCCTACTCACTAATACTTTCGTGCAAAATTTTCACTTTCATGCTAGGAGATCACCACCCATTGTAGAATTTTACTTATATTATGAGTATAAGGAGATGACGCTTTATGATTTTTGTGAGGTTTGCAAATTACCTTTTGAGGGCAGTGTCGAGGAACCATGTCCTAGAGATGTGGAAGATTTTATTGATAAAGTTACGTAGGGGAAAGGAGAAAGGTGTCGGAAGCGAGAGTGGCTAGTTTGCATTTTCTTGTTTTACGCTACTACTCATTATTTGTTGGGAGATGTTTAATTAGTTGCGGAGAGAGTGGAGGCCTTAGTGCTCCTGACCTTGCTATTTTGCGCCATGCTTTACTTCGCGATAGAACTTTTAGTTTGGGCGCTATGGTTGCTCGACGATTGAGTTTAAACCGTTCGAGGGGTCATATCTTTGGGGTATGCCTCATGCCTTGCTAAACACTCTGAGATACCTATTAGACACGATGAGGAAGAAGAGATGATGTTACCCACTATTTACCTAGACTATAATAGTATGGTTTTATATGATTTTATTAGGGAATATGATGACAAGAGGCTCATCTATAACCTGGTATTTAGCGAGAAGACTTGTCAGATTATTAGCTTGCCAGCACCATCTTTGTTTGATATTCATTCAGGCGAGTACCTCATCATGCCCGAGGACATTTATGCAAACTGGGAGCAGACACGATCCCCAGTTCCTGAGCCAGAGCCATCACCTGATCCATACCAGGAGTCTATTTATCAGTGGGAACCGCAGGAGCTCGCTAACCAGTGGGACTCCCAGGATCCTCCTTAGTACACCGGAGATCGCTACTTTGATCCATGGTAGTAGACCAACTTAGGCCAAAAGCCTAAGCTTGGGGGAGTACATATTTCTCGCCGACATTACATTCATGTTCACACACTCATTCGAGTTGTCGGTGTTCATAATTTTTCATTGTATTATCCATGCTAGTTTATTTCCTTTTTCCCGCTTTCTTCTTGTGTGTTTGAAAAACTTTGAGAAAAACAAAAAAATAGTTGTAGCTTCTATTTAGTTTTCTTTCCATGTTGATGTAGTAGTACTATTAAAGAAAAACCCAAAAAGATTTCTCCTTCTTCTTTTGCTTGTTGGGAGCTTTCTCGTGTAAATAGTTTTTCTCGTTCTTGTTTTACTTTCTTCAGAAAAACAAAAACTCCAAAAACATTTTATTGTGTTTCTTTGAAATTCTTTTTCTTTTCTTTGGGGGTCGAGAGGAGAAGACCATGATGAAAAATGATGAGTGGCTCTCATATGCATTATTGTTGATCTAACAAAGATCCCATATTACCTTGTCTTCTCATTTGAATAAATGTTTGCAGATTCTAGCTTAGTCCAATGCATGTGCACTATTATCATTATTCACACCATTCGGTCGTGCAAGTTAAAGGCAATAATGACGATATACGATGAAATGATTGAGATGAGGAAAAGCCGGTATGAACTCGACCTATTTTGTTTTTGTAAATATGATTAGTTCATCATTCTTGATTCAACTTATTATGAATGAAACATGTTTGCAATGATAATTAGAGATTATAGTTAATCATGCCATGCTTAATTAGCTAGGAGTTTATAATGGTTTACCTTGCGAACCAACATGCTTTTAAAATGGTTGTGATGTAGTATGATAGGCTGGTATCCTCCTTTGAATGATTCGAGTGGCTTGACTTGGCACATGTTCACGCATGTAGTTGAAACAAAATCAAGATAGCCTCCACGATATTTATGTTCATGGTGATTTATATCCTACACATGCTTGCACTCAATGTTGGTTATTTTCAATGCATGTTTATGACTGTTGTCGCTCTCTAGCTGGTCGCTTCCAAGTCTTTTCTAGCCTTCACTTGTACTAAGCGAGAGTACTGCTTGTGCATCCACTTCCATAAACCCAAAGTTGTTCCATATGAGTCCACCATACCTACCTATATGCGGTATTTACCTGCCGTTCCAAGTAAGTTTGCATGTGCCAAACTCTAAACCTTCAAATTATAAACTGTTTTGCATGTCAGAATCGCTCATATAGCGACTGGGGGCTGTCAGTATCTTCCATGCTAGTTGGGTTATTCTCACGATGAGTGGACTTCACTCATCATTCACGAGAAAATGGCTAGTAATCTGGATTCCCAGTCCCATGTGAGGGAGTCCGGGATTAGGGGGTCCTCGGATAGCCGGATTATATACTTTGGCCGGACTGCTGGATTATGAAGATACAACATTGAAGACTTCGTCCCGTGTCCAGGTGGGACTCTCCTTTGCGTGGAAGGAAAGCTTGGCAATTCGGGTATGTAGATCTCCTTCTCTGTAACCGACTCTGTGTAACCCTAGCCCCCTCCGGTGTCTATATAAATCGGAGGGTTTAGTCCATAGGACAATAACAATCATAATCATAGGCAAGCTTCTAGGGTTTAGCCTCTACGATCTCGTGGTAGATCAACTCTTGTAATACTCGTATCATCAAGATCAATCAAGCAGGAAGTAGGGTATTACCTCCATCGAGAGGGCCCGAACCTGGGTAAACATCATGTCCCCCGCCTCCTGTTACCATTAGCCTTAGACGCACAGTTCGGGACCCCCTACCCGAGATCCTCGGTTTTGACACCGACATTGGTGCTTTCATTGAGAGTTCCACTATGCCGTCACGATAAGGCTTGATGGCTCCTTCAATCATCTTCAACGATGCGGTCCAGGGTGATGTTTTCCTCCCCGGACAGATCTTCGTATTCGGCGGCTTCGTACTGCTGGCCAAGTCGCTTGGCCATCTGGAGCAGATCGATAGCTACGCCCTTGGCCATCAGGTCAGGTTTGGAAGCTTGAACTATACTGCCGACATCCGCGGAGACTTGATCTTCGACGGATTCGAGCCCATGACAGGTGCGCCGAACAGTCACAACGAGCATGACTTAGATCTGCCATCAGAGAGTGTTCGGGAGATCACGCCTATGGCTGCCCTGGCCCTCACTCCGGAGTAGATCGTGCCACCCGAGGACGAGCGGATGGACCCCACCACGGAGGCCGCACACTCAGCGGCGATAGAGTTGAACATTGACTTCACCTCTTATGAGGCCGGTGTCATCGGACCCTCGGACTCGTCTCCGGCCACAGGCTCCGAACCGCGTGCATCTGTGCCTATCGAATCTGATTGGGCACCGATGATGGAGTTTACCTCCGCGGATATCATTCAGCACTCGCCCTTGGGCGAGGTGCTAAATTCATTGAGATCTCTCTCCTTGTCAGGAGACTCTTGGCCCAACTATGTCCGGCTGGAGTGGGAAGCAGACGACAAAGAAATTCGTTCCCCATCCACCACCCACTTAATAGCCACTGTCGGTGTCAAAACCGGCGGATCTTGGGTAGGGGGTCCCGAGCTGTGCGTCTAGGCGGATGGTAATAGGAGACAAGGGACACGATGTTTTTACCCAGGTTCGGGCCCTCTCGATGGAGGTAAAACCCTACTCCTGCTTGATTAATATTGATGATATGGGTAGTACAAGAGTGGATCTACCACGAGATCAAGGAGGCTAAACCCTAGAAGCTAGCCTATGGTATGATTGTTGTAATGGTTGTTCGTCCTACGGACTAAAACCCTCCTGTTTATATAGACACCGGAGAGGGCTAGGGTTACACAGAGTCGGTTACAATGGTAGGAGATCTACATATCCGTATTGCCAAGCTTGCCTTCCATGCCAAGGAAAGTCCCATCTGGACATGGGACGAAGTCTTCAACCTAGTATCTTCATAGTCTTGGAGTCCGGCCGATGATAATAGTCCGGCTATCCGACACCCCCTAGTCCAGACTCCTCAAGAGCCCTGAACCAGGCTTCAATGATGACGAGTCCGCGCAGATATTGTCTTCGCATTGCAAGGCGGGTTCCTCTCCGAATAATTCATAGAAGATTGCGAACACCAGATAGTGTCCGCTCAGAAAATAAATTCCACATACCACCGTAGAGAGAATAATATGTACACAAGTTCAATCTGCTGACGTATTTTGTGGCGTGACGTCACACAACTACCAAGCCTTTACTTGAATCGTTTTTATTATACCACCTCAAGGCTTAGCTTTAGCGGTTTCTTGGCACGTCTTGTCGAAGCAGAGATCGTGTTCCCCTTATTCTGGGATTCCCATCAATACAGATGTGGGTAACCCAACCGTGCCCGTTGCCATTCCTCCTCTATCAAAGGTGAGTCCCAAACGGTCACGGGGACGGCTCTTGGTATTCTCCCTCTTTATAATGAGACCAAGGCTCGTTTCTTTTCTTCAATCTTCAATTGAATCTACCCCTCGCCCCGAGTTCCAACACCAGAAGCCTAGATTTGAGTGCCTCGGACCTTCAACAATGTCCGGCCCCGACCTACAGGGCCGGTGGATGCCCTCCTCCGTTACGGAGGAGGACGTGCAAAAGCTGAGAGAAGCCAGGTACCTGACCTACGAGATTTCGCATAGGTTGCTCGCCAAAGGGCAAGTCATTCCTACTCCCAAGCCCGGCGAGAGCGTCGTGTTTGTGTCCCACCTCCGTCGGGGTTTAGGCTTCCCGATGGATCCTTTTGTGAGAGGGCTCATGTTTTACTATGGGTTGGAATTCCACGACTTGGCTCCGGAGTCCATCCTCCACATCTCATCATTCATTGTTGTCTGCGAAGCCTTCCTCCGCACTACCCCTCACTTCGGTTTGTGGCTCAAAACCTTCAACGTGGAGCCGAAGATGATCAAGGGGCGTCAAGCAGAGTGCGGCGGGGCGGTTGTAAGCAAGAGGGCCGATGCTCCATGGCCCGAGGGCTCTTTCCAGGAGGAGCTCGGCTTGTGGCAACATGAGTGGTTCTATATTACCACTCCCAGGGGCAGCAGGCAGAAACCGCCGCCCATCTTTCGCTCGGGCCCTCCACAACGGCTGATGTCATGGGTCAACCAAGGGCTCAACTGGGGGCCGTCAAAGAACGTACCCCTATTGCAAGGCCGGATTCGAGACCTCCAAGAGAGGGAGATCAATCTGGCCGTAGTGATGCAGGTTATGCTGATTCGGGGTCTTCTGCCCTGCAAACGTCGCCCCCTCCGCCTGTGGGAATTCAATCCACGAGCTCTCCAACACTTCATGGGTGCAACGCCCATGGAAATGTACAAATTGTTCTTCGGATCACAAGAAGTGTGTCCGGAATTGACCGCGGATGCCGACCTAAGCTGCAATCGTCCGGATGCTCAAGTAAGTAGCCCTGTGTCCGGACATACCGTTTGTTTGCATATTCTTGGATTTGCCTTTTAACCAACCGTCCTTTGAACAGGAGTGGTTAGTGCAAGCCAAACTGATACGGTGTCTGGCCCCCCTCCCAGAGACCACGCCAGATCCGGTGTTGGTCAAGATGCTGGAGGTTGCGCCTCTAGAGGAGGGCGAAGGGGAAAACAGAGAAACTACCGCCTCTACTAAGGAGGCTTTGGAGAAAGGGGGATCGAGAATCCCTCCCTTCATGGGGAGAAGAGGACCGCTTCCGAAGACCCGGAGGCTAAGGCCTCAAAGCGGGGGAAGAAATCTTCACCAGAGGGTCCTACGCCGGGGGAGGCCCCGGCCGCACTATCTCCCCTAAGGAATCAGCCCTCCAGCGAGCCGTAAGTAGAAAAAGGGGAGTATTGTAACAAGGGATGTCCCTATTTTTGCTTCTGAGGATAACCGATGTTTTTACCTTGTAGTTCGGATCTCCGTCCTTCTCAGCTGAGCTCGTCTTCGGGGGACCTTCGTCCGGAGATGATGGAGAGCGATACACCTCCATCTGCCGCGCCGTCAGGCAGGGCGGATGACCCTGAGGTGTCGTCGCGAAGGGTATCCCCGAGTCCGATGGGGCCGGAGAATCCGACACCAACTGGTGTACGGCCGGGGGAGCTGAAGGGTCTGCTCGAGAGGGCGTCTATCTCAGAAGGTCACCGTACATTGATGAGTATGGTGATTGAAAGGATTTCATCCGCCGAGGGCGGGTTGCGTGATGCCGTCAGAAGTTTGCTGGCGGGGTTTGAGGTACGTAAAAATGACGTACCTTTTAACAGTTTTGCACATAAAGCACACCCTGTATAGATAGTAGCCCCTGAGACTCGGTATGTTGTCAAAGCGACAACATGCCGAGGATCATAATCTCAGGTATTAATTCTCGCCTTTCCTACATAGGTGGCGGATAGTCCGGTGGCCAGCCGGACTGACAGAGTTGCCGAACTAAAGCGGCAACTCGACGTTGCGGATGCGGACATCGCGCTGGTCAATAAACGTCTTGACGAGTCACAAGGTAGGTTGTTTCTCCGCGGTCACCTAGTTAGGGAGCTGATGCTCACTCCTTACAACATGTATGCTTAATGCAGATGGTGCGCTGCTGTGGAGGACCTTCGAGCGAGCTTGCTCGAGCCAAGGAGCAGGCGGAAGGAATGATGCGGCTGCCTCAAGGCGCCAAAGAGCTAGAAGCGAAAGGGCTGCTCACCGCCAAAGCAGGAGATGGCCGAATGGCCGTGAAGTGAGGATGCTACCGATCGCTATGAGGTTCTTGAAAAGAACGCCGATCGAGCAAGAAGACTGAAGAAGGCCACCGCGAAGCCAAGGATGCCCGCTCGCAATGAGGGCTATAAAGGAGGAGCTGCGTCGGTCGAGACATTGCGGCCGGTAAGCCCTTTTTGCTGCGCAGAGGTTCACAGATCCGAAGTATGCTCAACTTGGCCACCGTGGGGTCCGGAGGATCCTTATATGGATTTAGCGGCGAGTGCGGCAGATGCTGTTGTGCACTTCCGAAGTCAAAAGGATCACGAGACGGAAGAGCTTTTTTGGTCTCAATTCCACAGTCCAGAGTGTTCACTTCCGTTGACCGATCGGTTGGCTGAGTGGGCTGAGCTGAATAGATTGTCCGAACTTGCCATGACGGATGTAGTGGCTCATATCTGGCCGGATAGGCCCAAGCCGAAGAGTTATTTTGGCTTATTGCGGCAATTCCTTGGGGCGGTGCCGCATATCAAGGCGATGAAGCGGTCGGCCTGCATAGAGGGTGCACGGATGGCCCTCGCCCGTGTGAAGACATACTAGACGGAGATGGATGCCATCAATGTGGCAACCTGGGGTTTGGACGAGAGCCGGTTACCCGCCGAGCACTATATTGTGGAAGTTCTGCGGGGTGCTCGTGCAATAGAGTCGCAGTGCTCAAAAAAATGTCATGTTCAAATGATCTTTATGATTTGTAAAATGATATTCATAATATAAGTGCTTTTTATACTTGTGCGTTCAAGTATTGAAATATCTCCTGTGCGGCCGTTAATGTATACTTGTGTATAACCCGAAAGATGGCAGTCTTGGCTTTCAGCCCCACGCACATGGTGCGGGGTGTTTGCAAAATAGCGCATTTTCACACTTAATCCAACGCCTTGGTCCTGTGAAGGAGGTGGTAGCGTGGGCAAACGAGGCAACCGGACTATAATGCTTTATCACTTTCACTTAGCCATAGGAGTTCGATGGTGGGGCTACGATATAGCCCCTAGGGGCACCGCGCCTCCGAATTCGGGCCAGAGTGCCCCGACCGAGAAACGGTCCTTTGTCAAAGCGAGGAATTCTAGACATTCCGGTAGTCGATCGAGTGGTCGACCAGCTCTCGCTTGTATCATGACAATCGGTTTCGGCTTTCTCTCGAGGTGCTCGCTGGCGAACCGGGGCACAATCGCAGTAATTCTCCTGGTGCCGCGTTAGCCGGTGATACGGAATGTAAGACAGCAAAACACAGGAGCCGGGCAAACCCAACATTTGACCAAAGACATGATTCGGAGCCGATGCATATAAGGCCTAACTCGAGACGCCGAACACTCCCTAAGGTATTCGGTCTTTATGATAACGGGCAAAACAATGCCCTAAGCCCCTAGTGTCCAGGTACGGGCGAAAATTTCTGACGCGGCCGATGCCAAAACGACAGCCTCCTCATCGGTTATGGTGGAAAACCGGGGGATGTGAATCAACAAGAGACAGTAAGAAAGGTTTACGCAGGGTCTTAAT
This sequence comes from Aegilops speltoides, assembly GCA_021437245.1. Lineage (NCBI taxonomy): Eukaryota > Viridiplantae > Streptophyta > Magnoliopsida > Poales > Poaceae > Aegilops > Aegilops speltoides. The sequence continues at coordinate 135,042,147 of CM038143.1, forward strand.
TTGAAAAGAATCCTCGCGACGGGTCCTCGCTTTGCATCTGCTACCGTGTGTCTCCGCGTCTTCAGATCTGGAAGGGTGTAGCACGCTGTTCATCTGTAAAAGAGAGGAACTTAGTTTGAAAAGAAATCATGCAAAAAATGTAATGAAAGCAAAGTATGACTGAATGAATAAAGTGGAGCTTTTATTGGCTCTTTATTGTTCATACGCACAGCCCCTTGTGAAGGGGTATGCGGCTAGGGAGCCCCTAGTTTATTCATGCCGGACTCGCCTAGCCGTGTCCGGGGTCTTGAACGACCTTTTAATGAGATGATGCCGCGCGGACCGGGCATTTTAAGTGTAAGAGACGCGTAGTGCGGTATTGCGTTAAAGCGGGCGAAAGCTTCACGTCCCAATAGTGCTTGATGGCTACTTTTGAATGGGTTGACATGGAAGATTAGCTTTTCGCGACAGAAGTTGTCGGGTGATCCGAACACAACTTCTAGTAGTAAGGAGCCCGTGCACTTGGCGTAAGGGCCTGGCGTCACTCCTTTGAAGGAAGTGCGGCTATGGCGAATTTTGGTAGGGCCTATCACCAAATTGCGGATTGTGTCCGGATATAGCAGGTTTAAATCGCTGCCGCCATCCATTAGGACTTGTGTAAATTGTAGTCCGTCGATTATAGGATCCAATATCTGAGCAGTCCATCCTGCGTTTTGAATACTTCTGGAATAATCCAGGTGGTCGAAAGTAATTGGTTTCGACATCCAATCTCGGGATTCCGTTGGGGTGGACCGTGCGACGCGTACTTTAGCGGGTGCTGCACCATTGTTCCTTGTTGTCACATGGAGTGAGTTTACTGTTTTGACTTCTTGCGGGAAAGTCTTTTGTCTTCCGGTGCTCTTCTGGTGGGGTTCGTCATCGTCCTTGCTTGGCGTGTCGAGCCCCTTGTGTTCGGCGTTGAGTCGGCCGGACTGCTTGAAGACCCAACAATTTCGGTGGGTGTGGTTTGCGTGCTTCCGGGTACTGTGGATTTGACATATCCGATCCAAAATTTTGTTGAGGTTGGATAGCTCGTCACTGCTATCCTTAAGAGGCAGTGTTTTGTTGTTCGGCCGCGAGCTTTTGAATCCAGCGTTGACCGCCGTGTTCTTTGGGCCATTTTCTTTATTTCGGCGCTAATCCTTTCTGCGCCGTGATTTTCCATTTCCATCTCTGATCTTGGATGTACTCGGGTCGCTGGTGCTGCATCTTGCCAGCCAGCTATCTTCCCCCGTGCAAAAGCGGGTCATGAGGCTCGTTAGCGCGGCCATTGTCCTTGGCTTTTCCTGGCCGAGGTGTCTGGCGAGCCATTCGTCTCGGACGTTATGTTTAAAAGCTGCTAAAGCTTCGGCGTCCGGACAGTCGACTATTTGGTTCTTTTTGGTGAGGAACCTGTTCCAGAATTTGCACGCTGACTCTCCGGGCTGTTGAGTTATGTGACTTAAATCGTCTGCATCCGAAGGGCGGACATAAGTCCCCTGAAAATTTGCTCTAAACGCGTCCTCGAGCTCTTCCCAACTTCCAATGGTATTTTCTGGGAGGCTTTTGAGCCAATGCCGAGCTGGCCCTTTGAGCTTGAGGGTAGATATTTTATGGCGTGAGATCGCTTCTCTAATCATGTGTATGTGTAGGATTTAATCCTCAATCCGCACTCGGTCTGTTGTTCCGTCAGATGCCTCTATGTACGGGCTTGAATCCCACTGAAATTCATGATCCAAACCTCATCTGTGAAACATGGTGGGTGTCTTGCGCCCAGATTTAGGTGTGCCATTATCTCCGAACACTCGGCATGTTGTGTTGCTTCCTGGGGCCCTCTTCTTTGGCCCATAAATGGACTTGACCGGGCCATCCTTTTTGCGAGGATCTTTATGTGTGTCATGTGTTGGCTTGTGTGCGGTGCCGCTTGCCGCTCTTGGCCTGTCATCTGGTCGTCTATCCGGCCAGGCAGCCTCTTTGCTTTTTGATTGTGGGGGCTCTACGGCCTCCTCGTCAATTCAGCAGCAGCTTATGCCGGGTAGTTTTTGCTTGGTGGCTATTGCCGTATTTGTCCGCGGTCTTGAGTACTTTGCTCCACCTCATTCTTAGTATGTCTTCCGCTGTTTTGAGCTTCCATTTCTGCTTCTTCAAACTTCTTGTAGTGGCGACAAGCCTTTTGTGAAGGTTCTTATGCTCTGGTGATGTGTCTGGACTGTTGTTTTCGCCGAGGATGGGTTGGTTGTCCGATTCATCCTGTTTGGATGGTTGTTTTGTTGCATGTTTGTCGTCCACTGGCTTGCCCTGCTCTACGGCTAGGTCGTTATGGGTGCTGTTGTTGCCGAGGCGAGACTTTGGGCGGCGCTTGTGTCGCCATTTTGGTTGTTTTTTGGGGGAGTTATCCTCCGCCGCGTCCCGTTGTTCCTCGTTATCGCTTCCTTTTGGTGTGTCCACCATGTATATGTCATGAGTTGAGGTGGTCTTCCAGTGCCCCGTAGGCGCTGGTTCTTGGTCGTCTCCGGCATCGTCGATGTCTTCGGAGTCGTAATCTAGCATGTCGGTTAGATCGTTGACAGTGGCTACAAAGTGGGTGGTGGGTGGGTGAGGGAGTCCTGGACTAGGGGGTGTCCGGACAGCCGGACTATCATCGTCCTCTGGACTCCAAGACTACGAAGATACAAGATTGAAGACTCCGTCCCGTGTCCGGATGGGACTTTCTTGGCGTGGAAGGCAAGCTTGGCGATCACGGATATGTAGATCTCCTACCATTGTAACCGACTCTGTGTAACCCTAGCCCTCTCCGGTGTCTATATAAACCGGAGGGCTTTAGTCCGAGGACAACATACATTACAACAATCATACCATAGGCTAGCTTCTAGGTTTAGCCTCCTTGATCTCGTGGTAGATCCACTCTTGTACTACCCATATCATCAATATTAATCAAGGAGGACGTGGGTTTTACCTCCATCAAGAGGGCCCGAACCTGGTAAAAACATCGTGTCCCTCGCTTCTGTTACCATCCGCCTAGACGCACAGTTCGGGACCCCCTACCCGAGATCCGCCGGTTTTGACACCGACATTGGTGCTTTCATTGAGAGTTCCTCTGTGCCGTCACCGGAAGGCCCGATGGCATCTTCAACCAACGACGCTGTCCAGGGTGAGACTTTTCTCCCCGGGCAGATCTTCGTATTCGGCGGCTTCGCACTGCGGGCTAATTCACTTGGCCATCTGGAGCAGATCGAAAGCTACGCCCCTGGCCGTTAGGTCAGATTCGGAAACCTAAACTTCACGGCCGATGTCTGCGGAGACTTGATCCTCGACGGACTCGAGCCACAGCCAGGCGCGCCACACTGTAACGACGGGCATGATCTAGCTCTGCCACCGAACAGTGCCTTGGTGTCGCACACGGATCCGCTTCGGCCATTAGTCCTGAGCCGATCGCCCAGATCGAGGGCCGGTGGATAGACGCCGCCCTGGGGGCTTCAACATCCACGGCGATGGAGCCGAACACTAATCTTGTCCCCATAAAACTCGTGATTCCGAGGCGCCGACTACTTGCGGACTCGAACCTCCCGCGCCCTACCAATCGATTCGATTGGGCGCCGTTATGGAATTCACCGCGCGGACACCTTCCAACACTCGCCTTTGGCGACATCCTAAACTCGCTAAAGCATCTCTCGCTATCGGGAGAGCCTGGCGGACTATGGCGGGATGGTTGGGGTACTGACGATGAAGAAATTCAGAGCCCACCCACCACCCACTTTGTAGCCATTGTCGGCGATCTAACCGACATGCTAGACTACGACTCCGGCGACATCGGCGCTTATGGGCGGCGATCTGCCGAGATTTAACAGAACCAACACCGGCAGGCAATCGAAGACCACCTCGTCATACGACATATATATGGTGGACACCCCAAAAGACAGGGGCGGCGAAGAAGCGTGGAGCAGACCCTTTAAAGAAGCAGCCCAAACACCGACGTCGGCCGGGCGCCGCTCTAAATCCCGCCACAAAGAAGAATGGAGATTCCGCACAGAGATAATAATACTCCAGAGTGCGAAGACAATCCCTCCAAAGCAAGACTCAGCGCGGGAGGATGCAGAAGCAAGCCCTCACGAGAGGCGGCGATTTAAGAGGTTGAGGATCATAACTATATGCCTCCCTCCGGTTGAAGCAAGCCTCAACGATGATGAATTAAATCGTACTTGAGGATCCCGTCGAACAAGAGCGCTTCAAGCGCAGTTTATCGCCACAAAGAAACAGCCTAAAGAAAAAGCAAAGAACAGCTTCAAGCTGATCAGGACCTGCTGGCGATCGATGGACCGAGGTCCTCGCGGCGAAGAGTATAAACTCGAACGCCCTCCAAAAGTTACCCAAGACGCAAGCTGCTCCCCCGATTAGAGGAGGAAGCATACATACATCCATCACCAAAGCATGATATGGCTAACCGACCACCCGTGGTCGTGACAGAGAGGCATCGGGCCCCGGCCAAGACCGTACCCGGCATCGCTCCAAAAGTACGAAGCCAAGAGGGAACACGCCGGACTTGCGAGACATATTGAAGGACAAAGCAAGGCAATCCAGATCCATCTACGGATCACGTGGGCGCCCCACTACCCATGACGAATACCGTCGCGCCGGATACAATAACCCCGGCCGGGCCGAACACAGCAGACAGCGCTCTCTCGAGCTGCGTCGCGATATTGCTCAATACAGAGGCGCCGCACACCCGCTATGCTTCACTGACGAAGTAATGGATCATCAAATCCCCGAAGGGTTTAAACCCGTAAACATCGAATCTTATGATGGCACAATAGACCCCGCGGTTTGGATCGAAGATTATCTTCTCCACATCCATATGGCCCACGGAGACGATCTCCATGCCATCAAGTATCTCCCACTCAAGCTTAAAGGACCAGCTCGGCATTGGCTAAACAGCTTGCCCGCAGAGTCAATTGGGTGCTGGGAAGACCTGGTAGCCGCATTCCTCGACAACTTCCAGGGCACGTATGTGCGACCACCAGACGCCGATGACCTAAGCCACATTATTCAGCAGCTAGACGAATCGGCCAGACAATTCTGGACACGGTTCTTGACGAAGAAAAATCAAATCGTTGACTATCCGGATGCAGAGGCCCTTGCAGCCTTCAAGCATAACATCCGCGACGAATGGCTAGCCCGGCACCTAGGACAGGAAAAGCCGAAATCTATGGCAGCCCTCACATCATTAATGACCCGCTTCTGCGCGGGAGAGGACAGCTGGCTAGCTCGCAGCAACAATCTCCGCAAAAATTCTGGCAGTCCGAATACCAAGGACAACAACGGCAGGTCACATCGAAACAAAAACAAACGCCGATTAACTTGGCGGCGATAAGGAGGATCTGGCGGTCAATGCCGGATTCGAGGCTCTAAACCGGTCGTGCGGAAGAAGCCGTTCAAAAGAACAACTCGGGTCCGTCTAATTTGGACCGAATACTCGACCGCTTATGCGGATACATGGCACCTCGAGAAACCAGCTAATCACACTAATAGAGATTGCTGGGTGTTCAAGCAGCAGCAAGTTAATTGCGAAAACAACGACAAGGGGCTGAACAGCGATGGCGAGGAAGAGACCCGACCGCCCGAACAATAGAGGATAGAAGGGTTTTCCCCACAAGTGCGGACGGTGAACATGATTTACGCGACCCATATACCCAAGAGGGAGAGAAGCGGCGACTAATGGGCGTCTATGCGATGGAGCCATCGCCCGAAGTTCAATCAATGGTCCTCTTGTCCGATCACTTTCGATCGAAGAGACCATCCGACCAGCATCGCCATGGCGGATTTGCCGCGTGGTTTTAGACCCAATCGTCGATGGATTTCACCTCACGAGAGTCCCGATGGGCGGCGGCGAGTGCCTGAACCTGCTTTATCGGGATACGGTCGTAAAATGGGCATAGACCCATCAAGGATTAAACCTACAAAGACAACCTTTAAAGGTGTCATACCAGAGTGGAAGCCAATCATGCAGGCTCGATCCACACCGAAGTGGTCTTGGATCCCGGATAATTTCGGGCGAAAATTAATCTTCGACATAGTCCCGTTTCACAGCGGCTATCACGCTCTGCTTTCGGACGAACGCGTTTGCAAAATTCAGCGCGTGCGCATTATGCATACCTAAAGCTCAAGGTACCAGGCCCTCGCGAGTCATCACGGTCAATGGGAATCTAGAGCGCTCCCTCGAGCGGAGGAACATACAGGCGGCTCTCGATGACAATCTGAGCAGCCTTTTAAGGCAATTCCGAGTCCGGCCGTTAAAAGTCGGATACAGCAAAAGCGCCCGAGCAATGCCAACCAAGACCACTGGCGCGATCGAGCAGCGCCAGCAGTAATGCGCCCCATCCTCGCCCGCGCATGATCGCAAGAATAACACTCGCGTACATCATTACGCTTTGGAGATACCATGGGCACAGGGAAGGGCACGATCGCAGCGGACCCAGTGCGGTTCGACCACACCGGGGCTCGCAAGTGTGCCCCCTTTTTTATTTTTTATTTCCCTTCTTTGTGTATACAGGACTCCGTTAACGGAGGCCCCGTCCGGCGATGAACTGCGCGAACTCATGATGCAACGATCGGGGGCGAAAGAAGGCTGCGGCGAACACTCGGGTGGTCTCAATTACGAACATTAAATTCGATTATATACACCAAGTCCGCAGTTCACCCTGAAGGGGACATGTTTATAGTCCAAATCCCTTGCTTACGCACTATTTGTATCAGTCCGCACTCATAGCGACTTCCTTTAATAAATAATGCAGCACTTTTCGATTGCAATTACATCACCTTTTTATATATATGTTCATTACGTGACATCTTGCACCCGTATATTTTGGTGCGGCCGAATCGCCAGAACTTCGTTTCAAATTATGGTGTGATAAAGTCCGAACACTTTCATAAGTGCGGCACCCGAACTTATAGCATTATATGAATCGGCTCAATCATGTCTTGGGTCAATAGTTGGGTTTGCCTGCTCCCACATTTGGTGCCTTACGTTCCGTTCGCCGGCTAAGGTGGCCTTTGGGAGAACCATGCGATTGCGCCCGGTTGAGCCGGCGGCGCCTCGATGGAAAAGCTAAACTGACGGCATGATAAGGCGAGAGGCCGTCGCTGTTAGAGAGGTTTTTCGGGTCATAAAGACTCACGCCGCTTGACGAAGTTCGGACAATGTCCGACGAAGCGTGGATAGCGCCGATTCGGTCTTCGAATACCGAGGCTTCACCAAATTTAAAATTATAGAATTCTATGGCTAAGTGAGAGTGTTCAAGCATTATAAGTCCGGTTGCCTTGTTCGTTGTGTTGGCGCCTCCTAGATGGACCCAAAATGGGAACAAGAGTGCTCAAGTTTATCCCGAACACCCCAACACTCGTGGCTTGGGGGCTGAAGCCAACGACTTGCCATCTCTCAGATTTTATAAACGGCCGCAAAGAAGGTAATATTTTAAATTAAACAAGCGTTGCTTAACGCGCACATGAACAAAGTTTCAGCGTGCAGGATAATACATAACGAGTTTACTCAAAAATTACATTGCGGGGGCACTCATCCGCGATATCGCGGGCTCCCTTCAGGACAGTTTTATAATACATCTCGGGCGTGCGATACTCCTTGCCCGGTGGCGGTGGGTCCGTGAGAAGTTTCTCCGCATCCAACCTGCCCCAATGCACCTTTGTGTGGGCAAGGGCCCGACAAGCACCTTCAATACAGGCGGAGCGCTTGATGACCTCCACCCAGGGGCACGCATCCACCAGCCGCCGCACGAGGCCGAAGTAGCTTCTAGGCATGGCCTGTCCAGGCCACAGCCGGACTATGAGAGCCTTCATGGCCTCCTCAGCTACCTTGTGGAGTTCGACCAGCTGCTTCACTGGTCGCTTGAAAACACCGGATGTCGGCCTCAAAGATCTTGAGACGAAGACCTTCTCCGTCGAGATCCCTCCACGCCACGATAGAATCTGGCGGCATCGGGCGCACTACACGGCAGATGCCGCATACAGAGAGCTCGAATGCGGGTAAGTGTCGGGTAGTTTACATTAACATGCCTGCTTTGCATGAAAAATGCCTTACCCGCCGCTATCTTCTTTATGTCTTCAACCTCCTGAAGGGCCCTATGGGCCTCGGCCTTGGCGGACTTGGCACTTTTGAGAGCCGAGGCAAGCTCGGACTCTCGAGTCTTGGAGTCACGCTCCAAACTCTCATGCTTTTCCATGAGAGCCTGGAGCTCTTGCCAAACTTCCGCCACCCGTGCCTCCTGCTTCTCTCGCTCTTCCCGCTCAGGGCAAGATCGCTCGGTCATGGACACGGACCTCCTTCAGGGCTGCCACCTCGTTCGTGGCCCTAAAATATCAAATTATCCTTGTTAATTTTATTGCAACCAAAATCCTTTTATGTAAGGTAACTATTCAAAGTGGTGTTAATCACCTTCTTTGTCCTCGAGCTGCTTCTTAGCATGGCGAGCTCTTGCTCGACCGCTCGAGATCCTTCTTCAACACTTCGACCTCCACCGATAGTGCGGCGGAGGTCAAAGAACGTAACCCATAAACCCATATTGACATATTTTAAGTACCCTGCGTATATCTTGTTAGATCCTCGGTCCGGCTTTTCTTTCCGAACACGAGGCCGAGCATCGAGGGCTCTTGTCTATGCGGTATTACATTACATAATTTTAACTTCTTACCTCAAAGCTGTTAGAAGGCTGCTGCGAGCTTCGGTCAGCCCGCTTTTGGCGAAGCTGAACCTTTTGAATCACCGCACTCATGATAGTGCGGTGTTCTTCGATGGAAGCGCCTTTAAGCGCCTCAACAAGTTATCCGGCGCCTCGGTTGGACCGAGGCCGCGGTGTCACGATCTTTCCCTTCTTTCAAAGGGCGCTTGCGGACTGTGGAACCACCGCGGGTTCGATGTAGAGTCCGGCGCAAAGTCCGGAGGCTGCTGGCGGCGCCTCCGGGCCTCCTCTGATGGGTTCCTCTGCGGATCCCACCTCGGCGTCCTCGTAGGCGCGTGGGGTAGAGGCAGTCAGAAGTGAATCCACATCCGACGGGGCCAATGACCCGCTCGATGAGTCGGGGAGATCGTCATCGGCCGGACTACGGACAGAATGCGGCAGTAAGGACACTACACGACACGAAAGAAATTGCATATAATTGATCCGGATACTTACGATCTTGTCGGACGCCTGGCCCTTGGAGACCATTCATCCTCGCCAACGATGGTGTTGGCCAAACTGTCCGGGGGGATAGTCCTCCCCCTCTTGGACCCTTCGGCCTCCCCTATTGGGGAAGCCTTCCTCTTCTTCTCTCCCTCCTCCGGGAGAGAGTACTCCTCCTCCTCCTCGTCTTCGGGGGAGGAGTCCGCGTCGTTGTCAAACGCCTGATTGCGGGAACTCTTTCGAGTCCCCGCGGCCTCCTTCTTGGCCTTCTTCTCCTGCACCACGTGCGGTGCCGGAACCAGCAGCCCTACTAAGCGGGCGTTCTCCGGGTCTTCTGGCATGGGAGCCGGGCTGATAAGTAGCTTGGCCTTCCCCATCCATTCCTGTCAAAGGAAAAGAGAAATTGAAACCCTCTTAGAATCGGTTTAATTACCACAAGTGTCCCGTAGTGGGGTTGAATCACTTACCTCGTCAGCCGGATGTTGCGAGCAGAATCCGCGATCTTCCGTCGCGGATGCGGGGGCTTCGGCGCCCTTGAACAGCACCCTCCAGGCGCCTTCGTATGTCGTATCGAAGAGCCCGCTCAACGCCTGGTGCTGTTCCGGATTAAACTCCCACAGATTGAATGCCCGTTCTTGGCATGGGAGAATCCGGCGGATGAGCATGACTTGGACCACGTCGACGAGCCTGAGCTTATTCCTCACCAGCTTCTGGATATAGGCTCGGAGTCCCGTCACCTCCATCGGATTTCCCCACTACAAGCCCTTCTCTTTCCAGGAGGTGAGCTGCGTGGGGACGCCAGATCTAAACTCGGGGGCCGCCGCCCATGTGGGCTTGCGTGGCTCGGTGATATAGAACCACCCCGATTGCCACCCCTTGACGGAGTCCACGAAGGCCCCTTCGAGCCAAAGGACGTTAGGCAACTTGCCCAACATGGCGCCTCCGCATTCCGCTTGCGTGCCCTTCACAACCTTGACAGCGTTGAAGGTCTTGAGCCACAGGCTGAAGTGGGGCCGGATGCAGAGGAAGGCCTCGCACACGACGATAAACGCCGAGATGTTGAGGATGAAGTTAGGCGCCAGATCTTGGAAATCCAGGCCATAGTAAAACATGATCCCCCGGACGAACGGGTGCAATGGAAAGTCCAGTCCGCGGAGGAAGTGGGGGAGGAAGACGACCCTCTCATGGGGCCTAGGGGTAGGGATGAGCTGCCCCTCGTCGGGCAGCCGATGCGCGATATCGCCGGAAAGGTATCCGGCGCTGCGCAGCTTGGTGATGTGCTCCTCCTTAATGGTGGAGGCCAAGCATTTGCCTCCCGCTCCGGACATATTCGGAGAAGGTCGGCGAGATCTTGTGAACTTGGGCGTTGGAGCTTGAGTGCGCGGAGATGGATAAGCAAAGGAGGAAGAAGGCGTAGGTGACAAGGTGAATCCTTATCCCTTATATATAGGCGGACGAAAACTGTGTGTCCCCCACCAGCCTGGTAAAACTCGCTTATCTCCCAAGCGCCACCATCAATGGCGCGGTTGGGTTACCCATGTCCGTATTGATGAGAATCCCGGAATAAGGGGAACACGATCTCTGCTTCGACAAGACGTGCCAAGGAAACCGCTTCGCTAAACGTGCTGAGGTGGTATAGTAAAAAACGATTCAAGTAAAAGCCTGGTAGCGGTGTGATGTCACGCCGCATAATACGTCAGCAGATTGAACTGGTGTACATTTTATTCTCTCTATGGTGGAATGTGGAATTTATTTTGCAGAGCCGGACACTATCCTGGTGTTCATGATCTTCTCTGGATTATTCAAGGGAGGAACCCGCCTTGCAATGCCGAACATTATGCACTCCGGACTAATCGTCATTGAAGCCTGGTTCAGGGGCTACTGAGGGAGTCCTGGACTAGGGGGTGTCCGGACAGCCGGACTATCATCGTCCGCCGGACTCCAAGACTACGAAGATACAAGATTGAAGACTCCGTCCCGTGTCCGGATGGGACTTTCCTTGGCGTGGAAGGCAAGCTTGGCGATACGGATATGTAGATCTCGTACCATTGTAACCGACTCTGTGTAACCCTAGCCCTCTCCGGTGTCTATATAAACCGAAGGGCTTTAGTCCGTAGGACAACATACATTACAACAATCATACCATAGGCTAGCTTCTAGGGTTTAGCCTCCTTGATCGCGTGGTAGATCCACTCTTGTACTACCCATATCATCAATATTAATCAAGCAGGACGCAAGGTTTTACCTCCATCAAGAGGGCCCGAACCTGGGTAAAAACATCGTGTCCCTCGTTTCCTGTTACCATCCGCCTAGACGCACAGTTCGGGACCCCCTACCCGAGATCCGCCGGTTTTGACACCGACAGTGGGTTTTGAATTTCTTCATCGTCCGCATCCCAACCGTCCTGACCGCAGTCCGGCCAGGGCTCTCCTGATAACGAGAGATACTTTAGCGAATTCGGAATGTCGCCAAAGGGTGAGTGCTGAAAGATGTCCGTGGTGGTGAACTCCATGATCGGCGCCCAATCGGATTTGATTGGTAGGGGCGCAGGAGGTTCGGAGTCCGGCGAGGAGTCCGGCACCTCGGAGTCACGAGCTTTACAAGGGTCAAGGTTAGTATTCGGCTCCATCGCCGTAGAGATTGCAGCCCCCAAGGTGGTGTCTACCCACCCGTCCTCGATCTGCGCGGTCGGCTCCGAACTAAGGGTCGGAGCGGACTCATGTGCGGCCTCCAGGGCACTGTCCGGCAGCAGAGCTAATTCATGCCCATCGTGACAAGGTCTGGTAGCGCTGGTACGTGGCTCGAATCCGTCGAAGATCAAGTCTCCGTGGATGTCAGCCGTGAAGTTTAGGCTTCCAAATCTGACCTGATGGCCAGGGGCATAGCTTTCGATCTGCTCTAGATGGCCAAGCGAGTTGGCCCGCAGTGCAAAGCCGCCGAACACGAAGATCTGTCCGGGGAGAAAAGTCTCACCCTGGACTTCATTGTTGTTGATGATTGAAGGAGCCATCAAGCCTATCGGTGACGACACGGAGGAACTCTCAATGAAAGCACCAATGTCGGTGTCAAAACCGGCGGATCTCAGGTAGGGGGTCCCAACTGCGTGCGTCTAAGCGGATGGTAACAGGAGACAAGGGACACGATGTTTTTACCCAGGTTCGGGCCCTCTCGATGGAGGTAAAACCCTACTCCTGCTTGATTAATATTGATGATACGGGTAGTACAAGAGTGGATCTACCACGAGATCAAGGAGGCTAAACCCTAGAAGCTAGCCTATGGTATGATTGTTGTAATGGTTGTTCGTCCTACGGACTAAAACCCTCCGGTTTATATAGACATCGGAGAGGGCTAGGGTTACACAGAGTCGGTTACAATGGTAGGAGATCTACATATCCATATTGCCAAGCTTGCCTTTCCACGCCAAGGAAAGTCCCATCCGGACACGGGACGAAGTCTTAAATCTTGTATCTTCATAGTCTTGGAGTCCGGCCGATGATAATAGTCCGGCTATCCAGACACCCCCTAGTCCAGGACTCCCTCAGCCACTGTCGATGACTTAACCGACGTGCTTGACTTCAACTCCAAAGACATCGCCGGTATGGACGACGATGCAGGAGAAGAACAGGAGCCATCGCCCTCAGGGCGCTGGACAGCCACCTCATCATATGATATATACATGGTGGATACCCCCAAAGAAAGCAATGGTGATGAGGCAACGGAGGATAATCCCCTTGAGAAGCAATCTATGCACCAGCGTCATAGGCGCCGCTCTAAGCCCCGCCATAACAAAAATACCGATACTGGCACAAGAGATGATAACAATCCGGATGGTGCCAAAGATGAAAACAATCCCGCCCAGCCAGGCTTCGAGCAGGCTGAGCGGAAGGATGGGCAAGCTACCCCAAGGAACAGGCAACAAATGGAGAATCAGAGGATGACAATTACATGCCCCTCTCCCAAGACGAAATGAGCCTTGGCGACGAAGAATTCAATGTGCCTGAGGATCCCGTCGAGCAGGAGCGCTTCAAGCGCCGGCTTATAGCAACTGCAAAAAGCCAGAAGAAGAAGAAGCAGCAGCTTCAAGCTGATCAAGATCTGCTAACTGATAGATGGACCGAGGTCCTGGTAACCGAGGAATACGGACTCGAGTGCCCTACCAAAATTTACCCAGAGTGCAGGTTGCTACCTCAACTCGAGGAGGAGGCATTAAAGCCTACACTACCAGCGCATGATGCGGCTGACCGGCCACCTCATGGCCGAGACAAAGCGGCGTTTCAGCCCGAAATCCAGCCCGCACCCCGTCGCCAATAAAACAACAACACTATGGCCCGGGGCTACACGAAGCACCTGCGAGACGTATTGGAAGACAAAGCAGGACAGTCAAGATTGATCTATGGATCATGGGGGCGCGCCACAACGTGTGATGAGGACCACCACGCCGGATATACTAAAAACAAGTCCATCAGGGCCGAATACAACAGACCAGATTCATTTGAACTACACTGTGATGTAGCCCAGCATAGAGGCGTTGCACACACCCTATGCTTCACTGATGAAGTAATGGATCATGAATTCCCAGAAGGGTTTAAACCCGTAAACATTGAATCATATGATAGCACGACACACCCAGCGGTATGGATTGAAGATTTCCTTCTCCACATTCACATGGCCCGCGGTGATGATCTACATACATCAAGTACCTCCCACTAAAACTCAAAGGACCGGCTTGGCATTGGCTAAATAGCCTGTCGGCAAACTCCACTGGCAATTGGGAGAACTTGGAAGACGCATTCCTTGACAACTTCCAGGGCACTTATGTGCGACCACCGGATGCTGATGACCTAAGTCACATAACCCAACAGCCTGGAGAGTCAGCCAGGAAATTCTAGTCTTGGTTCTTAACTAAAAAGAACCAAATCATCGACTGTCCGGATGCCGAAGCCTTAGCGGCCTTTAAGCACAACATCCGCGATGAGTGGCTCGCCCGACACCTCAGCCAAGAGAAGCCAAAATCCATGGCAGCCCTCACGACACTCATGACCCACTTTTGTGCGGGCGAGGACAGCTTGTTGGCTCGTAGCAACAGCACACCAAGAAATCCTGGCACTTCCGATGCCAGAGATAGCAACGGCAAGCCACGACACAACAGACACAAGCATCGCAACAATGGCGACAATACCGAAGACACGGCAGTCAATGGCGGATTCAGTGGCTCTAAGTCCGGTCAGCGGAAAAAGCCTTTCAAAAGAAACAATCCGGGCCCGTCCAGTCTGGACCGCATACTCGATTGCTCGTGTCAAATTCACGGCACCCCCGATAAACCAGCCAACCACACCAGCAGAGAATGATGGGTGTTTAAACAGGCCGACAAGTTGAATGCCGAAAACAAGGAAAAGGGGCTGCATAGCGATGAGGACGAGGAGCCCCGGCCGTCGAACATAGGAGGACAGAAGAAATTTCCTCCCCAAGTGAAAACGGTGAATATGATATACGCAACCCATATCCCCAACGGAAGCATGCACTAAGGGACGTCTATGCGATGGAGCCAGTCACCCCAAAGTTCAACCCATGGTCCTCTTGTCCAATCACTTTCGATCGCAAGGACCATCCTACCAGTATCCGTCATGGCGGTTAGGCTGCATTGGTCCTCAACCCCATCATTGACGGATTCCACCTCACACGAGTCCTTATGGACGGTGGCAACAGCCTGAACCTCCTCTATCAGGATACAGTGCACAAAATGGGCATCGACCAAACCCACAAAAAACCACCTTTAAAGGTGTCTTTCCAGGTGTAGAGGCCTGTTGCACGGGCTCAGTCACACTGGAAGTGGTCTTCGGATCTTCGGATAACTTTCAAAGCAAGGAGTTAATCTTCGATATCGTCCCCTTCCGCAGTGGCTATCACGCACTGCTCGGACGAACTGCATTTGCCAGATTCAATGCGGTACCACATTACGCATACCTCAAGCTCAAAATGCTAGGACCTCGCGGGGTTATAACAGTTAATGGAAACACAGAGCGCTCGCTCCGTACGGAGGAGCACACTGCGGCCCTCACAGCAGAAGTATAAAGCAGCCTTCTTAGGCAGACCGCCAATTTGGCGATAAAAAACCCAGACACCGTCAAGCGAGTCCGGAGTACCCTGCAACGAGCACACTGCGGCCCTCACAGCAGAAGTATAAAGCAGCCTTCTTAGGCAGACCGCCAATTTGGCGATAAAAATCGAACATCGCAGCGAGTCGGAGTACCTGCAGCAGATCGTCAAGCGCGTCGAGCTCACCTAGCAATCCGGCCTCCGTCCTAGTCGCAGTCAAGCGGCGAAATTTGTGTCGCGCGTACATAATTACGCACTCAAAATACCATGGCATAGGCGGAGGCATGGCTATGACACGGTCCGCAATGCGGCTCAACCGCCCCAGGATCAGTGTACCTTTACACCTTTTTTCTTTTCAGGTCCCTACCTCCGGGAGAGCCTGACTATCGGACCCATAGCGGAACGGACACACCAAGTAGACAAGAAGATTTGGTGTACAAAGGAATCCCCAGGTGGTCTCTGATAATGATCGTAATGCCTATTTTACATACCCACATGTAGCTTACCTTTGGCCAGGACATGTCAAACAGTCCTATTTTGCTTATCGCACTACTTGTATACATACGCTTTGACGTATTATTTAAATAACAAGGGAAAATAATGTATAGCGTCAGCTTACTATTACATTTCTTTATCCTTTTCCTTTACTGCTTATTTATTACAAATTGCACCCGTACATTTTGGTACGTCCGGCTCGCCAGGGGCTTTAGTGTACCCCATAACACGGCAAGAAAAGTCCGAACACTTTCGATAGTGCGGCACCCCGAACTTATAGTATTATATGCATCAACTCCGAATCATGTCTTGGGTCAATAGTTGGGTTTGCCCGGCTCCCATGTTTTGGTACCTTATGTTCCGCTATATCAGCTAAGGTAGCACAGGGAGAACTACTGCGATTGTGTCCTGGTTCTTCCGGACAAGCACCTCGGTAGAGAAAGACGAAAACTGACTGTCATGATGAGGCGAGAGCTGGTCGCTGTTCGGGAGGTCTCAAATCCTTAAAGATTTTTTCCGCTTCGGGCGAGGAATCGGCCTTGTCCGATTTAGGCGTGCATAGCGCCCCAAGTTCGGTCTTCCGAATACTAGGGGCTTCGCCAAAATTTAAAATTGTAGACTTGTATGGCTAAGTGAGAGTGATAAAGCTGTATAGTCCGATTGCCTTGTTCGTTGTGCTAAACACCTCCTTAAAAGGACCAAAAATTTGGATAAAGAGTGTTTATATTTATCCCAAACACCCCATTACTAGTTACATGGGGGCAGAAGCTGACGACTGGCCAACTCTCAAGATTTTATAAATGGCCGCACAGAAGGTAATATTTTAAATCAACAAGCGCTAGATAGCGCACATGAACTCGTTTTCATATTACAGGATGACATGAATACATTCATTCAAATATTACATCCTTAGCACATTCATCCGCCACAAGGCGGGCACCCTTCAGGACATTGTCATAGTACTATTCGGGGTGGCGATGCTCCTTGCCCTTCGGCGGCCCCTCCATCACCAGCTTCTCGGCATCCATCTTCGTCGAGTGCACTTTCGCACGGGCCAAGGCCTTGCGCGCACCTTCAATGTAGACAGACTGCTTAATGACTTCAAGCCGCGTACAAGCATTTACCATCCGCTTTACAAGGCTGAAGTAGCTGCCGGGCAGGGGCTCGCCGGGCCATAGCCGGACTATGAGGTCCTTCATGGCCAGTTCAGCCGCCTTGTGAAGCTCGACCAGTTGCTTCAACTGGTCGCTCAAGGGCATCGAATGTTCGGCCCCAATATACTGGGACCAGAACAACTTATCCGTCGAGCTCCCTTCCTCAGCTCGGTAGAACTCTCTGCATCGGAGATCTTTGTCGGCGAATCTGAATGCTCTGGAGAGCTCCAAATTCGGGTAAGTAAAAAAGAAATTCTCCTTCACATGCTTGCTTTGCATATTGAATGCCTTACCCGTCGCAATCTTCTTACCCGCTTGAACCTCTTGGAGGGCCTTTTGGGCTTCAGCTCTGGCATCTTGTGCACTCTGGCTGGCCTTCGTAAGCTCGGACTCTTGCATCTTAGATTCACGCTCCGAGGACTCGTATTTTTTGACAAAGTCCTAGAGCTCTTGCTGGACCTCACCAACCCGAGCCTCCTCTTTCTCACGCTCGGTGCGCTCCTTGGCCGCTTTGTCCTCGGCCTCGGACAACGCCTTCTTAAGGGCTGCCACTTTGTTCGTGGCCCCTATTAAAATTCATGATGCTTCTGTTAGCATCAACGATTTTTCCTTTATATGACACACGGACGGGGTATCGCTTACCGTTGTTCTCCTCGAGCTGCCTCTTCACAAGTCCAAGCTCTTCCTCGGTCCGCCCCAGGTCCCGCTTCAGTTCGGAGACCTCCGCAGTACGGGCGGCAGCGGCCAGCAGCGACGCCTGCTTATTCACATAGACATGATATGATTAGACTCCTGTGGATGTTATTTGATCCTCTGTTCGGCTTTTCTTTCCGAACACCAAACAGACCATTAGGGGCTACTGTCTATGTTGGAATATTCCCTCATAATTTAATTACTTACCTCAAAGCCTGTTAGGAGGCTGGCGCGGGCTTCGGCTTCGGGGAATGAACTGCGATAGCAAGCCCCAACACATGAGCTGGTTCTGCTACACACATGTGAACACGCTGTCCTGGACAAGCATGACCACACAGGAGTCTTATAATAAAATACTACCGAGTTCAGGTTGGGAACCATCATCGAGGATAATGAATTCCTAACATAAGTCATGATTCTTAAGAAGGAGCTTCTTCTCCTTGAACAAATCAATCAGTGGCTTGGCGTGCTACGGAATACATGTGGAGTGGAGGTAATTAATCTACCAAACCATAGTATACCTTGCACATGCATGACTGACTTGGGACGATTCCAAACGAAGCAAAAATAATCTTTCTCGGATCCATGGTGGCAACTTACACCAAGCGCACGTGAATTAGGGGAAGTCACTTCTTTCATCTGAACACATGCTTCATGCACGGAACGTGAAGGTAATGCTTATATAAGTTTCCAACACTAACTGGATGTTCGACATGAATCATGGAAAAGATAAGAATGTTGCTGATGGGTTCAACAAAAATTCATCCAGGTTTCCATATAAATGGAATTCCATAATTATGTGAACAAGTGATAGCATTGGTCAGACCAAAAGATGTAATGGTGTATGCTCGAGGAATCAACCACGAGTAAGACAACATTATGAATATTGTTGGCTCTAACTTGATTTGACAACGGCCCACACTCAAATCAAGGTTTGGGCAAGACGATAGGTTAAACAACTGATCACGAGGACCAATCGATGAAGAAATCATCGTTCTACAACAAACACAGAAACACAATATATCCCTTTGGAAATAAACTAAGTTAGGCAAGCTTTTATCTTCCAACTCTCCAAGTTGCTGTACATCTTAACCAACTAGCTTAGGGGTATCCAACACAGATTCTTGGAGAAGGGGTGGTTTATAAGAAAACCAACTTGATCACGAGCTCAACATAACAGTCAGGGGATAACCTGGTAACACTTCTGAGAAGATATTCGGAAAATCACGAAGCACTGGTATGTTACTAAGCTCGAGATCAATCTTGCTTTTCAGGGCAAGACGAAGTGATCAAGAGAGTGAGGGATTGACACAATCCTATCTCATTGATCGAGGAGTGTACCAGGGAAAATGGACTAGGTAGCACGATCAATCTTAGAATGATAATTCAATACCGACACGCTAAGAATGAGATTATTGTCCATTAACTACCAAGCAACGGGGTTGCTAGCAGTATTGATTTCACACATCACGATTCACTTGTCGGCATTCTGGTTACAATAAGACGGGAATCGAGGAATTAACAATGATGGCAAGAAGTATTACTGCGTTAAGAATTCATAAGAGGTGGTGCAATTCTCATGACACTCTTGACATAAAGATGGTAACACTCCAAGGTAGAGCAGAGCAGAAGCTGGATTGGCATTTTGATCTACGGAATACAATTGCTTTGACCCAATCCTAGATATGGATGAGGTTCTGGAGTTTGTTTCTCCTATTCATTCTGAAATAGAATGGCTTGTCGGACCACAAGAATGGTACGCATCAAAGAACATGAATGGACGACATAAACTTGACTATCAACTGATAGACAAGGATCAGAATACAACTACAGAGGGACAACTCAAAGGAACATATATCTTCCTGAGTTGTGGATGCATAGGTTAGTATGTCGAACAAGTTCAACATATTTCTTCTGGATAACCCATGCTAAAGAGGAAGGACTGGCAGATTCACAACTATGAATGGAGGACTCATCAGGAGCGCTCTGGTTGTGATCTTTTGGTTCAAAGAACTTCCACCATAAGCAGTTCATGGTATTTGGAAGAAGGATACACCATGAAACCCGAGGACTATCACAAAGGTTACTAATAACCTAAAGGAACTAGCAAACACTATCAACATGAAATAAGTAGGGTGAATCTTGGGTTCAAAAAACCCAGGAGTACAATACCTACTACTAAGTGGCATCACGGGATGCTTTTGAGAATGGTGGCCAGAATCATCACACTGGGAACACAAAGCATGGCTAGATAACTAGGTGATTCTCTAAGATACCTAGGGTCATAATACTAGCTCCAACATATTTACCGAGGCAATGAAGTACCTCAACACACTAGTTAGTGTGGTTAACCTGGCCAAAGGAACATCGGAACGGTAAGAAGGGATTTGCAAATGCATCGGACTGTTTAGAAACCTAGGATGACTCAGACAACATAACGGCTGTAAATGCTCAAAAGAATTTGTGACATGCTACAAAAATGGTGGCATAACCACTCAGAAGCACAATATCAAGGTTTTGAGATCAACAGTTAACATACAGAGGTAGAAACTGAACTGAGGCTTAAATCCAACAATCTTATGAGTCTACTAATTAGTAACACGTGATCCTGATAGAAAGAAGAGAAATCCTAGTTCCTTAACCCCGTAGGAAAGATATGATGACTCAGATCAGAAGGTCATAAGGTAAAGGAGTAAAAAGAGCCTTACGTTCCATCCCACAATCAATTCCCCTACATATAACTAAAGCATTTCTAGACTCAACTTCGACCAGTTTGGCTTGGTAATCCTCTGAGCATCGGGCTCGATACCAAAGCTGTCGGGACCACGACTCAAAGCCACACCGATCTAGCATGTAACACCTCATATCACTTTGCGGCCTCATGCACGGTATTCCCACGGGTGTCGCCTTACCTTGCCCGGGACCGTTTGCGCCTTTTGGCACACGTATATGATAGTGTCACTAGCATCCATATGACAAGGAGCCCGGGCAGACATGGCTAGTCGTGAACCCAAAGTGGCACTAACTTACAGGGACAGGCATACATGACCCAACAACGAACGTGTCGGTCATCAGCGAGTGAATCCAGGCTGTAGCATCTGGGCAAGCAGGACTCCGGTAAACCGGGCTGTAGCAGGCTAATAGGACTCCGGTAGACACTGCATGACATTTCCCCGAAGGGACAGACACAGGAACGAAGAAGCACACATGTCGGCCAGCCTAAGTGTTCCAGAGCAGTAGCAAGCTACTAGGGCTCAGTGGAAGCACTAGGAGACATTTCCCGGTAAGAGAGGCTACCAAGGATAAACAACTAGATATTCAGATCCCACACATACCAAGCATTTCAATAACATACACACAATATGCCCGATATGTGCAAATACAACATGGCATCACAACATGACTCTACAACTCAAGTATTTTATTCAATAGGCTCCGAGGAGCGAGATATTACAAACATGGGTCTCATGACCCAACATTCAGAGCATACAAGTCAAAGCACATGTGGAAGCTTAACATGTCTGAGTACAGACATCTAGAAATGAAAAAGGCTGAGAAGCCTGACTAACTACTAGATCCCACCGAGGGCTCAAGATCGTAGCTGAGGTAACAAGCTAAACGTCGAAGTTCACGTGGAACTACTAGTGAGACTCTCTGCAAAACATAAAGTAGGCAAACGTGAGTACAAATGTACCCAGCAAGACTTACATCAGAACTAACTACATATGCATCATTATCAACAAAGGGATGGTGGGGTTTAAGCTGCACAAGCCAGCTTTGACTCGGTGGCTATCTGAACTACATTGCAAGTAACTCTTTTGAGGTGGCGCTACGAGTCCACATATTCACCATATCAATACACCACTATGGATCTGCTCCCGTCTCCCTACGAGAACGCCATCCATAGCACTCATGCTTATCTTGCGCATTTTAGAGTATCCACTTTCACTTGTCTATGAACTATCTGAGCAACCCGAAGTCCTTTACATGGACACGGCTATTGAATAGATGATGTTAACCCTGCAGGGTGTACTTCTTCACACACGCTCTCGCCACTTATCGCCATGTACACGTCATGTATCTCGGCAACCTTCAAGCGGAAGCCTGGCGAGGGTGTCGGCCACGGCCTACCTAAACCTCAAGTCTCTAGTCCAGGTTTATCGCCTATTCGGGTTCCATCCGCAAGGAGATCCGGCCGGGGTGTCGCTCACGGCCCAAAATGATGTGATCTAGGTTCCCAAGCCCACCATCCGGGTGCCACTTGGTACACTGTGCCACTGCACCTAGTCTGTCCCAAGCCCACCTGTACCGGGTGCCACTTGGTAGACTAATAGCACTACCTACAAACACCAGAAACTAGTTGCAACTCCTGGACAGAGAACAAGGGTGATTAAGAAGCCGAGAGGGTCAATTAAGGATCCCAATGAGTGGTAGTAGCTGTTCATGGATCACAAACACAGAACTCAGTTCCTGAGGACAGCTTCAATGAGACAACCCACCATGTACTCCTACATGGCCTCTAACCGCTACCTTTACCAAATCGTGTTCACACACTTAGCTCACACACAGTAGGACATGTTCACCACTCTCCAATTCATCCCCGATGAATCATACCTGACACAACTCTAAGCAATAGCAGGCATGACAACCAAGCATGAATGAGTAGGCACATCAGGGCTCAAACAACTCCTACTCATGCTAGTGGGCTTCATCTATTTACTGTGGCAATGACAGGTCATGCAGAGGAAAGGGGTTGAACTACCGCAGCATGTAACAGATGAATCGTTGTTGTCCTAATGCAGTAAAAGAGAGCAGGAGTGAGAGAGTGGGATTGTATCGGAATGAACAAGGGGGTTTTGCTTGCCTGGCACTTCTGAAGATAGTATAGCTCTTCATCGGTGTCATCGAACTCATCGTCGAAACCACGTCTACTGACAGGGGACAAACACCGGCAAACGAGAGGGAACACAATCAATGTAATGCAACAATATGATGCATGATCATGACATGTCAAGAATGTTATGATTTACATTAATGCATTTAGCAACAGTTTAAATGAAGTCCATATGAACTAAGGGTTCATATGCAAACTCCATATTTAGCATTTAAAATTCCATTACCATGTTTTCACCTATACAGCAGGTATAACTTAGTTTGACATGCATGAAAATGATACAGATGGATAGATTGCATTTTTAAGATAATTTTTCATATATAAATTATTTCATTTGGAATTATGGTTGAATTTCTATGATTTTTAGAAACTTATACTATTTTCTGGAATTTCCTGAATTATTTTTAATCCAGGAAATAGTTAACTGCGTCAGCACTACGTCACTGTGACGTCAGCATTGACCAAAGTCAAATCTGACTAGTTGGCTCCATCTGTCATTGACTCAGGGGGTTAATAGGGGTTATTTAACTTTAGTTGTGTCACTAACAGTGTGGGTCCCATATGTCATCAACTAGGGGTTGATTAACTGCGTGATTAGCACCTAATCTAATCTGCCACATCAGCGTCGCCGGACTATGCGCCGCGACCACATCTCGCGGCGGAGGCTCGCTGGAGTGGCGCGAGGGGCAGCGGCTGGGTGCACTGAGGGCACCAGGAGGAAGCCCGTGCTCCCGCGCATCTAGCGGAGGCGGTAGCAGGTCGCGAGGCGGGCTGTAGTGGCGGCAGCGATGAGTTGGGCAACTGGAGTTCAGCAGGGAGGGGAGAAGGGGCTATGGTGCACGGTAGGGGCCGGGGTTGGTCGTGTTCGGCTCCTGGGAGCTCGGTGAGCACGGCAGCACGCTCAAAAATGGGTGGGGGCGGCTGTGGCCACAGCAATGACATGGCACAGCGGCGGCAAGCTCAGCCGTGGTCGGAGGACGGAGCTAGGGGACGGGAACGGAGGGGGAAAGCAAGGGAGAAGTAGTAGGAGCTCACAGCGGGTACAACCGAGGCGGATACGAGGCCGGGGGCGCGTCGGAGGCAGCGCCGGGTCGCTGGAGATCTGGGCAGCCGGAGGTAGAAGATGACGATGGCGGCGACGTTGTAGGGCGCCCGAGGATGCGTGGCTCATCTGGGATGATGCAGACAACGAGGCGGAGCCGATGAGCACGACGGGTGCTCGAGGGACGGCCGGTGAGCGTGGTGGCAGTGCGCGGCGGCGACGGACACGCTCGGGTGAGCTCGGAGAAGGGACTAGGGGGCGAGGGAGAGAGCAGAGAGTGAGGGAGAGGAGCGAGGGGCCACGGGGCGTCTCCATGGCGTCGCTAGAAGGCCCGGGGAGGAAGCAGGAGGTGGCCAGGGGTGAGCGGGCGCGCGACAGCGAGCTGCTCCTACTGGCAGGAGGAAGACGAAGCGGTGGGGTGGTGGGCTGGGCCTCAGCAACAGTGTTGGGCCGGGTGGGGCGCTAGGTGGGCTGTAGGATTAACCAGGTAAACCTTTTCCTTCTTTCTGTTTTTGTTTTATCTGCTGTCTGTTTTTGATTTAGTAGGAATACTAAACCAATTTATTTACTTCTGTAAATTATTGTATATGGACTGGTGGTATTATTCCAGAGCCCCACAATAATTTCCAAAATTACTGGACATGTATTTCTTTTATAACAGAAATAAAGCCAATTCAAATACATTATGATTTAACTCAATGGCCCAAAATAAATATTTTTAAGCCTCCAAAAATATTGGTTTGAATTTTACTCTTGCCAATATTTTTCAAGGTTTAACAGTAACATTTTCTTGGGCTTTTTTGATGAGATTTTAATGTTGATTATTTCTGAACTTGTTTCTGAGGGTTTCAACTAACCTCGATTCAACTTTCAGAAAATAGACATGATGCAAGATGCTCACTCATGTAACTGATTACAACCAACATTCTAGGGATGTGACAGTTTTCATGAATATATTTGTGTTCTTGATCAAATCTTGCAAGTTATAGTCACCTACTACGTGTTATGATCCGGCAACCCCGGAGTGACAATAGTCGGGACACTTCCTGGTGATGACTGTAGTTTGAGGAGTTCATCTATTCACTAAGTGCTAATGATTTGTTCCAGTTCTCTATTAAAAGGAGGCCGTAATATCCCTTAGTTTCCATTAGGACCCCGCTGCCACGGGAGGGTAGGACAAAAGATGCCATGCAAGTTCTTTTCCATATGCATGTATGACAATATTCGGAATACATGCCTACATTATATTGATGAATTGGAGCTAGTTCTATGTCACCCTAGGTTATAACTGTTGCATGATGAATGCCATCCGACATAATTATCCATCATTAACCATTGCCTACGAGCTTTTCACATATTGATCTTTGCTATGTTACTTTTTCGTTGCCACTTTTACGATTCCTATGAAACTGCTACTGTTACTTTTGCCACCGTAACCGTTACCTCCATACTACTTTGCTACTAAATACTTTGTTGCAGATATTAAGTCTTTCAGATGTGGTTGAATTAACAACTCAGCTGCTAATACTTGAGAATATTCTTTGGCTCCCCTTGTGTCGAATCAATAAATTTGGGTTGAATACGCTACCGTCGAAAATTGTTCCGATCCCCTATGCTTGTGGGTTATCAGTAAGCATTCCTCCCACTCCTTGATGTTCTTCTTGATCAAAACATAGAGGAGAGCAGAGAGCGTCCAGTTGGTACCTTCATTTGGCCATCGGTTTGCGGTTGGTATGCCGATGAGAAGAGGTGCTTGATTCCGAGCTTGGCGCATAATGTCTTCCAAAAGTAGCTTAGGAACTTGATGTCACGGTCCGACATGATAGTCTTGGGCACTCGATGCAATCTCAAGATTTCTCTACAAAAGAGATTGGCAACATGTGAAGCATAGTCTATCTTGTTGCAAGGAATGAAATGTGCCATCTTAGAGAAATGGTCCACAACAACAAATACCGAATCTTTTCCATTTTGAATTTGTGGCAAACCAAGCACAAAATCCATACTAATGCCTTCCCATGGGTGATATGGAATAGGAAGTGGCATATAGAGACCATGGGATTGAGCAATAGACTTAGCTTTGCGACATGTAGAACATCGGTTAGTGTAGCGTGAGACGTCGTGAAACATCTTGGGCCAAAAGCAGTTCTTGGAGAGTGTAGCGAATGTCTTGTCGCATCCAAAATGTCCCATAAGTCCTCCGCCATGAGCCTCTTGCAAAAGCAACAAACGAGAGAAGATTAGGGATACAAAGCTTGTTAGCTCGCATTAGATAATCATCCTTGATATAATATCACTCCCAAGTTTTATGTGTTAGACATTTTGCATAAGGAATGGAAAATGAAATATCATGCACATACAAGTATTTGATGTTCTCAAATCCTATGACATTCAATTCAAGTTGAGTTACTAGCATGCATTTGCGGGAAAGAGAGTCCAGCACAACATTTTCCTTACCCTTGATGTACTTGATCACACAAGGAAATGAGAACTCACTCCATTTGGCATGTTGCTTATTCAACTTTGTTTGAACCTTAAGGTATTTAAGAGTCTCATGATTTGAATGGATAAAAAATTCACGAGGGCAAAGATAATGTTCCCACACATGCAAGACTCAATAAAGCATATAAGTCCTTGTCATAAATGGGGTAATTAAGTTGTTCTCTAGAAAGTTTCTCGCAAAAGTATGCAATGGGACGCTTTTCTTGCATTAACACACCACCTATGCCATTACCACTAGCGTCGCAATGCACTTCAAAAGTTTTATCAAAGTTGGGTAATGCAAGTAATGAGGCATGCGTAAGCAAGTTTTTAAGCTCATGGAATGCGGTGTCTTGGGAAGGTTCCCAAACAAATGGTGCATTCGTCTTACTCAATGCATGCAATGGTGATGCAATAGTGCTAAAGTCCTCTATGCATTGACGGTAGAAGCTGGCTAGGACAAGGAAACTACACACTTGTTGCAAATTGGTTGGTTGTGGCCAAGTTTTAATAGCTTCAGTTTTAGACTCATCAACTTGAACACCCTTAGAGGAAACAACAGATCTTAAGAAAAAAAACTTTTCAACACCGAAAGTGATTTTTTCCATGTTAGCATAAAGTCGCTCGTTTCTAAGAACTTGAAGTACGTCCCTAAGATGTATGACATGATCTTCAAGAGATTCACAAAACACAAGTATATCATCAAAGTATACCACAACACATATACCAATATATTTGCAGAGAACATAATGCATCACATGCATAAAAGTGCTCGGTGCTTCGGATAAGCCCATAGGCATGACTAACCATTAATACAAGCCAAATTTGGTTTTGAAAGTCGTTTCCCATTCATCACCGTCTTGAATGTGAATCTGATAGTAACCACTTTTAAGGTCAAATTTTTGAGAAAATGGCGGCTCCACTAAGTTCATCTAGCATATTGTCAAGGCGTGGAATGGGATGATGGTATCTAACGGTGATAGCATTGATGGGATGGCAATCAGAACACATGCGATAACTACCATCTTTCTTACGCACAAGAATAGCCGGAACGACAAGTGGACTTAAGCTCTCACGTACATACCCATTCTCCATGAGATGTTGGACTTGGCGTCAGATCTCTTTTGTCTCGGCAGGGTTGATGCGGTATGGTGCTTCGTTCGGTAAAGCTGCGCCGGGAATGAGGTCGAAGCGGTGTCCGATTCTGCAAAGTGGAGGAAGTCCGAGAGTTAGCTCATCGGGAAATACATCCTTGAATTCCTGCAATAAACAAGACAACACCAAAGGTGGATGTCATCAAGTATTAGTCTGCACCATTTCATATTTGCACACAATTACAAAGTGAAGAACACTCGATGGGCCCTCACTCACATCCCTTGTGTCTCTTTTGGTGGCTAAAAGCACTAAGTTTTTATTGTCGCTCACCGTGGAGTCGCTCAATTTTGGCTTGTGGTGCTCACTCTCTTTTTGGTGGTTCCCTCACTCACTATTCTCTCCATGATTGGTACATGCATTCTTGTCAGCGATCACTTGACTTGGCGACATGTGTCAAAGCACGTACTTATTGCCCTTCATCTTGAAGCTATAGTGATTGGTCTGTCCATTGTGGGTGATGCCAAGGTCATCCAAGGAGGATATGACATACAGACATGGGAACCACATCACACTCCAATGTGTCTTCGTAGGCGCTAATCTTGAAGGAGACTTGAATGGTGTGCTCCACTTGAATTGTGCCAAAGTCGCTTAACCATTGGACCTTGTATGGGAAAGGGTGCTTCTCTTGAGCAATTGTAGCTTGGTACATAGCTCGTCGCTTGCCAAGTTATGGCAACTTTCGCCATAGATGATGACCTTGACGGAACGCCCATTGATGCCCGCTTTGGTGTGGAAAATGTGGCAATTTTGGTCCTCTTCTTGTTGGCGTTTGAGTGTCAATACCTTGGAGACAACTAGAGCGGGGCTCACTCACAAAATACTTGAGAGTCTTCATCTTCATTCACTTGACGGTGCATGGCCACGTGCTCAAGTGCTTCCATTTCTTCTTCGCTCATAAAGTCGTAGGTGCAGGCGTCATTGGAGATCATGGTGCGCCGAGTTGGGTACTCAAATTTCTTGTGGCCTCGGCCTTGGCATGTGAAGCACTTGATGGAACTTGTCTTGACGGTCTTGTTGTTGGGAGTAGGTGATGATGAAGCTCTTGGCTTATAGTTGCTTGTAGTAGAAGGATGTCTCGAAGGTGTTGAAGATGACAAAGGTTTCTTGTAGCTTGACTTGTCACCGTTGTTTGGAGAAGCTTTAGTCGAGGTAGAAGGCGTCGTAGTCGTTGAAGCTTGAGTGTATGAACCATAGGTATTGGAAGAGTACTTGGCTTACTTGATATCATCTTGTACCTGTCGCTCCGCCTTGGTAGCTTGGTGCACTAGCTCGAGTAGGTTGTTGTAAGGTTGGAAGTTCATGATTTTCTTGATGGGATGGTTAAGTCCATTCAAGAAGCGTGCCATAGTTTGCTCCTCATTTTTCATGACATTGGCTCGTATCATTGCAATCTTCATTTCTTTGTAGTACTTTTCAACGGACTTGGTGCCTTGCTTGTGAGGTTGTAGTTTCTTGAAGAGATCTCGGCTATAGTATGTAGGCACATAATGCGCTCTCATGACCTCCTTCATTTGATTCCGTGTTGCGATGGGTGGTTCACCTTTAGCTTGGCGCCGCTCAATGACTTTTTCCCACTAAATGAGGATGTAGTCTTGGAACTCAAGTAAGGCCATGGATATCTTCTTGTCCTCTTCATAATTATGAAGACGGAATATCTAGTTAACCTTCCATGCCCATGAGAGGTAGTCTTCGAGATCATTGCTTTCGTAGAACTTAGGCATGTTGAACTTGAGCTTCCCGTAGCATTGCTCTTCATTGTGTTGGGGGCGATGGTGATGACGCTCTTGCCATGGTTGAGGGTCTTCAACTGCTTGCTCCTCGTGCGCCGCTTGATTAGCTTGACGTTGAGGTGATGGAATTCTTTCATGGTTCCTCATTTATTGGCACTCCTCAAGGCGTGCGGCTTCTTCTTGTCGCTCTCATTGGAGGGCCTCTTCTTGTTCACGCACATGGCGGTTGCACTCGCTGGCGGCGTGATTTGCTTCACATAGAGCACATTGGTTTCAAGGGCTTGTTCCTCATGGCGCAGTTGCTCTTGTCGAAGGGTGTCGCCATCTTGGTTTTCTTCTTGTTGTTGGCGTCATGGAGCTTACTCTTGTTCCATGGGATCATTTTCTTGGTGACGGTGTCGTTCACGTTCCTGAAGGCAGTCTTGTAAACCATTGCCATGAAATGGGTTTTGTGGAGCTTGATGATCTTCATAGTCTTGGCGACGATGCAGATGAGCTCGGGGAAGACTTGCATCCGAACAAGTGTCCCAAGAATGTCGGCTTGGGTGGCCCCGTCGTGATGATGACGATTTTATAGAAGATCGGTTGACCATAAAGGAACGGAACTCTTCCATTTGGGATGATATCTTATTGTCAAGGTAGTCCCTTGTGCGTTGTTCGGATTGTTGCAAGTCGGTGGCGAGTTGGTAGATCCGGTCGCCCAATGCTTCATTATCCTGATACAAATCTCTATGTGCGCTGAATAGTTGAATCTTGGTGGCGTAGTTGTTCGGATCCTGTTCTTGCTCGTCGAAGAGTGGGTTGGTAGAAGTGCTCGGCCTATCCATCATCTCAAGCAAATATGTGACTGGAAGGAAGGAAAGAACTAGACCAAATGTACCTTATTCAATGTTGAAGATGGATCAGTGATCACTCAATATGGTATTGTGGAAGTAGCACAATTGGTACCGGATCTTGTCAATCTCACACCTACATAAGTAAAGATTTTGGAGTAGCTTGGTGAGGATGTTGGCACAAAATTTATGCAATTATTAGAAAGATTCAATCATGTTGAAAGAGATTCACAAATTTGCAAGTGAAACAAGTAGACCAATAGCAATATGTGGCACATAGAAACACACGCACGGATATATAAATGGGGTCGTGCAACCAAGAAATGATCTCAAATTGTGGATACCACGGGAAATGCTCCTGTTGCACAACTCTAGAGAGGCGCTAGCACGATTGCTCAATAGGCGAGATACGACACTTGTGCGCAACCTATGAGAGACAAAACGTAACGACTTCCACCCCGAGTATGCTATGTATGTATGATTCCCGGTGATTCTCTCACGATGATCCAAGATGATCCAATGTGACAATTTGATATGCAATGTGGCGATGCTATGACTATTGCTTACGAGCTCTTTCTTTTCTCGTTGCTTAAAAGCTTTCCTTTCTCTTTTTTTTGCTATGGCCACTACGCAAAATGCTCAACCCAAGATAGCAATGATGCATATGCGGGAACAAATTATGACATAAGAGATGATACGAGGGCATATGCACGCTAAGATAGCTATGTAGAACAAGTATCACTAATGTGCACAAGTAACATTGCCCGGCAACACTCAAATGGCTAGTCTCGATAGAAAAGGGACGCATAATGGGCTCGGGATTAACAATGCAATGGCAAGTGAGAATGTACAATGATATCGTCGAGGTTACTGTAGGATCGAAAGTATGTCTAGAGGGGGGGTGTAATTAGACTACTTGACCAAATAAAAATCTAGCCTTTTCCCAATTTTAGTTCTTGGTAGATTTTAGCAACTTAGCACAAGTCAAGCAGTCAACCTACACATGCAATTCTAAGAGTATAGCAGCGGAATGTAAAACAATTGCATATGAAGGTAAAGGGAGGAGTTTGAGGGAGCAAACACAATGTTGACACAGAGATTTTTTAGCCGTGGTTCCGATAGGTGGTGCTATCGTACATCCACGTTGATGGAGACTTCAACCCACGAAGGAGTAGCAGTTCTTGTGAGTCCACGGAGGCTCCACCCACGAAGGGTCCACGAAGAAGCAACCTTGTCTATCCCACCATGGCCGTCGCCCATGAAGGACTTGCCTCACTAGGGTAGATCTTCATGAAGTAGGCGATCTCCTTGCCCTTACAAACTCCTTGGTTCAACTCCACAATCTTGACGGAGGCTCCCAAGTGACACCTAGCCAATCTAGGAGATACCACTCTCGAAGAAGTAACAAATGGTGTGTTGATGATGAACTCCTTGCTCTTGTGCTTCAAATCATAGTCTCCCCAACACTCAACTCTCTCTCACAGGATTTGGATTTGGTGGAAAGAAGATTTGAGTGGAAAGCAACTTGGGGAAGGCTAGAGATCAAGATTTATGTGGAAGGAATGGAATATCTTGACCTAAACACAAGTGTAGGTGGTTCTCTCTCAGATAATGTATGTTGGAAGTGTAGGCATGTTCTAATGGCTCTCTCCAAAAATGAAGAGTAGGTGGAGGGGTATGTATAGCCTCCACACAAAATCTAACCATTACACACAACTTACCACACTCGGTGGGACCGAATCCTGAAACTCGGTCAGACCGATTTAGTAAATAATGTTACCGTTAGGAGTTTCGGTGGGACCGACATGTCAACTTGGTGGGACCGATATGGTTAGGGCATAACGTAATCTCGGTGAGACCGATTACACAAACTCGGTGAGACCGATTTTGGTAATAGACACACAGAGGGTTGGTCAGGCAAACTCGGTGGGACCGATTCGCTCATCTCGGTTGGACCGAAATGTTACGAAAGGGAAACAGTGAGTTTGCATTGCAATCTCGATGGGACCGATCGCTCATCTCGGTTTGACCAAAACGTTATGAAGGGAAATGGAGAGATTACAATCCCATCTCAGTGAGACCAAGATCCCTATCTGTGAGACCGAAAAGACTAGGGCTTGTGGTTGTGACTATGTCAACAGAACTCTGTGGCGCCGGATAGATGGTTTCGGTGGGGCCAAGTTTGACTTTTGGTTTGGGACATATATGGATGTGAGAAAGTAGTTGAGGGCTTTGGAGCATATCACTAAGCACTTTTGAGCAAGAAACTCATTAAGCAACACCTCATCC
This sequence comes from Aegilops speltoides, assembly GCA_021437245.1. Taxonomy (NCBI): domain Eukaryota; kingdom Viridiplantae; phylum Streptophyta; class Magnoliopsida; order Poales; family Poaceae; genus Aegilops; species Aegilops speltoides. The sequence continues at coordinate 135,074,173 of CM038143.1, forward strand.
CTCCTTGATAGTATTGGCTTTTCCTATAGACTCAATGTGATCTTGGATCACTAAAATGGAAAAAGTAGAGTCTTGTGCTTTGAGCTTGAGCCAATCCTTTTGTCCTTAGCATTTTGTGGGATCCACTTCTCTCATCCATGCCATGCCAATCATTGAGCTTTCCTGAAATATTTATCTTGAAATAGCATTAGCTTAATGAGCTATATGTTGTTAGGAATTACCAAAACCACCCAGGGATAGTTGCACTTTCAATCTCCCCCTTTTTGGTAATTGATGACAACATATAGATCAAAGCTTCGACAAATGATAATAAGATTGAAAAACATCATCTCTTTGAGAAGTATGTGATAAGCAAGAGCTCCCCCTAAATTTGTGCATTATTTAAAATTTGCTTTGGACTACAAATGCACAATGTGTTAGGACCATGGGTTACTCTTTCATGTCACATACATCTTGGTGGAGCGCTCAAAATGATAATGATTGAACACATGCACTCATCACCAAGAAAAGTGAATGATCATATAAGGATATAAAAGATAATATCATCCAACAAACATTAAGGTAATATATGATCAAACACATGATCATCCATGTATCTCACAAAAGGCATAGAGTATCAAGCAAACACACAATAAAGAAGCAAGAGAGATCAAAAGCAACACTCTCTCTCGAAGCCTATGATCTATAAATTTTTCTCCCCCTTTGGCAACAAGTTACCAAAAAGTTCAAAAATGCATAGTGCTAAATGACTCTTAGGCTTGGTCTTCATGAGGTGGTGTAGAGATGACTCCAAGGACGAAAGCATCAGTTGATGTAGCTGGAGCTAGTGGAGTGACTGCTGGAGTTGGTGGCACTGAAGTTGTGGCAGGTGGTGTAGATGATGTAGCTCTGGTGTCTGGAATAGGCACTCCAGCAGATCTCTGTCCTCTAGGCACTCTAGCAAATGCATATGTAGTAGACTTGCCCTTCTTCTCCTCCACATCCTCCTGAAGTTGCTCAACTGCAGTTTGGATGTCAGTGACCTTCACATCAAGTGCATATAACTTCTGCTCTATGATTCTCTCCAAACTCTCCTGGTTTTGAGTCAGGGTGGCCAAGCCCTTTTCAATCCTCAAGGTGGAGGCAATCAAATAGCCGTACTCTGGCAACTTTACGTAAGGCAGAGTTGGGTTTTTTGGGGTTGATAGTGGAAAAGTCGACAGATAAGTCAAGCTGATCTTGCTTGCTCTTCAGGAACACTTGAGATGCCTCTTCAGCAGTTGGCATTTTTGCAGCTTTCTCTGCCCTTGCTTTCTCTCTCTTCTCATGTGCTTGCACAGATGATGGTTCCTCCTCATTCATCTCAATTGTGTTTCTTCAAACTCAGGATATAAGGGTAGATGCTCCTTATCCAAAAGATATGTGCTTGTGCCCATCTTTGACTTGATGAGCTCCTGAATGTGTGGAGCATACCCACAACTTCTCTTCTGATCAGCTGTTGTTCTCTTGATTGTTTCCACAATCAGGGTCATGACTTTGAATTTTTGAGGTATATCAAAGAAATGCAGCAAGTTGATAGCATATCCTCTGATCATCTTTTGATATCCTGACTTGGGAAGCAATGTGTGCCTATGGATCCAGTTGATTGTAGGCAGACCAGACAACAAGTAGTGTACAGATCCAAGCTTGTGTGTTTCCAAATCTTTATCTGGGATCTCTCTATACATGTGTGCCATAGAGTTGTGGTCTTTCTTCTTCTCAGCATATACATCCAAGTCATCTTCAGATTCTTTTGGAGCATTGATCAACTGAGCCCATTCTTCAACAGTGGATTGGTACCTAGTACCTTCAGACATCGAGACAATCTTCCCATCTGGGTAGAAGTGAGCTGTGGAGTAAAACTGCATGATGAGCTCATCATTCCACTTGGTGAGCTTCTGGGCAACAAAGTCATCAACTCCACAAGATTTGAAGCTGTCATATACTCCTGGATAGTGAGCTTTATTCTTCTTGATGTAGTCACAGTTCATCCATCTCATGTCACATACACTGGGCTTCTTGTCAAGCAAAATTGTCTCATAAAAATCCTATTGCTCCTTTGTGTGAAATCTGTAGTCAACTGCTGTCCTTCTCCTCACAGCATATGGGTCTGACTGTCTCCACAATCTCAGTCTAGCATCCTTTCTGATGTGCATGTCTTCAGCTACTAGATGAGCATCATTGTGGTCAGGAATCTTGGGCTTCAACTTTCCCAAAACAAGAGAATCATCATCTTCAGCAGTTTCAGGCACTGGGGCCTTGTTCTTCTCTGATGCAGGTATACTTCTGGTGTTCCTCTTGGGTTTAGGCTTTGGAGCTGGAGCGGCAACCTTGGGAGCATCTTTGGGCTTAGATGGAGCAGCCCCTGACTTGATTGCATCTCCCATGAGCTTTTGAGCTTTGGGTGCTGGTGCAGCATCCTCTTCCTCTTCTTCTTCCTCATCAGAATCTCTCCTCATAGAGGGCTTGCCAAGAACTTTGGCAGTAGTGGTTTTCACCCTCTTCTTCTTCTTATCTTGGCCAGCAGCTTCTTCTTCAGACCCAATGGTGAACTTCATGGTTTCACCAGTGGCAACCTTCTTAGGTTTGGATGTGGGCACTCTCTTGGCAGGTGCCTTCTTGTTCATGCATGGCTTTGTGGTAGTAGTTGTGCCATACTCCTTTTTCAGCACTTTCTTCTTTGAAGTGGCCCCATCCTCAACAGCAATATAGTCCTCATCTTCAGAATCTGAGGTTTTCTTCTTCCTTGTCCTGGTGGCTTCCTTTGGCAAGTTGCTGGGAGTGCTCCTGCTACCCTCATCATAACTGCTTGAGGGACTAGTGCCCTCACTCATCTGAGCTTGCTCCTCTGACTTGTTCTGGCTATCACTTTGATCAGACATTTTGCAAACTCACTGATAGCAGACCCTGTGAATAGACGTAGATGAGGTAGAGTAGATGAGCATCACAAAGCACAGAGGTTTTTGCAGAACAATTGAGTCAAAAACTTAGTTTTAGTTTTCCACAGAAAGCATTTCAGAGCTACCGATTTGTAAAATTGGTGATACCGAAGCAGCTTTTGGAACGTAAACTAGTGAACTCGGTCAGACCGAGTCACAGTTTGGTGGCATCGAGACTGCTAGGGTTTCACAAAGAATCTATCTCGGTCAGACCGAAAATCACATGTGCAATGGCCTAAGCCAAATCGGTCAGACCGATTTCTACAACTCGGTCGGTCCGAGATGAGTTCGGTGGAAACCTAACCCTAAATTTTCAAATCAAATCTAATCTACAGAATGCTTTCACTTGATAGGATGATTTCAAACGTGGCAAGAATTATGGCCAAGCAATGTGCTAGGAATCGGAGTTAAAGAATAGCACAAAGTTTCAAGTTCATATCCTAGTGCGGCGGTGAACTTGCTCTGGCGAAAGCAATGAGGCGAGAATGCCGTTGACGGTGGCGGAGACTAACAATGAAGTCGGCAACAAGGAGGACGATCCAGAGACCCAAAGAGGCAGAGCAGGCTATGTGCGGGCGAAGGGTTTCAATTTTTTTTCCAAAATTTGACCCGTGAGTATATATAGCATGTCCCTTTCGGTGTGACCGAGTGGAATGACTCGGTGGCACCGAGATGCAAAACTGCAAGTAGTTACTACAACTCATGGGACCGAAGAGATCTAGTCGGTTGCACCGAGGTTGAAAACCTAGATCAACTTAGTGATCTCGGTATGACCGAAAATGGTGAATCGGTCAGACCGAAATGCACAAAGAGGTTTTGGAAGTTTAAGTCTATGAAGAATCAGGGACTCCGAGTGCTCCTCACACAGAGTGGTTCGAATCTGACTTGATCAAACTTTGTGATGTAGCATGAATAGAGTTTGAGACAAGAAAAGCATAGATAGCTAGAGAAGGTTCTTAGGCATTCTTGTCCATCCACTTGGCAAAAAGAAAGAAACCAAACAATCAAAACAACAATTGGATGTCCTTGAATGAGTAAAATATGCAATCAACATGCTCACACAATAAAATGGCAAATGAGATATGTGGCAAAGCATGCACAACCAATTCTAGCATCTATCAAACAATTGGTGATGACTAGGTCATCTATCTATGAGTATATTGACTTACGCGTCAAATGAGAACATTTGATCATAGGTCATACTCATTGTTTAAGCACAAGTGGGGTTACCACTTTTACATAAAGCATTGTTGTGTTCTCACCATTAGAGTTGCTTTAGCTCAATTCTTAGAGTAAAGCTCCCCCTAGATGTGAGATCCCCCCTAAGAGGGATGAACTAACCTTGGGTTTTGTCGATGATGACTTCGTATAGGTGTTGAAGATGTGGATGCTCAATGTTGATGTAGATCATTTGGAGCAATCCATTGGAGCGAGTTGAACTTTCAATACCTACATGGGTTAGTCCCACAAGGAACAAACAAGGATATCCATAGACATAGAGTGATGCACACACAAGATGATGTCCATGAAAGCATTAGGTTACTGAGGGAGTCCTGGATTAAGGGGTCCTCGGACAGCTGAACTATATACTTTGGCTGCAATGTTGGACTATGAAGATACAAGATTAAAGACTTCGTCCCGTGCCCGGATGGGACTCTCCTTTGCGTGGAAGGCAAGCTTGGCAATTCGGATATATAGATCTCCTTATCTGTAACTGACTCGGTGTAACCCTAGCCCCCTCCGGTGTCTATATAAACCGGAGGGTTTAGTCCGTAGGACAAGAACAATCAGAATCATAGGCTAGCTTCTAGGGTTTAGCCTCTATGGTCTCGTGGTAGATCAACACTTGTAATACTCATATCATCAAGATCAATCAAGCAGGAAGTAGGGTATTACCTCCATCGAGAGGGCCTGAACCTAGGTAAAACATCGTGTCCCCTGCCTCCTGTTACCATTAGCCTTAGATGCACAGTTCGGGACCCCCTACCCGAGATCCGCCGGTTTTGACACCGACATTGGTGCTTTCATTGAGAGTTCCAATGTGTCGTCGCGGTAAGGCTTGATGGCTCCTTCAATCATCTTCAATGATGCGGTCCAGGGGGAGGTTTTCCTTCCTGGACAGATCTTCGTATTCGGCGGCTTCGTGCTGCGGGCCAACTCGCTTGGCCACTTGGAGCAGATCGATCGCTACGCCCCTGGCCACCAGGTCAGGTATGGAAGCTTGAACTATACCACTGATATTCGTGGAGACTTGATCTTCGACGGATTCGAGCCCATGTCAGGTGCGCCGAATAGTCACGACGAGCATGACCTAGATCTGCCATCAGACAGTGTTCGGGAGATCGTACCTACGGCGGCCCTAGGAATCAAACCGAAGCAGATCGCATCCTCCGAGGACGGGTGGATAGACCCCGCCACAGAGGCTGAACACTCATCGGTGTTGGAGCCGAACACTAAAGCCACCTCCGGTGAGGATGGTATCCTCGGACCCTCGGACTCGTCTCCGGCTACAGGATCCGAACCGCGTGCGTCCGTGCCTATCGAATCTGATTGGGCACTGGTCATGGAGTTCACCGCCGCGGATATTTTTCAACACTCGCCCTTAGGGGACGTGCTGAACTCATTAAAGTCTCTTTCCTTGATGAGAGATTCTTAGTCGAACTATGTCCGGTTCGAGTGGGAAGCGGACGATGAAGAAACTCAATCCCCACCCACCACCCACTTAATAGCCACTATCGATGACTTAACCGACGTGCTTGACTTCAACTCCGAAAACTTCGACGGTATGGACGACGATGTAGGAGAAGAACAAGAACCACCGCCTATAGGGCGCTGGACAACCACCTCATCATACGATATATATATATATGGTGGACACCCCCAAAGAAAGCAATGGCAATGAGGCAGGGACGATAACCCCTTGGAGAAGCAATCTAAGCACCGGCGTCACGGCGCGCTCAAGCCCGCCATAGCGAAATAGCGATACTGGCACAAGAGATAACAATGCGGATGGTGCCAAAGGCGAAAACAATCCTGCCCAGCCGAAGCCGCACGAGCCGAGCAAGAGGATGGGCAAGTTAGCCCTAAGAGCGAGCGGCAGATGGAGAATCGGAGGATGATAATCACATGCCTCTCCGAAGGCGAAGTGAGCCTTGGCGACGAAGAATTCATCGTGCTGAGGATCCCGTCGGCGAGGCGCTTCAAGCGCCGGCTTATAGCCCTTTGCAAAAGCACGAAGAAAAAGCAGCAACAACTTCAACCTGATCAAGATCTGCTAACTGACAGATGGACCGAGGCCCTGGCTGCCGAGGAATACGGACTCGAGCACCCTAGCAAAAGCTACCCAAAGCGCAGGCTGTCCTCAACTCGAGGAGGAGGCTTTAAAGCCCACGCTACCAGCGCATGATGCGGCTGACCGGCCACCCCATGGCCGCGACAAAGCGGCGTACCAGCCCGAAGTCCAGACCGCACCCCGTCGCCAATCAAATGATAATACTAAGGCCCGGGGCTACATAAAGGACCTGCAAGATCGATCTATGGATCACGGGGGCGCGCCCCAACGCGTGACAAGGATCGTCACGCCGGATACACTAACAAATCCGGCCGGGCCGAATACAATGAAGCCCGACACAGCGGCGCCGCACATCCCCTATGCTTCACTAATGAAGTAAAGAATCATGAATTCCCAGAAGGATTTAAACCCGTGAACATTGAATCATACGATGGTACCACAGACCCCGCGGTATGGATAGAAGATTTTTTCCTCCACATTCACATGGACCGCGGAGATGATCTACACGCCATCAAGTACCTCCCACTAAAACTAAAGGGACCGGCTCGGCATTGGCTGAATAGCTTGCCGGCAAACTCCATCGGGAGTTGGGAGAACCTGGCAGACGCATTCCTTGACAACTTCCAGGGCGCTTTTGTGCGACCATCGGATGCTGATGATCTAAGTCACATAACACAGCAGCCTGGAGAGTCAGCCAGGAAATTTTGGACCTGGTTCCTAACCAAAAAGAACCAAATTGTCGACTGTCCGGATGCTGAAGCCCTAGCGGCCTTTAAGCATAACATCTGTGACGAGTGGCTTGCCCGACATCCCGGCCAGGAAAAGCCAAAGTCCATGGTAGCCCTCACAACACTCATGACCCGCTTTTGCGCGGGCGAGGATAGCTGGTTGGCTCGTAGCAACAATACAACAAGCAACCCTGGCACATTGAAAGCCAAGGATAGCAAAGACAAACCACGGCGCAACAAACACAAGCGCCACAAAAATGGTGATAGTGCCGAAGACACGTCAGTCAATGCCGAATTAAGCGGCCACAAGTCCGTTCAGCGGAAGAAGCCATCCAACAAAAACAATTCTGGCCCGTCCAGTTTGGACAGCATACTCGACCGTCCATGCCAAATTCATGGCACCCCAGGAACACCAGCCAACCACACCAATAGAGAATGCTGGGTCTTCAGACAAGACGGCTGGTTAGATGCCAAAAACAAGGGGAAGGGGTCTCAAAGCGACGATGACAACGAAGAGCCCCGATCATTGAATATAGGAGGACAGAAGAAATTCCCTCCCCATGTGAAAATTGTGAATATGATATGTGCAAGCCACATTCCAAGTGGAAGCGTGCACTAAGGGAGGTCCATACAATCGACCCAAAGTTTAACCCCATGGCCCTCTTGTACGATCATGTTCGATCGCAGGGACCATCCTACCAGTATCCGTCATAGCAGTTCGGCCGCACTAGTCCTCGACCCTATCATTGATGGATTCCACCTCACACGAGTCCTTATGGACGGAGGTAGCAGCCTGAACCTACTATACCAGGATACAATGTGCAAAATGGCCATCAACCCCTCAAGGATCAAGCCCACAAAAACCACCTTCAAAGGTGTCATACCATGTGTAGAGGCTTGTTGCACGGGCTCAATCACACTGAAAGTGGTCTTCGGATCTCTGGACAATCACCGTACCGAAGATTTAGTCTTCGACATCGTCCCCTTTCGCAGTGACCATCAGGCACTGCTCGGACAAATCGTGTTCGCTCGGTTCAATGCGGTGCCACATTATGCCTACCGTAAATTAAAGATGCCCGGTCCACGCGGCGTCATCACGGTTAATGGCAGGTCCAAACTCCCCCTCACTGCCAAAGAGTCTATCACCACTATAACATCAAGAACAACGGATGGCACCTTCCAGTCGAACCTCAAGTCGACGAACAAGTTCCCAGACACCGTCAAAGGAGTCCGAACTACTACGCGGCAGGATAGCCCGGTTCACCCAGAGCTTAACTAAAAACACTCCGGAAAAAGGTAATACAAGCCACATACTACGGCTCAACCGCCCTGCGGCGCAAAACAATTTCTTGCATTTTCTTTGCAGGTTCACTTGTACATAGGCCAGGATGGATGGCATGGAAACAGTTTGAGCACGTAAGGGAATCTCTAGATATTCCCCTCTATGATCATCCGACTACACCCCGGGTCCGAGCACAATTTCCTCACACTCGGTATCAACAGGTTCTGCAATCATATCCTTTTATCACATCATTTGTACTCATACGCATTGAAGTATTGTTCAAATACATGTGGATTTATGTGATGCTCATCTGCTGCCATTTCTTATTTAAAACTCTTCTATTAAAAGGCAGCTGCTTATCGTGATATGCCTTAATATGCCAGGGGCTTCATCATGCCCATACTACGGCAAAAAAGTCTGAACACTTCATGGTAGTTCGGCACCCCAAACTTATAGCATTATATGCATCAGCTCCGAATCATGTCTTGGGTCAATAGTTGGGTTTGCCTGGCTCCTATGTTTTGATACCTTACGTTCCGCTATATCGGCTAAGGTAGCACTAGGAGAACTACTGTGATTGTGTCCCGGTTCTTCCGGACGAGCACCTCGATGAAAGCGGCTGGTGTCATGATGTAGCGAGAGCTGGTCAGCTGTTCAAGAGGTTCTAAAATCTTTAAGGATTTCTTCCGCATAATGCCATAACCAATGCAGCATGCGACGGATTGGCCTTTTCCGATCAGGTGCTTATAGAGCCCCTCGTGCGGTCTTCCGAACACCAGGGGCTGCGCCTACCTTCCTCGAAAAAACTCCCATGGCTAAGTGAGAGCGATAAAGCCATATAGTCCAATTTCCTGGTTCACTATGCTGAACACCTCCTTTAGGGACCCAAAACTGGGATAAAGAGTGCTCAGGTTTATCCCGAACACCCCCGTACTCACTACGTGGGGGCGGAAGCCGACGACTAGCCAACTCTCAGGATTATTATATAAAACGGCCGCACAAGAGGAAAAACTTTCATACGACAAGCAATAAATAAAGACCTCATTCAAATATTACAAAGGAAAACATGACCGTATTCACGGAAATATGATGTCCTTGGTGCATTGCTCCGCTGTAAGGCGGGCCCCTTTCAAGACACCTTCATAATATAGTTCAGGCTTGCGGTGCTCTTTCCCCTCTGGCGGTCCCTCAGTCATTAGCTTTTCTGCATCCATCCTCCCCCAATGCACCTTTGCATGGGCGAAGGCCATTCGCGCACCTTCTATGCAGACCGACCGCTTGATAACTTCGAGTCGAGGGCAGGCACTCGCAATCCGCTTCACGAGCCCGAAGTAACTGCTTGGAATCGGCTCGGCAGGCCATAGCCGAATAATCAAATCCTTCATGGGTAGCTCAACCGCCTTATGCGATTCGACCCGATTGTTTGGTGATCGAGAAGCGGCACGGATAATTCAGCGCCGAATCATGCATCCGATTGTACAAAAGTAGGGGCTATGCTTTTGACCCCTTTACTTGTGCAGGCGATCGAGCCTCCATGCCACGACCACGCATAACGGGCGGAAAGAAAGCGGGAGAGAAGCCAAAGGCACAAGACAAACAAAGCAACAACAAGGACCAAGGCCACAAAGATCGGATGGACGAAGCAGGATTCCCGGCAGGACCCTTGCGAAGCAGCCTCACCCGCTGACAAAGGCCCTTGCCGGGGCAGCTCCCCACACCAGCTGAGTGGGCCACCTTTGAGCCCACCAACGCTAGACAGATGCATTGGGACAAGGCTCGGGAGGCACCTCCGTGGTGGCAGCAGATTTTTGTGAAGACAAAGAATAGTCAATATCAAATGAGGATAGGAAGGCAACAATCCTCGGCGGGGTTCTTACTGAGGAAGCCCACGAGACCCCGGCAAGGTCCTTGCGGGGATGACAACGTCTTGTGGCAAGACCCTTCCGAGACCACCCGACAAGGACCTATAAATCAAGCAGCGCCCGCCGAAACTGCTGCCAGCCCATGACCAAGTCTCCGCCGCCGTTCTCATGCATTGCCGACCCAACCAGCTAAGCGAGGCACTGCGTGGCAACATGCAGCCCGCCGTGGAAGCTCCGCCACCATGCCACCTTAGCGGCCCTTTGCCTACATGGCACCGCATGCATCGGCTGGCAGGCCGTGTCAAAGCAAGGAGAAGTGGTGACCAGACGGGGCCAGGCCCGCTCCGTCCCGATAAAGTGAAGGACACCTAAGCTTCCCATTAAATGCACTTTGTCCTGTAATACCAGCGATAAGCTCACAGCGCTGTAGCACTTTCCACCTCCTGTGTGCCACTGTGGCAGCCCCTTTCGCCTATAAATGGAGGCCCATGGCCCACTAGAGAGGGATTCGGCTCTTTCAAACCTAGCAGCACCCGGAGCTAGTTCAAGAGCTCAAGAACACTAAATACATCCACCAAAGCAGGATCATAGGTTTTTTCGCATCTTTGCGTCCCGAACATGGGTAAATCCCCTTTGTGCTGTCTACTAGTCCCGCTCTTCTCCACGATCGCGCCTACATAACCGTAGTAAAGGATTCGGTGATCCCATAGGTGTCGCTCCCACCGACATCTTTGGCGCGCCAGGTAGGGGATGCGCAATTGTGAGAATCTTATCTAGCAATTGACCTAGCTATTCTTCATCGCCATGGCTCCTAAGAAGAAGACGACCACGGCGATCGGCTCGTCCGGGACCAGGTTGCCAGTACCGGCGCGGACCAGTAGTAGGCCAGTCGCGGAGAGAACCCGTGGCACGGCCCGCGAACATCAACATCACCCTGGCGGTTCGAGGCTGGCAAAGCGTCGTTCGCGCGCAGGCGGCGGACCGTCGGCCGCGAGCTCGAAGATGAGTCGGGCCCCGCAGGTGTACGTGGCCCTCGGGCGCCGCCATCCCGCCCGGCGGCACGGCAACCTCCAAGAGCGCCAACACCAGCGCCCGGCGCGCGCTCCCCTATGTTGTGCGTGATGAGCAGCGTCACCCGCCCGTGACCTGCAGCATACAGGAAAAGTCTCGTGCTCCCATCACATGATGAGGAGGGCCAGCATGCTGTGACGAGTGCTGATGGAGGTGGCGAGCGGTTGCGGGGCGTGGCGCAGCTCCTTCGCGTGGTTAGAAGTCGGCGCATCGCGGTCCACCCGGCTTTGCGCCACCCGCGCCGGTGGCTAAGCCCTAGCATGCGCGCGCTGCTCCTCGATTTTCCTCCGCCGCGGAGAAGCTCAACGAATGGAGGGCCACCGTCCGGAGCCTCATCGGCATCGCCAACAACGATGAGTTGCGGCCGGCGGGAGCCGTAGGCCATCGCTCCGCCGGGCCACCGCATGCCAGCGGAGGCCGTACCAGAGGCGATGCGACCATGGTGTACTCCCCACCTCCGTCCCGGCCACCCCGGGCGTCGGTCCATCACGACGATGCTCGTGATGATATCTCCATCGCGTCCCGCGAACTAACCGCGATCAGTGTCAAGTCCTTCGGGAGCGGGCTCATGAGGACGCTCAAACTACGATCAAGCGCCAACATGACGCGCGCCACCAGTCGGACAGGCGGGCAGGGCCCGCTATGGACCACCCAGCGCCGAGAAGCTACGGTGGCCTACCCTACGAGGTGGGTTGTCCGGCATTCACTCGTGAGCTGCGGCAGTTCTAGTGGCCCTCCCACCGTACGTTCAAGCCCGACGTTGGCGAGAAGTACAACGGCAAGACTCACCCGTCAGACTTCCTCAGCATCTACACCATCGCGATGCAAGCTGTTGGGGCCCGTGATGATAAGGTGCTTGCCAACTACTTCCCGTTGGCACTCAAGCCTAATATTATGTCATGGTTGATGCACTTGCCGGTGGATTCCATCTCTTCTTGGGTGGATCTGTGCCATGAGTTTGTTGGCGCCTTTACGGGGTCACCAAGCTCATGGCGGTAGTGATTACATCATCCCCGAAGGAAGGAAAAACTTGCGCCAAGTACATCAAAGGTTCAGCGGTAGCGCGGGACAACATCGATGTTCATCCCACCGTGATCGGTGCATTCCATCAGAATGTGCGCAACCGCAAGATCGTGAAGAGGCTGACGATGAACAAGGTCAAGGATGTGGCGAGCTTTATGTCTGGCCAATCAATGCACTTTCGCTGAAGAGGAAGGAAGTACCTGGCGAAGATGCGGTGTGAAACCAACTCCATGGCGACACGCCACCCCACAAGAAGGGCGGCGCCCGTAACGGGGAAGCGCAAGAGCAAGGCCATGCTTGCCGTCGAGGATCCGGCGACACGGCACCACCAAGAAGACCAAAGCGGCGACCCCGGCAAGGAGGTTGCCGGGTGTGTCGCTTGCCGGGCCTTGGCGGCTGCCGACAAGCAGTACTACAAGATCCACCGCACCAAGGGCCATGACCTCCAAAACTGCTGGCAGGTAGAGTTGCTCACCGAGAAGCAAAAGGCTGAGTATGAGTGGCGGGACAAGGAGAAAGGCCCAGATAGTGCAGAGGGATCCGGCAAGCGTGGCGGCCAAGGAGGCCGCCAGCGCGGCAAGATAATCAGCGAGAGAGGCCGCTCGAGGCGCAACAAAAAGTAGGAAGGCGATGATCATGGCGGGACGATGAGTCCAGCGACCACGAGTTTGAAAGCCCGCGAGAGGCCATGTCGTCGATGGTGGCGCCTCGCTGCTCGTCCCTGCCAACTCAAGCGATGGTAGCGTGAGATCCGCAGTGGTAGAACCATCGTTCGACGCCTGGCCGCTGAAATGGTCCATACGCCCATCATCTTGACACGAGACCACCCTGGCCGCACTCTGCGGTCGGTAACTTCTGATGCTGGTTTCACCAACAATCCGCAACCTCAAGGTGAAAAAAGATGTTGGTTGATGGCGGGGCGGCTGAACTTGATCTCGCATGTTGTGGTCAAAGGATGCAGATCCCGATGGAGACCTCGAGGCGGGCACGTTCAAGGGTTATCGGGGAGGAGCCAGCCAAAGGAAAGATCCGCTGCCGTGACATTCGGAGGCGAGCTAAACCACAGGATGGAAAGGGTTGTTTTCGATGTAGCCGAGATCCCCTTGCCTTACAACAAGATCCTTGGCCACCCGGCACTAGCCAAGTTCATGGCAGCTTCACACTACACCTACAACATGCTGAAGATGCCCGGGCCGATGAACATCATCACCGTCCCCTCCGACAAGAAAGATGTGTTGATCTGCACTGACCAACTCTACCGGGAAGTAGTTGCAGCAGCTGCCGCTAAGGCACCTTCTCCTGCCGACGGAGCCCCGGGGGGAAGAAGACCGGCGAGACCCCTCACGCCCACTCCGGCAAGCGCACCTCTTCGGGGTGTTCCACTTCCATTGAGAACGTGCCAGAGAGCTCCGCCGGCAAGAGCAAGAAGTCCAGATCCACACCACCAGAGACCAAGAAGGTTCCCGTCGAGGAGGATGGCATAGGGGGAGCTTTTACCATAAGCTCCACCCTCGATGACAAATAGGAAAGCGAGCTCGTCACCTTCCTGCGGGTGAATGTCAATGTGTTTGCATGGCAAGCCTTCGACATCCCCAGCGTTCCCAGGGAGGTGATTGAGCACCACCTTAATGTCTGTTCTCATGCCGTCCGTCAAGCGGAAGGTCGAAGCAAGCTACGGAGAGGCGGAGTTCATCACGGAGGAAATCGAAGCTAAGCGGCAAGCTTGGTGAGAGGAGTACTCCACCGATGTGGTTGGCCAATCCGGTAGTAGTCGCCAAGGCAAATGGGAAGTGGAGGCTGTGTATTGATTACAGAGACATTAATAAGCTTGTCAAAGGATCCCTTCCGTTACAGCGCATTGACGGATTATTGACTCCGGCGGGTGTGACCTTTTATCATTCCTCGGCGCCTACTCGGGATACCACCAGCTCTTTATGGCGAAAGAGGGCGACAGAAGACAACATTCATCACCCCATGTGAGTGCGTATTGCTTTTTATGTATGCCTTCCGGATTGAAGAGTCTTGGCTCAACCTTTGCAAGTGGTCCAAATTGGTTTTGGCGCCGGTGCATAGAAATATGGAAGCTTATATGGATGACATAGTGGTGAAAACCAAGGACAAAGCAACCCTTGTACAACATGCTCTGGAGAAACATTTGCAAACCTGCACAAGATCAACCTCAAGTTGAACCACGAAGTGTGTCTTCTCGTCCCGTCGGCAAGCTTCTCCAGATTCTTTGTTAATCAGTAGCGGGATTAAAGCAAACCAGATAAGATCAAGGCCATTGAGCAGATTAGAGGCACCCAAATGGATCAGGGCGTCGTCGGCTCAGCTTTGGCTGCGTTGCGCCATAAGCTGTCGGGGCTGGAAGCGACACCTATGGGGCGGGGCGGCCTGCCGTGGAGGATTGATGCGGCGGAGGATCGCGGAGAAGCGGATCGGCGATGCAGCGAGGATTTTACCCGACCGGGCGCGATGGTGCGTAAACCCTCTTGCTGCTTTGTGTTGTATTTGATCTTGCTCAAGAATCTCGGCGTATATGGTGGTGTGGTGTTGAGTGAGTCCAACTAGCAGAACCCGAGGCGCTAGAGTTGCCGGGATCGAAACTCGAACCTCCTCTCGTTGTGCATGGGCCTCCTTTTATAGGGCGGGGTCACCGGCGGTGTCAGCGTAGGAGAGAGGTAAAAGCGTAAAGAGGTGGTAGTTGGAGCGGTCAGGAACGG
>CM038143.1:140065915-140337873 GCA_021437245.1 Aegilops speltoides
GGAATAACAGGGATGGCATAATAATTAATGGCAGCTATCCACCACGCCCCTGCAAAGCCATACACTACTCATTCTTTGTGCAGGAAAAGGAGGAAAACAAAACAGATGCGGCTTGCTCTGCACCGACCCGTGGTGAGGGCTCGTACTACCTCCGGAGCTCAGTCGGACCCCTCCTCACACTTCACCGAGGCGCGATAGTGGGCTAACCCGCTACCTCCCTCAAGACGAGCGCGACGGTGCAGGGGCTGGTTGCGACCACCGCTGGAGGAGCTGCCATCCTAAGGAGAACTGCCGAGGCTTGGCTAACTGCGAACGCCGCCGGTCACACGCCTGCCTTCGTCTTCATCCCGACCATCGCCGAGGCCGGGCACCCGGCCGCCGTCATCATCTTCGGGGCAGCACCCAACGCGGCGGCCGTCTTCCCCGAACACCCTCACGTAGAGGGTGGCGTCGCCATCGATCTTGAAGTGCAGGGTGCACCGCCGGCTCAGGCCATGCATGCGGGCAAACGTTTGCCAGCCGCGGGTCAAGGCCACATTCCCCGCGGCGGAGATCTCCAGCGAAGCCCAGGAGGCCCTGCTGCAGCATCCGTCCGCTTGAAGCCAGAGGCCGCGAGGAGCGCCGGCCGGAAGTTCACCTGCAAAGAAGCGAGGAAGCTGGAGCCAGATGCCGGTTGGGTCCTGAAAGCACAAGTGCTCCCTAGGTGGTTTTGGTAATTAATGTCAACATATCTCTTGTTGGACTAACACTTTTATCTAGTATGTTTTAGATAAGTTCAACAATGGAGTGGCATGGAGTAAAGGATGTGGGAACTCCTTCAAGATGCTAACGACAAAGGATTGGCTCAAGCTCAAAAGCTCAAGACTCTTCATTTTATATTTTTTGTGATCCAAGATCACATTGAGTATATAGGAAAAGCCAATACTATCAAGGAGGGATGAGGTGTTGCTTAATGAGCATCTTGCTTTATGTGCTTAGTGATATGCTCCAAATACCCTCAACTACTTTCTCACATCTACAAATGACCTAAACCTAAAGTCAAACTCGGTCCCACTGATTCTTTCTATCCGGCGCCACCGAGTTCAGATGACATAGCCACTGCCACAAACCCTAGGCAAATCGGTCTCACCGATAGGGATCTCGGTCTCACCGAGATGGGATTGTAATCTCTCTGTGTATGTCCATTACCAAAATCGGTCTCACCGAGTTTGAGCAATCGGTACTACCGAGATGACAATGCAAACTTCCTGGTTAACTCATTACCAAAATCGCTCCTACCGAGTTTGTGTAATCGGTCCAACCGAGTTTGCCTAACCAACTCTCTGAAAGGCTTATTACCAAAATCGGTCTCACCGAGTTTGTGTAATCGGTCTCACCGAGATTACATTATGCCCTAACCCTAACCATATCGGTCCTACCGAGTTGCATTTCGGTCCCACCGAAAATCCTAATGGTCACTAGGTTTACTAAATCGGTCCGACCTAGTCTGTTGAATTGGTCCCACCGAGTTTGATAAATTGTGTGTAACGGTTAGATTTTGTGTGGAGGCTATATATACCCCTCCACCTCCTCTTCATTCATGGAGAGAGCCATCAGACTAAACCTACACTTCCAGCATACATTTTCTGAGAGAGAACTACCTATAAAATTCATGTGTTGAGGCCAAGATATTCCATTCCTACCATATGAATCTTGATCTCTAGCATTCCCCAAGTTGCTTTCCACTCAAATCTTCTTTCCACTAGATCCAAAACCTAAGAGAGAGAGTTGAGTGTTGGGGAGACTATCATTTGAAGCACAAGAGCAAGGAGTTCATCATCAATGCACCATTTGTTACTTCTTGGAGAGTGGTGTCTCCTAGATTGGCTAGGTGTCACTTGGGAGCCTCCGACAAGATTGTGGAGTTGAACCAAGGAGTTTGTAAGGGCAAGGAGATCGCCTACTTCGTGAAGATCTACCGCTAGTGAGGCAAGCCCTTCGTGGGCGACGGCCATGGTGGGATAGACAAGGTTGCTTCTTCATGGACCCTTCGTGGGTGGAGCCCTCCGTTGACTCGCGCAACCGTTACCCTTCGTGGGTTGAAGTCTCCATCAACGTGGATGTATGATAGAACCACCTATCGGAACCACGCCAAAAAACATCCGTGTCTCCAATTGCGTTTGAATCCTCCAAAACCCTTCCCTTTTACGTTCTTGCAAGTTGCATGCTTTACTTTCCGCTGCTCATATACTCTTTGCATGCTTGCTTGCTATGTGTTGTGAATGTTAAACTTGGGTCTAAACTCCACTTAAACTTAAAGAATCTTAAAAACTGCGACTTTGGTACTTAGTGTCTAATCACCCCCCTCTAGACACCTCTTCTCAAGGTTCTACAAGTGGTATCAGAGCCTTAGTCTCCATTGCCTTGGTTTAATCACCATTGGAGGAAGATGGATGAGTCTATTTTGGGGAGTCTTAGACATAGAGTGCCTATTCTTGATGGAGAGTATTTTCATGAGTGGAAAAATGAGATGCTTGTAATTTTCAATCAATATCATTTGAACAAGTACATTGCTAGCCCTTGTGCACCTCATGTTGATCCTATGCATCCTACTCCTGATGAGTCAATTGACATGATTAGGAATCTTAGAACTGCCGAACTTATCATTAGAGGATTGCCTAGAAACTTGATTGAATGTTTGCCTACTCTTAAGTGTGCCTACACTATATGGAAATTTCTTGAGGAACGCGTTCCAAATTATTCCTTGAAAAATCTTGATGAAATTCTCCATAAGTCTATTGCTTTGAGTAAGATGAATACTAGTGATCCTATGTTTGGTGATCGTCTATTTGAGCTTACAAACCTTATGCGTGCCAAAGGAGATGTTGGGATTATTAGTGATATTATTTCCGAAGCTATAAAAATACATAAGCAAGATCATTGTCAAGCTCACTCTAACAAATCACCCTCTCTAGGAATTGATCCACCACATGACGATGTTGAACATGGATACTATGATGAGGATGATGATAGTGACTTCGATCTTGATGATGCAATGAGACATTTTGGTCTTATGGCAAATCTTCGGGGATATATGTCAGGAGGAAAGGAATGGGTTCCTGATAGTGGATGTACCAATCACATGACCGGAGATAAAGACATGTTTCGTGAGCTTGCTGAAAATGATAGTCCTCGAAAGTATGTCACTTTCGGTGACAACTCAAAGAGTAAGGTGGTTGGCCTTGGTAAGGTGGCCATATCACATGATAGCTCCATACAAAATGCCATGCTCGTTGAATCTCTTGGATACAACTTACTTTCAGTATCTAGACTTGCTGATTTTGGTTTCAATGTCTTATTTACTGAAGTAGATTGCCAAGTGTTTCGTCGAGACAATCATAAAATGGTCTTTACCGGTGTGCATAGAGGTGATCTATACATTGTTGATTTCACTAAAAAGGATCAACCTAAAACTTGCTTCATTGCTAAATCCTCAAAAGGTTGGTTATGGCATAGACGATTAGGTCATGTTGGTATGAGAAACCTTGACAAGCTTATTAAAGGGAATCATATCCTTGGTGTTAATGATGTCATATTTGATAAGGATAGACTTTGCAGTGCTTGTCAAGCAGGTAAACAGGTTGGAGGAAGGCATCCCGTGAAGAACATCATGACCACAAGGAGGCCACTCGAGCTACTTCACATGGATCTTTTTGGTCCCAACTCTTACAAGAGTCTCGGTGGAAATTCCTTTGGTCTAGTTATATTTGATGACTTTTCTAGATTTACGTGGGTGTTCTTTCTCGATGATAAATTACAGGTCCAAAAGATCTTCAAAAACTTCGCTAGGAAGGCCCAAAATCAATTTGAAGTGAAGGTCAAGAAGGTTCACAGCGACAATGAAACGGAGTTCAAGAACACAAATGTGGACACCTTTCTTGACGAAGAAGGGATTTCACACGAGTTATCGGCTACGTACACACCTCAACAAAATGGAGTTGTTGAGAGGAAGGACCGGACGCTCATCGAAATGGCGAGAACGATGCTTGATATATTTCACGGATGAGAGATCTATCAAATCAATTCATGGATGAGAGTTATATTTCATGGATGAGAGTTATATAGTATAACATAGGAAGATCCTCTATCCACACTAAGACCAAAATGGGTTTTTTGATTGGATTAGGAATTCCCTCTTTTTTAATCCTTTTCTACTTTTTCTTTTCTATATCTCTAACCCACGAGCTTTCTTAATCTTATACTTTCTTAATCTTATACAATTTCCCTTCCTTTTTCTTATAGTTATACATACAATTATGTATGTATTATATGACCAACTTTCTATGGGTCACATAGACATCCAAATAAGCAGTAGAAGTGAGATGGGGAAAAGAGGTCTGAAATAAAAAGGGAATACGATTTATGTATGGATTCCGGTAAAATACCGGTACTCTATTCCATAAGAGTGGAATAGGAAATTAAGATGAGGATGGTATCATCATAAAGAAAGATAGAGTAATATAATATCCTAAATTCTACTAATCCACATATCATATGTGTGTACAAGACACCGAAGCACTTTTGGGCAGAAGCGGTTGAGACAACTTGTCATGCAACAAATCGCTTGTATCTTCACAAGCTACTCGGCAAGACGACATACGAGCTCCTCACCGGTAACAAACCCCAAGTTGGATACTTTCGAGTATTCGGCTCAAAGTGCTACATTCTTGATAAGCACCGTCGTTCTAAATTTGCTCCTAAGTCTCATGAAGGTTTCCTACTAGGTTATGGCTCAAACTCTCACACTTACCGTGTCTACAACAATTTCATCCAAAACGTTGAAGAAACGGTAGATGTGAAGTTTGATGAATCTAATGGCTCGCAAGTAGGGCAATTGCCAATTGATGTAGGAGACAAAGATCCTTCGGAAGCAATCCAAGACTTATCTATTGGCAAGGTTCGTCCAACGGAGGTAAAGGAGAGTACCTCGTCTGTCCAAGTGGAAGCTTCTACTTGACGATAAGGTGAACCAAGAGCTGATATGGAAGCATCCACAAGTGGGACACACCAAGATGAAGAAAACAAGGAAGTGCATCAAGATGAACGTCAACAACCTCCTTATCCACCACGACAAGAGAATGACAATGCCAACAATGAAGAAGGCCAAGAAGAAGAACAAGATGAAGAAGAAGTTCAACCAAGAAACAAGCAAAAGCTTTCATGAGTTCAAGCAAGAATTGCTAAAGATCATCCCGTCGAGCAAATCTACAATGACATTCAAACTGGGAGAATCACTCGCTCTAAAACTCGTTTAGCTAACTTTTGTGAAAACTATTCTTTCATCTCTAGCATTGAACCTATGAAGGTCGAAGAAGCATTGGAAGATCCGAATTGGATAAATGCTATGCATGAAGAGCTACACAACTTTGAGAGGAACCAAGTGTGGACATTGGTTGAGAAGCCCGACAACAACCACAACATCATCGGTACCAAATGGGTGTTTCGCAACAAGCAAGATGAAGATGGACAAGTAGTTTGCAACAAAGCACGTCTCGTCGCCCAAGGCTACACACAAGTCGAAGGTATGGACTATGGTGAGACTTACGCTCCCGTTGCTAGACTTGAGTCCATCCGCATCTTACTTGCCTATGCTAATCATCATGATATCACCTTGTACCAAATGGACATTAAAAGTGCTTTTCTAAATGGCGAAACTGAGGAGGAAGTTTATGTCAAGCAACCTCCCAGCTTTGTCAATCCTAAGAAACCCGATCATGTTTACAAACTTCACAAAGCCCTTTATGGTCTCAAACAAGCTCCTAGAGCATGGTATAAATGCTTGACCAAGTTTCTTATTGAAAAAGGCTTTGAAATTGGGAAACTGGTTCTACTCTTTTAACTAAAAGGGTTAATGGAGAACTATTTGTGTGCCAAATCTATGTTGATGATATTATATTTGGTTCAACTAACCCTCATTTTAGTGAAAAGTTTGGGAAGCTAATGTCGGAGAAGTTTAAGATGTCTATGATGAGTGAACTCAAATTCTTTCTTGGTTTGCAAATCAAGCAAACTAAGGAAGGTACCTTTGTTTCTCAAACAAAGTACACCAAGGACTTATTCAAGAAGTTCAATATGCAAGAATGCAAAGGTATGTCTACACCCATGCCTACTAGTGGACATCTTGATTTGACCAAAGATGGTGAACCGGTTGATCAAAAGGTTTATCGCTCTATGATTGGTTCATTGTTATATCTATGTGCTTCACGTCCCAATATCATGTTAAGTGTGTGCATGTGTGCACGATATCAAGCTGCTCCTAAAGAATGTCATCTTAAGGCCGTGAAAAGGATAGTGAGATACTTAATCCATACACCAAATTTTGGCATTTGGTATCCTAAGAGGGCCTCTTTCGATCTTGTTGGCTACTCCGACTCAGACTATGCCGGAGACAAGGTTGATAGAAAGTCCACTTCGGGTACTTGTCAATTTCTTGGTAGATCTTGGTCCTCCAAGAAACAAAACTCGGTATCCTTATCCACCGCCGACGCGGAATACATTGCCGCTGGTTCATGTTGTGCTCAATTACTTTGGATGACCCAAACTCTTAAAGATTATGGGATATATGTGAAACATGTTCCATTGCTTTGTGACAATGAAAGTGCTATCAAAATTGGTCATAATCCTATACAACATTCTCGAACTAAGCATATTGAAGTTCGCCATCATTTCATTCGAGATCATGTTGCTAAGGGTGACATTGATCTTAAGCATGTTCGCACCGAAAAGCAATTAGCGGATATACTCACTAAACCTCTTGATGAGAAAGTGTTTTGCAGGTTAAGAGGAGAATTGAACATCATTGATGCTTCAAACTTGGAGTAGAAACTCCATTGGATACATGCAAGACATGAGCTTATGACTAATCCTTGATATTTCTCTTATGATGAAAATCTTATGTCTTGGATATATTTGTATCTTGCATGTTATCTAACCCATGTAGGTACTTGGTTGAATCAAATTCCATGATATTGTAATCTACTCATATCTTGAGCAATCTCTACATCACCAAGTTTCTACACTATGGTGGTTGAAGACAAGGAAGCACGGAACCATTCAAACATATCCTTTGACAAATTCTATGTTGAGCTTCATGATTGTCATTTTTGGATACACAAGTGCTCTTCCTTGCAAGAACTAACCCATGTAGGTAGATGGACTCAAATTCCAAGTGGTGCTCCCAATTCTTGATGAGCTACATCAACTTTGAGCAACCCACACAAGTTCAACTACATGGACTACACCACCAACCAAGGTATGTTATTCCATCTTAGAGAAGCTTTACTCTGAGTCATGAGCTAAAGCAACTCGACAAGATGTGAATACATCAAGATGCTTAAACGAAAAATGGCAACCCCATTTTGAGCTTAAACGATGAGTATGACCTATGATCAAGTGATCTCACTTGATTCCTAAGTCAATATACTCTAACATAGGTGACTTTGTCGCCGACCATCTCTAGATGAAGTTCTCTTGTGTTCTTTTCTGTGTTTTTGCATTTGTCTCATGCATATTTGTTTCCCCTTTCAAAAAAACTTCATCTAGATTTCTTTCTGTTTGCTCTGCATTTTCTGAATCCAATTCCTTGCAAATCGTTGTGAGATCTTATTAGTCTAGTGAGCTGAGGTGACAAGTGTTTTCTCTGCGACGGACTCGGTTACACCGATTTGTTGTTTGCAGTTCAACTGAATCCTTTCGGTACAACCGAAGCAAACCACTCGGTGCCACCGATTTCACAACAGGAAAAACAATTTGCCACTTATTCTTTGTTTCTTCTGATCCAGCTCCACTCAATGAATCTTGTCCTCTACAAGCATCACATTTTTATCGTTGCCTTGTGCTGTGACTCAAGGACCAAACCCATTCGACAGATTCCAAAAAACCCTTCTTGGAAATTGATGTCAAAGGGGGAGAGAGAGATCACATCAAAGCTTAACACTTAGAGAGATCACATCAAAGCTTAACACTTAGAGAGATCACATCAGAGAGAGAGAGAGAGTATCACCTCCTCAGGGGGAGAAAGAGATCTCCAGGGGGAGAGAATACTCAAGTAGAAAGTATTTCTCAAGGATCCCAGATGCTTGGTGTTCAAGAGGAGAGATGCCACATGTCTTCTTGAGGGGAAAGACATGTTCATATGTGCTTATTTGCATTAGCTCTGTTCATTTATATATCTTTCAGCTCTGATTTTCTGTTCCCTATCTTCTCCCAGTATCCTATGCTAGATTCAGGGGGAGCAAGACATCTAAGGGAAAGAAATCATTTAAATTCATTGCATATCTTTATTCTTGGGGACATGTCTAATCCAAGGTGGTATTTAGTACTCACTCTCTACATGTCATCCCAGTCTTGGTATTATTGTGGTTTCTTCTGTTTGCTCTGGCTAGTAGATGTACCTATGTTATCTAACCTTGTTTATGCAGGTTCATTCTATCCTAAGCCAACTCAAGACTACAAGGTAAGTATATGCATCACAATCATGTGTATGAGGAATTCTTGCTGATGTACATACTATTTGCAAGGACTCATGGGCATGAAGGTATTTTCTTTAATATTCTTTGCTCTGATGCATATGGCCAAGATACATGTAACACATTGCGTACTCCATCATGGTTATGCTCTCACATGCTTCTATATTCCATATTCACATGATTGCATACATGTAGGGGGAGCCTATGCTTGTTGCATGTCTTTCCAAAGCTTTACTTGCTATTCTTTATATCTTTATCTAAAGCTTTGATGTATGTTGTCATCAATTACCAAAAAGGGGGAGATTGAAAGCACAAGTGCTCCCTAGGTGGTTTTGGTAATTAATGTCAACATATCTCTTGTTGGACTAACACTTTTATCTAGTATGTTTAAGATAAGTTCAACAATGGAGTGGCATGGACTAAAGGATGTGGGAACTCCTTCAAGATGCTAAGGACAAAGGTTTGGCTCAAGCTCAAAAGCTCAAGACTCTTCATTTTATATTTTTTGTGATCCAAGATCACATTGAGTATATAGGAAAAGCCAATACTATCAAGGAGGGATGAGGTGTTGCTTAATGAGCATCTTGCTTCATGTGCTTAGTGATATGCTCCAAATACCCTCAACTACTTTCTCACATCCACAAATGACCTAAACCTAAAGTCAAACTCGGCCCCACTGATTCTTTCTATCTGGCGCCACCGAGTTCAGATGACATAGCCACTGCCACAAACCCTAGGCAAATCGGTCTCACCGAGATGGGATTGTAATCTCTCTGTGTATGTCCATTACCAAAATCGGTCTCACCGAGTTTGAGCAATCGGTACTACCGAGATTACAATGCAAACTTCCTAGTTAACTCATTACCAAAATCGGTCCTACCGAGTTTGTGTAATCGGTCCAACCGAGTTTGCCTGACCAACTCTCTGTAAGGCTTATTACCAAAATCGGTCTCACCGACTTTGTGTAATCAGTCTCACCGAGATTACGTTATGCGCTAACCCTAACCATATCGGTCCTACCAAGTTGCATTTCGGTCCCATCGAAAATCCTAACGGTCACTAGGTTTACTAAATCGGTCCGACCGAGTCTGTTGAATCGGTCCCACCGAGTTTGGTAAATTGTGTGTAACGGTTAGATTTTGTGTGGAGGCTATATATACCCCTCCACCTCCTCTTCATTGGTGGAGAGAGCCATCAGACTGAACCTACACTTCCAGCATACATTTTTTGAGAGAGAACTACCTACTCATGTGTTGAGGCCAAGATATTCCATTCCTACCATATGAATCTTGATCTCTAGCCTTCCCCAAGTTGCTTCCCACTCAAATATTCTTTCCACCATATCCAAAACCTATGAGAGAGAGTTGAGTGTTGGGGATACTATCATTTGAAGCACAAGAGCAAGGAGTTCATCATCAATGTACCATTTGTTACTTCTTGGAGAGTGGTGTCTCCTAGATTGGCTAGGTGTCACTTGGGAGCCTCCGACAAGATTGTGGAGTTGAACCAAGGAGTTTGTAAGGGCAAGGAGATCGCCTACTTCATGAAGATCTACCGCTAGTGAGGCATGTCCTTCGTGGGCGACGACCATGGTGGGATAGACAAGGTTGCTTCTTCGTGGACCCTTCGTGGGTGGAGCCCTCCGTGGACTCGCGCAATCGTTACCCTTCGTGGGTTGAAGTCTCCATCAATGTGGATGTACGATAGCACCACCTATCGGAACCACGCCAAAAACATCCGTGTCTCCAATTGCGTTTGAATCCTCCAAAACCCTTCCCTTTTACATTCTTGCAAGTTGCATGCTTTACTTTCCGCTGCTCATATACTCTTTGCATGCTTGCTTGCTATGTGTTGTGAATGTTAAACTTGGGTCTAAACTCCACTTAAACTTAAAGAATCTTAAAAACTGCAACTTTGGTAATTAGTGTCTAATCACCCCCCCCTCTAGGCACCTCTTCTCAAGGTCCTACAGGTCCACTGACCACACGACAAACTCCGGCAGCACCTCCGCCGAGTGGAAGCGCGGCCTGGGAGGCCGCGCAGCCACATTGCGCCTTCCCTTGCCCACTAGGGGCACATCGCCGTGCAGGAGATCGCAGTCGCGACTGCGGGAAGCCACTACAGGAGATGCAGGATGCTTGCGGGAACGACCCCGGCCGCGCTTCGGTGGGGAGAGTCGGGCCCTTCCCGACGAGCCATTCCCTTCTCCACGGCCGAGAACCTCTTCGGTGGCGCCATTGGAGATGGCGAGTAGCTAGGATGGGGAGGGAGAAGGAAGCAAAGAGGAAGATATACAGCGGAGGCTTGTGGTCTCCCGCCTTTATAATCGGAGGAGTCCAACCATCGGCCTCCACGATTGCAGGTAATCATGACCCGTTTCTGCATGCAGGGACTTGTCAAGTCGGGCAGTTGCCGAGGTAGCGTGGGGAAGCGGAGACGCCCACGTCCAATCAACCGCCACGCGGCGCCCAAGGCCGTAGGCTGATGGGGCCTGCGGCACTCCGCACTTGCCTCTTCGCTTCTCCACTAAGCCAAGTCCGAGCGCTCCTTGGGCCCGGGGGCTACTGTCGGCGTTCTGGGAACGGGGTCCCCCAGACTTGCCTGCCTGCGGCCTGCGGGATGGCTCAAGTGGTGGCCAGTACGGCCCATCTTCATCAGCACAAGACTCAAGACCCTCACGAGGGGCCAAGCCTCGCGGGGCGGATGATGCACAACTTCCTTAGGAACGGCCTCGCCAGGCAGGCTCGCGAGGAGGCGGAGAGATCAAGGCAGGGTACCTCGCGAGGTGCTCATGACGCAAGCCATGATGATCGAGACCAGGCGGGTGCCAGGCGGGCGCCAGCCTGTGCAGTGTCCTTGTTTCCTCTTTGGTGCAAAGGGGGCAGGCACATGCGTGGAGTACCGAGGCATCAGGCAAAGGTTGCCATTTCATTGCAACGAGACCAAGACCAGCGGAGCGGCAGGATGGAGGTCACCGTGGAGCCCAAGACGGCGTCATCACGAGTGCTTTTGGCAGCCGAAGACCAACTTTAGTCAGGATAACTTGTACTAGATGTTCCCCTTCAAAATGGCCATTGTTGGCGCCCTTCCCGCTCAATATTTGGGAAGAGGACCAGGGCCTCTATAAATAAGACTAGCCACCATAGGGGAAGGAGAGACGAAATCGAGTACTCACTAGACCTAGAGGCGATCGAACTCACCCGAGCAGTTCATCGCGCCAGCTCAAGAACACCTCTCGCGAGGCTGTTCTCCCCCTATACTGTTCATCATCAGCCCCTGAGGCAATCCACCACACCACACACTGGAGTAGGGTATTACACCACAACGGTGGCCCGAACCAGTATAAATCTTGTGTCCCTCGTGTTGTTCATTGTTTCTAGCTTTGATCTCACGAGGCGATCGGACGTAGATCGGTAGGGGAGAGATCTTCGTGCGCACCCCAGAGTTCGAACCTTAAGGGTCTGCCGGACCCAACATCCGACACCCGCCACGACATGTTCAACCACAGCGACATCAGCACTCTCCTTCTTCTTCTTCACCGACGACTACGACCTAACATCGAACGAAGACACTAAGCATCACATCGAGACTCAAGAGCAAGGCCAAGAAAGAACACTTACTGGTCTGAGGTGACGTAGCTCCTCTTCAGGTTCATCAGCGGGGGCTTCACCGGTGCATCTAGGGCCATGCTCTTGGAAGCAGGAGAGCACGCGCTCGGCGCCGCGCGGGATGGTGACGGCGAAGGAGGAGTGCTGCCTGGGGGGATCAATGCAGTCCTGCCCCTCTTCCCGGCCGGTCACTTCGGCTGCTTCGTGAAGGCCACCCTGGATCTCCTGGTGACCCCGGCAGGGCCAGCCAGCTCCACGACCGGATGCGTGCCCTCGTCGTCATC
Source organism: Aegilops speltoides (assembly GCA_021437245.1). Lineage (NCBI taxonomy): Eukaryota > Viridiplantae > Streptophyta > Magnoliopsida > Poales > Poaceae > Aegilops > Aegilops speltoides. The sequence continues at coordinate 140,078,315 of CM038143.1, forward strand.
GTCGGAGAAGTTGCGGAGGAGGTCTCCTTGCCCCGGGGAAGAATATTCCCCTCCCCCTCCTTCTCCTTGATGGCTTCAGAGGAATGGTCGCCGAAGGACAGGTTCACCAAGGAGGCAGCCGGCGGGGGAGGCCCCGTCGACACGAGCCCGAGCACTTTGAAGACAGGCATGGCGGCGACGATCTTCTCCCCGTCCTCTCGGCGGTACAACGGGAGGAAATCATTTGGAGGGCCGCTCAGGTCCTTCCCAGTCAAGGAAAGCAACACCTTGGTCAGCTCCTCCTCAGGAAGGCCGTCCGGGCGCAGCCGGATCTTGTCGTCGACACCCCCAAGCTTCCACGAGGGGCGGGAACGATCCTGGAGCGATGCCAGGCGCTGCGTCAGGAACTCCCAGATGATCATGGCCCCCGTGAGCTTCTTGGCCTTCAGGTCGGCCTCCATCTTCCTCATCAACGACCTCAGCTAGGGGTTGGTGATCTTCTCGGAAAACCAGCCCTTCTCGGTCGGCAGCTCCAGCTAGATATGTGAGCACTTGGTGTGCATAAGGACCCACTTGTTCCGGATGTCCTCTACCTTCTTCCCGGCACGGGAGATCGCGTTGCCGCCACGGGCCGCGATGAAGCCAAGACACCCTACAGGCTGGTGGCCAGTCAAGCGGAGGTAGAAGAAGTGGCAGAGCATGGCGATGGAGGGCATCACTCCCATGAACACCTCAGATTAGAAGGCGAAGATGGACAAGAGGAGGACAGAGTTGGGATGGATGTGGAGCGCGTGGAGCCCGTAATGGTGGAGAACGGCATAGAAGAAGTGGGAGAAGTGAATAATCAGCCCCGAGTAGATGATGTGCAGGAAGAAGGGATAAAAGGTATTGTTTGCGGGCTCCGGCACAGCGGAGGCGACCCGGAGCGCTGTCTTCCCCCATTCGCTATCATCGCTCGCCGTCAGGAGAAGCGCAGTCTGGTGCTTCTCCTCGGTGACGGAGGGCATGATCAGTGCCGTCTCGAACCAAGCGGGGCCGGCAGCCGGGGCTGGATCCTTGGCTTTCTCGACGGCCATCGGGCGAAAACTTGGTGGGGAGGATCAGCAGATCTAGAGGATTTCTTCGGCGTTAGGAGAAGGGGATCTAGAGCAAGACGAAGGAAAGGCAATGAAGGCTCAGCGGCTGGTGGCAGCCCCTTTTGTCAGATGGAAACGGTTGCCGAGGCAGCATGGGGAAGTGGAGAATCCCATGTCCCATCAATCGCCACATGTCGTTCAAGGCCGCAGGCAGTTAGGGCCCGCAGCGCTCGGCACTTGCCCTTTGGCTTCACCTAGAAGGCAAGTCCGAGCACGCCTTGGGCCCGGGGGCTACTGTCGACGTTCTAGATATGGGGGTACCCAGACTTGCCTGCCTGCGGCCCGCTGCATGGCTCCATTGACGACCTGGTACGGCCCAGCTTCAGCATCAACGAATCAAGACCCTCGTGAGGCGGATGACGCCAAGACCTCCAAGGGGATTGGCCTCCTCAAGATGGCTCCTGAGGGGCAGAGACTTCTATGCAAGGTGCACCTCATGAGGCTCAACTGACGTGAGCCATGACGACCAAGTCCAGGCAGGCGCCAGCGAGCGCAGAGTACCAGTTTCCTCTTTGGTGCAAAGGAGGCAAGCGGCAGGTGCGGAGTCCCGGGGAATCAGCCAAAGGTTTCCATTCTGGTGCAATAAGACCAAGACCACCAGGACGACAGGACGGAGGTCATCGCCGAGCCCACCGGAGTGTCACGACCAGAGGCTTTTCACAGGCGAAGACCACTTTAGTCAGGATAGGATGTACTTCCTGTCCCACTTTAAATTTGGCCATTGTGGGATCCCGTCCTGACAACATTTGGGAAGAGGACCAAGGTCACTATAAATAGGACTTAGCCACCACCATAGAAGGGGGTCGAAGGTCGAATCAAGAGAGAAAGAGTAGAACGGGGAGGGGATCTATTCTCACCCGACCACCTCACCAGCTCTCTTGAGCTCAAGAACACCTCACCTCCTAAGGCCAGTTCATCCACTGTACTAGTTCATCCTCAGCCCCTGAAGGCAATCCACCAAAATGATGGAGTAGGGTATTAGACCGCGAGGTGGCCCGAACCAGGATAAACTATTGTGTCCCTGCTACCTCTTGAGCACTGCGTTGGTTTTCCCTTGAGGAGGAAAGGGTGATGCAGCAAAGTAGCGTAAGTATTTACCTCAGTTTTGAGAACCAAGGTATCAATCCAGTAGGAGGCTCCTCAAAAGTCCCTCGTACCTACACAAACAAACAAGAACCTCGCAACCAACGCGATAAAGGGGTCGTCAATCCCTTCACGGTAACTTGCAAAAGTGAGATCTGATAGAGATAATAAGATAAGATAAATATTTTTGGTATTTTTATGATATAGATTGGTAAGTAAAGATTGCAAATAAAAGTAGATTGGAAACTTATATGATAAAAGATAGATCCAGGGGCCATAGGTTTCACTAGTGGCTTCTCTCAAGATAGCATAAGTATTATGGTAGGTGAACAAATTACTATCAAGCAATTGATAGAAAAGTGCATAGTTATGAGAATATCTAGGCATGATCATGTATATAGGCATCACGTCCGCAATAAGTAGATCGAAACGATTCTGCATCTACTACTATTACTCCACACATCGACCGACTCCTGCCTTCATCTAGAGTATTAAGTTCATAAGAACAGAATAACGCATTAAGCAAGATGACATGATGTAGTGGGAAAACTCAAGCAATATGATATAAACCCCATCTTTTTATCCTCGATGGCAACAATACAATACGTGCCTTGCTACCCCTACTGTCAGTGGGAAAGGACACCGCAAGATTCAACCCAAAGCTAAGCACTTCTCCCATTACAAGAAAGATCAATATAGTAGGCCAAACCAAACTGATAATTCAAAGAGACTTGCAAAGATAACCAACCATACATAAAAGAATTCAGAGGAGATTCAAATATTTCTCATAGATAAACTTGATCATAGACCCACAATTCATCGAATCTCGACAAACACACCGCAAAAAGAGTTACATCAAATAGATCTCCAAGAAGATCGAGGAGAACTTTGTATTGAGATTCAAAGAGAGAGAAGAAGCCATCTAGCTAATAACTATGGACCCGAAGGTCTATAGTAAACTACTCACAACTCATCGGAGAGGCCTTGGAGATGATGTAGAGGCCCTCCGTGGTCGATTCCCCCTCCGGCGGAGCACCGGTGAAGGCTCCAAGATGGGATCTCGCAGATACAGAAGGTTGCGGCGGTGGACATAGTTTTTCATGGTGCTCCTGGATGTTTTCAGGGTACGTGAATATATATAGGCGAAGGAGGTAGGTCAGGGGAGCCACTAGGGGCCCACGAGGGTGGGGGCACGCCCACCCCCCTAGGGCGCGCCCTCCTACCTCGTGGCCGCCTCGGCTGCTTCTTGACGTCCACTCCAAGTCTCCTGGATTGCGTTTGTTCCAAAAAGATCGCTCCCGAAGGTTTCATTCCGTTTGGACTGCGTTTGATATTCCTTTTCTTCGAAACACTAAAATAGGCAAAAAAAACAGCAATTCGGGGGCCTCTGGTTAGTAGGTTAGTCCCAAAAATGATATAGAAGTGTAAAGTAAAGCCCATAAACATCCAAAACGGCTAATATAATAGCATGGAACAATCAAAAATTATAGATACATTGGAGACGTATCAGTATCTCTGTCCCTTTGAGCTTGACATGCTAAGCTTAGAGGATCACAAGTAGGCAGGCTGGATAGCTTGAGATCTCCGCACGCACCCCAAAGTTCGAACCTATAAAGGGTTTGCGGAACCTGAAATCCAACAGCTGGTGTGCTCCCTGCTAAGGCCCATATAGCCCATATCTTCCCCCAGGGTGTTCCGATAACCCCTAGTACTCCGATATGTACCCGATACATTCCGGAACACTTTTGGTGTCCGAATACTATCATCTAATATATCAATCTTTACCTCTCGACCATTTCGAGACTCCTCGTCATGTCTGTGATCTCATCCGGGACTTCGAACAACATTCGGTCACCAAATCACATAACTCATATAATACAAATCATCATTGAACGTTAAGCGTGCGGACCCTACGGGTTCAAGAACTATGTAGACATGACCGAGACACCTCTCCGGTCAATAACCAATAGCGGAACCTGGATGCTCATATTGGCTCCCACATATTCTACGAAGATCTTTATCGGTCGAACCGTAATGAAAAAATACGTTATTCCCTTTGTCATCGGTATGTTACTTGCCCGAGATTCGGTCATCAGTATATTCATACCTAGTCCATTCTTGTTACTGCAAGTCTCTTTACTCGTTCCATATTGCATCGTCCCGCAACTAACTCATTAGTCACATTGCTTGTAAGGTCCCAGAGATACCTCTCCGATAGTCAGAGTGACGAATCCTAATCTCGATCTATGCCAACCCAACAAACACATTCGGAGATACATGTAGAGCATCTTTATTATCACCCAGTTATGTTGTGATGTTTGATAGCACACAAGGCATTCCTCCGGTATCCGGTAGTTGCATAATCTCATAGTTGGAGGAATATGTATTTGACATGAAGAAAGCAGTAGCAATAAAATTAAACGATCATTATGCTAAGCTAACGGATGGGTCTTGTCCATCACATCATTCTACTAATGATGTGATACTGTTCATCTAATGAAAACACATGTCTATGGCTAGGAAACTTAACCATCTTTGATCAACAAGCTAGTCAAGTAGAGGCATACTATGGACATGGTGTTTTGTCTATGTGTTCACACATGTATCAAGTTTCCGGTTAACACAATTCTAGCATGAATAATAAACATTTACATGAATAAGGAAATATAAAATAACAACTTTACTAGCAACACTCTGTTTATCTATGTATTCACACATGTATTATGTTCCGGTTAATACAATTATAGCATGAATAATAAACATTTATCATGAATAAAGAAATAAATAATAACTTAATTATTGCCTCTAGGTCATATTTCCTTTAGTCTCCCACTTGCACTAGAGTAAATAATCTAGATTACAAAGTAATGATTCTAACACCCATGGAGTCTTGGTGCTGATCATGTTTTGCTCATGGAAGAGGCTTAGTCAACGGGTCAGCCACATTCAGATCCGTGTGTATTTTCCAAATCTCTATGTCTCCTTCCTTGATTATATCACGGATGGAGTTGAAGCGTCTCTTGATGCGTTTGGTGTTTTTGTGAAATCTGGATTCCTTCGCCAAGGCAATTGCTCAGTATTGTCACAAAATATTTTCATTGGACCCGATGCACTTGGTATTACACCTAGATCAGATATGAACTCCTTCATCCAGACTCCTTCAGTTGCTGCTTCCGAAGCAGCTATGTACTCCACTTCACACGTAGATCCTGCCACGACGCTCTGCTTGGAACTGCACCAACTGACAGCTCCACCATTCAATATAAATATGTATCCGGTTGGTGACTTAGAGTCATCCGGATCAGTGTCAAAGCTAGCGTCAACGTAACCATTTACGACGAGCTCTTTGTCACCTCCATAAACAAGAAACATATCCTTAGTCCTTTTCAGGTATTTCAAGATGTTCTTGACCGCTGTCCAGTGATCCACTCCTACATTACTTTGGTACCGCCATCCTAAACTTATAGCAAGGCACACATTAGGTCTGGTACACAACATAGCATACATGATAGAACCTATGGCTGAGGCATATGGAATGACTTTCATTTTCTCTCTATCTTCTTCAGTGGTCTGGCATTGAGTCTGACTCAACTTCACACCTTGTAACACAGGCAAGAACCCTTTCTTTGACTGCTCCATTTTGAACTTCTTCAAAACTTTATCAAGGTATGTGCTTTGTGAAAGTCCTATCAAGCGTCTTGATCTATCACTATAGATGTTGATGCCCAATATATAAGCAGCTTCACCAAGGTCTTTCATTGAAAAACTTTTATTCAAGTATCCATTTATGCTATACAGAAATTCTATATTATTTCCAATCAACAATATGTCATCCACATATAATATTAGAAATGCTATAGAGCTCCCACTCACTTTCTTGTAAATACAGGCTTCTTTGAAAGTCTGTATAAAACCATATGCTTTGATCACTTCATCAAAGTGTATATTCCAACTCTGAGATGCTTGCACCAGTCCATAAATGGATCGCTGGAGCTTGCACACTTTGTTAGCACCTTTAGGATCGACAAAACCTTCTGGTTGCATCATATACAACTCTTCTTTAAGAAATCCATTAAGGAATGCAATTTTGACGTCCATTTGCCATATTTTCTAATCATAAAATGCGACAATTGCTAAGATTATTCGGACAAACTTAAGCATCCCTATGGGTGAGAAAGACTCATCGTAGTCCACTCCTTGAACTTGTCGAAAACCTTTTGCAACAAGTCGAGCTTTATAGAAAATAACATTATCATCAGCGTTGATCTTCTTCTTGAAGATCCATTTATTCTCTATGGGTCGCCGATCATCAGGCAAATCCACCAAAGTCCACACTTTGTTCTCATACATGGATCCTATCTCAGATTTCATGGCCTCAAGCCATTTATCGTAATCTGGGCTCATCATAGCTTCTTCATAGTTCGTAGGTTCGTCATGGTCAAGTAACATGACTTCCAGAATAGGATTGCTGTACCACTCTGGTGTAGATCATGCTCCGGTTGACCTACGAGGTTCTATAGTGACTTGATCTGAAGGTTCATGATCATCATCATTAGCTTCCTCTCTAGTTGGTGTAGGCATCACGAGAATGGATTTCTCGGATGAGCTACTTTCCAAATTAAGAGAAGGTACAATTACCTCATCAAGTTCTACTTTCCTCTCACTCACTTCTTTCGAGAGAAACTCCTTCTCTAGAAAGGTTCCATTCTTGGAAACAAAGATCTTGCCATCGAATCTGTGGTAGAAGGTGTACCCAATTGTTTCCTTAGGGTATCCTATGAAGACACACTTCTCCGATTTGGGTTCGAGCTTATAAGGCTGAAGCATTTTGACATAAGCATCACATCCCCAAACTTTAAGAAACGACGGCTTAGGTTTATTGCCAAACCACAGTTCATACGGTGTCGTTTCAACGGATTTTGATGGTGCCCTATTTAACGTGAATGCAGCTATCACTAATGCATAACCCCAAAACGATAGTGGTAAATCGGTAAGAGACATCATAGATCGCACCATATCTAATAAAGGCCAAACTCGTGAGTGGTGTTCCAGGTGGTGTGAGTTGTGAAACTATTCCACATTGTTTAAAACAAAGGCCAAACTCGTAACTCAAATATTCACCTCCACGATTAGATTGAAGAAACTTTATGTTACGATGATTCTCCACTTCAGTCTGAAATTCTTTGAACTTTTCAAATGTTTCAGAGTTTTGTTTCATTAAGTAGATATACCCATATCTGCTCAAATCATCTGTCAAGGTCAGAAAATAACGATACCCGCCACGAGCCTCAACACTCATCGGACCGCATACATCGATATGTATTATTTCCAATCATTGGCTCATTCCATTGTTCCGGAGAATGGAGTTTTAGTCATCTTGCCCATGAGGCACGATTCACAAGTATCAAATTATTCATAATCAAGTGATTCCAAAAGTCCATCTGCATGGAGTTTCTTCATGCGCTTTACACCGATACGACCTAAACGGCAGTGCCATAAATATGTTGCACTATCATTATTGACTTTGCATATTTTGGCATCAATATTATGAATATGTGTATCACCACGATCGAGATTCAACAGAAATAGAGCACTTTTCAAGGGTGCATGAAACTAAAAGATATTACTCATATAAATAGAACAAACATTATTCTCTGATTTAAATGAATAACCGTCTCACATTAAACAAGATCCAGACATAATGTTCATGCTCAGCGCTGGCACCAAATAACAATTATTCAGGTCTAAAACTAATCCCAAAGGTAGATGTAGAGGTAGCGTGCTGATGGCAATCACATCGACCTTGGAACCGTTCCCGACATGCATCGTCACCTCGTCCTTAACCAATCTTCGTTTAATTTGTAGTCCCTATTTCGAGTTACAAATATGAGCAACCGAACCGGTACCAAATACCTAGGCACTACTACGAGAATTAGTAAGGTACACATCAATAACATGTATATCAAATATACCTTTGTTCACTTTGCCATCCTTCTTATCCGCCAAATACTTGGGGCAGTTCCGCTTCCAGTGACTAGTCCCTTTGCAGTAGAAGCACTCAGCTTCAAGCTGGGTCCAGCTTTGTGTTTCTTTCTGGGAGTGGCAATTTGCTTGCCATTCTTCTTGAAGTTCCCCTTCTTTCCCTCGCCCTTTTTCTTGAAACTAGTGGTCTTGTTAACCACCAACACTTGATGCTCCTTTTTTATTTCTACCTCCGTAGCTTTGAGCATTGCAAAGAGCTCAGGAATAGTCTTTTCCATCCCTTGCATATTATAGTTCATCATGAAGCCTTTATAGCTTGGTGGCAGTGATTGGAGAACTCTGTTAATAACACTATGATCTGGAAGATTAACTCCCAGCTAAGTCAAGTGATTATGATATCCAGACATTCTGACATAACTGTTCTCCTCCATCTTCTAGCTATAGAACTTGTTGGAGACTTCATATCTCTCAACTCGGGCATTTCCTTGAAATATTAACTTCAACTCTTGGAACATCTCATATGGTCCATGACGTTCAAAACGTCTTTGAAGTCCCGATTCTAAGCCGTAAGGCATGGCACACTGAGCTATCAAGTAGTCCTTAGATCGAGCTTTCCAAACGTTCATAACGTCAGCTTCTGCTCCTGCACCAGACCTTTCTTCTAGTGGTGCATCAAGGACATAATTCTTCTAGGCAACAATGAGGATAATCCTGAAGTTATGGACCCTGTCCGTGTAGTTGCTACCATCATATTTCAACTTAGCTTTCTCTAGGAACGCATTAAAATTAAAGGGAACGGTAGCATGGGCCGTTGATCTACAACATAGATATGCAAAAACTATCAGGACTAAGTTCATGATAAATTAAGTTCAATTAATCATATTACTTAAGAACCTCCCACTTAGATAGACATCCCTCAAGTCATCTAAATGATACATGATCCAAATCAACTAAACCATGTCTGATCATCACATGAGATGGAGTAGTCATCAATGGTAAACATCTCTATGTTGATCATATCTACTATATGATTCATGTTCAACCTTTCGTTCTCCAGTGTTCCGAGGCCATGTCCGTACATGCTAGGCTCGTCAAGTTTAACCCGAGTATTCCGCATGTGCAAAATTGGCTTGAACCCATTGTATGTCAACATAGAGCCTATCACACCCGATCATCACGTGGTGTCTCACCACGGGGAACTTTCGCAATGGTGCATACTCGGGGAGAACACTTATACCTTGAAATTTAGTTAAGGGATCATCTTATAATGCTACCACCGTACTAATCAAAATAAGATGCATAAAGATAAACATCACATGCAATAAAAATATGTGACATGATATGGCCATCATCATCTTGTGATTTTTTCTCTCCATCTCCAAAGCAACGTCATGATCTCCATCGTCACCGGTTCGACACCTTGATCTCCATCGAAGAGTCATGGTCGTCTCGCCAACTATTGCTTCTACAACTATCGCTACCGCTTAGTGATAAAGTAAATCAATACATGGCATTTGCATTTCATACAATAAAGTGACAACCATAAGGCTCCTGCCAGTTGCCGATAACTTCTACGAAACATGATCATCTCATACAACAACGTATATCAATCATGTGTTGACCATATCACATCACAACATGCCCTGCAAAAACAATTTAGACGTCCTCTACTTTGTTGTTGCAAGTTTTACGTGGCTGCTACGGGCTTCTAGCAAGAACCATTCTTACCTACGGCACAAAACCACGACGGTGATTTATCAAGTTTGTTGTTTTAACCTTCAACAAGGACTAGCCGCAGTCAAATTCGTTCAACTAAAGTTGGAGAAACAGACACCTGCCAGCAACCTTTATGCAAAACTAGTTACATGTCTGTCGGTTGAACCGGTCTCATTAAGGTAGTCATGTAAGGCTGGTCCAGGACGCTTCATCTAACAATACTGCCGAATCAAAATAAGACTTTGGTGGTAAGCAGTATGATGATCACCGCCCACAACTATTTGTGTTCTACTCATGCATATCATCTACGCATAGACCTGGCTCGGATGGCACTGTTGGGAAACGTAGCATGCAATTTCAAAAAAAATTCTACGCTCACGCACGATCTATCTAGGAGATGCATAGCAACGAGAGGGGGAGAGTGAGTCCACGCACCCTCGTATAAAGAAAGCGGAAGCATTTGCCAACGTGGTTGATGTAGTCGAACTTCTTCTAAATCCGACCGATCAAGTACCGAACATATGGTACCTCCCATGTCTGCACACGTTCAGCGCGATGACATCCCTCAAGCTCTTGATCCAGGAGAGTGTCGAGGAAGTAGATGAGTTCCGCCAGCACGACGGCATGGTGACGGTGATGGTGAAGTGATCCGCGCAGGGCTTCGCCTAAGCACTGCGAGAATATGACCGGAGGCATGATACGTCTTGCCGGGGGAATCTGCCCGCCGCGGACACCTATGGGGCCGGAGCCCCTTTGTCTGAGCGGTACGAGGGCGGAGGAGGCACAGAGAGCAGATCGAGGCGGGCACGCGGGCGGATTTTACCTAGCTTCGGAGCTCTCCGGAGAGATAAAACTCCTACTGCTGCTTTGTGTTTGTATTTTATCTTGCTCAGGAGAGCGAGCGTATGGTGGTGTTGTAGCGTCGAATGAGTCGAACCAGCCGAACCCCTTCTACGTGCGCATGGGCCTCCCTTTTATAGTAGGAAGGGGGCGCCAACAGGTGGCAACGTAGGAGAAAGGGGTAAAAGTGTAAAAGAGGTGGTAGTTGGAACAGTGCGGGAACAGTGAAGCTACAGTGCGTAAACAGTGGTTTCTACCTACTTTTGACAGAGGGGGACAAGGGCATTTAATGCCCGTCGCCGTCGACCCCAAAAGCTCCCGCCCTTGCGTCTCCGTCCGCCACGGCGATGGATCCATCACCGTGAAGTGCCACCGTGTCCCCCAGGCTGCACAGCCATCCGCCACGCTGCTCGAAAGGCCCTGTATGCACGCTGGGCTGATGAGCTGAGCGGGCACACTGGCGCATCTCTCCCGGCAAGTACCTTGCCGGGGTCTTGATCTAGCCGGGCCCGGGAGCTTGCCGGGCTCTGTGACTTGTTGCTTACCGGGCCCTCGCCGGGACGCACATAGCGCCGAGGCGTGTCTTCTATGATATAATCTTCTAGCCTTCCCGGCGAGCTCCTCTCGCCGGGGCCTTGTGTGAGTAATATAACCTTGAGCACAGGGCGGTTTTCGGCAAGCTCCGCTTGCCGGGTCTCGATCCTTTGTCTTGTACACCTGTCTTTGAATGGCTTGACATGGAGCACGAAAGGTGTCCGGTGAGCACGTGGTAGACTGCCGCTGGAGCTGAACTGCCGTGCACAAGTTGGGGTACCGAGGTACCCCTACCTTAGTACACCGACAGAGCCCTTGCTGGGCCACACACGGTGCCGAAGCGCTGTTGGGCCGGGCCCAAAAAAGCAGCTGCGGGCACACGCGCCCACGGCGCGTCGAATCCCACTGCCTCCGCCAGATCCCTCCTCCCACGCAACAGCACGCGTCGATTGCGGCGTCAGGATGGGACGTGCCCACGTTCTTTAATGGGAAGAGCGAACGCCCCCACTTCCCCATAAAACAGAGGAAGCAGGGCGGTTCCCTCCTTCGCTTTCATTGCATCTTCTTCCTCCTCCAGAGATCCCTTTGCGCCCGCCTCCGCATCTCTTCCGCCGTCTCTCGCGTTTGCGGCGCCGCCGACTCTCAGTCCTCCTTCCTCGCCGCTTCGCCATGGCTCAAGACCGGAAGGGAAGGCGGAGAAGGCCAAGAAGGAGAAATCTGAGCAGCGGTAAGCTTGCCCGATGCGGAAGCGGAATGTCGTCTTCCGCCGCTGCTCGGCGTCAGGGAACTCGAACAAGTACTACTTGTTACGGGCCAAGAAGACCATCTGCGCATCCTCGGACCAGAGCTCATCCGCCGCCACTAAGGACCACTACCCGGCGGGTACTACTTCTTCGCAGCCTTCTTCCACCGCGGTCTTTGCCCCCTTTTTCGATTTCTTTTGTGACATTATGAACACATACGGCTTCCACCTTCTTGACTTCACCCCCAACGCCATCCTCACAATGGCGGTTTTCGCACACATGTGCGAAAACTTCATAGGGATACACCCAAACGTAGCGTTGTTTAGGCACTTCTTCACTCCTAGAGCAGAGGCCGGCAACCCCCTCTCCGGAGGAATTTCTTGGGTTTTTCATCTGCACAAGAAGGCGTCTTACTTGCCGGGGGAGCTCCGCGGCAAGTGGGAAGAGTGGCGTGCAGACTGGTGCTGGGTCGTTGAAGACGAACCGCAGCACTTCACCGCGCCGCGCACAACTCCCATCATGCGCGGCCAGGACTGGAGCGATCTGGATCCGGACGACGTCAAGCTCAATGTCGCCCTCGTCCGGATTCTCCGTCTTCGAGCAGCAAAGCTGTCCGTTGCAGAAGTAGGCGCAGATTTCCTCCGCCGCCGCATCGCCCCCCTCCAAGACAGGAAAAGGCCGGCCTGGGAGTATGGCGGCGCAGGGGACATAATGAGGCTGCGCCCCGGGCTGAACTTCAACTTCACGACGCTGGAGCTGAGGGGGATGGTCCGGGAACTCTTTAAGTATGACCCGGCCCATCCAGAGTGGTTCAGACCTCCCCGGGGAGTGGTGCCCCTCTGCAACAGCACAGCTCGGGATCGTCTTCTCGCCATGATGCCCGCGTGCGATTCGCACGGCGTGGAGCGCACATGGATTCCACCCGAGTCCATAGACGTCCTCAACTTCTTCGACAACCTTGAGGAGGTGGCGAAGAACAAGGACGAGACCCGAGGGCTGACACGGGACACCACGGACGAGGAGATAGCGTACATAGCTTCTCGGGCTGAAGAGGCCGCTGCAGCCGCGGCGGCAGGAGAGTTCGGCTACACGCCCGAGGAGGCAGAGGCTGCAGAAGCGTCCTGCCAAGCGGAGGAGGCGGAGATCTGCAGATTGCTGCAACTTCCTCCCGACGCGCTCGCCGGGGTCCCCCCCCTGAGGCATTCCGGATCTCGCACGCGCCGAGGCGGCAAGGGGTGGCGCTGCCGGAGGGAGCAGAGACGCCAGAGGGAAAGGGGTCGCAACGCAAGACGCGGGGCCCAGCGAGCCAGCCGGCGAGGAGGAGGGGGAGAAGGAGGACGCCGAGGCTGCCGAGGACGCCGGCGGGTCCACGGATCTTTACGACGACGACCTTTCCTCGTCGTCGGAGACCTCCCCGCCCCGGGCAAGCCCCAGGCGTTCTCCACTGAAGCGCCTCCGCAAGGCGGCGACGGAAGCGGAGGCGCAGGCCCTCCGGCAACAACCAGCTCGCCGGGCAGCGCAAGCTTCCCGGGGAGAACAAGCTGCGCCGAGGGCCGCCAAGCGCCCGAGGGAGTCTTCGCCTCCCGCTCCCCGTGCCGACGCGTCCCAAGCGGAGTATGACTTCTCCGTCTTGAGCGAAGACGACGAGGAGGAACAGGAGTAAGTACCCGAGATCTTTATCTTCTCAAATTTCGCCTTGACCATTGTCGATGCTAATCTTGTTTCTTGCGTTGATTTCAGGACCTTGGCTCAGCGCGCGGCGAAGAGAGCCAAGGTGCCTGTGGTCGAAGTCGCGGACGACTTCGCCCTTGGGCGACGAGGGACGGCGGAGCCGAGCTTGCGGACCCAGCGCTGCCCGAGGAGCAGCCTCAGCAGCAGCCCCCAGCGTAAGTCTGGGTTCTGCACTTTCGCTCGCCGGGCGTGTTTGAAGACCTTGGTTTTGTTCTAATGCTTTGATGTTTTTGCCTTGGCTTGTGCAGAAGTGGAGCCACAGCCGCAGGAGCGTCCGGAGGTCGCTCTCGAGGAGCCGCAGGCCCCGCCGTCCCCGGCAAGGCTGGTCTCCCCGGCAAGGGGGAGCACTCCGCCAAGGGCGGGTACTCCGCCAAGGGCGAGTAGCCCGGCGAGGGCGGCGACTCCGCCAAGGCAGAGCCCCCTGGCGAGGGAGCCCGCCGCTGACGACGTCCGCCAAGGTAGGTTCCGCAGCTTTGTCTCCTTGGCGTTGTCTCTTTTTGGATATTTGCTTGAACTTCTTTTGCTTTTTCTTCTTCTTCTAGATCCTCCTCCCCCCGAGCAGATGGAGACAGAATTCGTCGTTATCGAAGAGGAGGAGGGCGTGCAGGGCGGCGGCGGCGACACCCCTGTCGCCGAGGACACGGCAGAAGCCGCCGGGCCAGATGTGCCAGAGACCACTCCGGCTGCGGGCGCAGCGGCCGGGGAGGAGGAGGGCGACCGCACCGCCGACCCGGAGGCGGCGGGAGCATCAAGTGCTGCGCCGGTCGCCGACCCCTCCGCCGGAGAGGAGCAGCCCGGCTACTACTTGAAAGCCCCCAACGGCGTCTTCATCCAGTGCCGTGGGGCTCTTTCGTCATGAGCTCCCGCGAGGGCGAGGCCTTTGATGGGAGGTCCCGCCTCCCGGGCTTGAGGATCGTCGAGGGACCCGGCGGGAGCGATGGGCCCGAGGAGGAGAAGCTGCTTCACCAGCTCTTGGCCCTTTACCGGGCCAGGCAGGCGAAGCTCGCTTCCCGGGAGGCCCTCGCCGCCAAGGCCGCCGAGGAGATGGAGAAGCGCGCGGCGGAGCTCAGCGCCACCAACCAGGCTGCTCTCCGCGAGGTGGCGGAGAAGCGCGAGCGACTCGCCGGGGAGTATGAAGAGTGGTTGCTGGAGAAGGCCGAGGCCGAAGAGCAGCAGCGGCTCACCGGGGTGGAGCTGTCCCGGCGAGAAGGAGAACTCATCCAGCGGAAGGTCAACCTTGACGCCCACGAGGAAGACCTTGCCGCGCGGGAGTAGGCCCTTGGCGGGGAGCTGAAGGAGGCGAAAACCGCCGCGGCTGCCGCGGAGACCGCCAAGGAGGAGCTCGCCGCCAAGGTCGCGCAGCTGGAGGAGTTGCTGAAGGCGAGCGTGGAGAAGGTCGCCGCGCTCAACACGGAGCGCGAGAAGGATGCCCACACCAACTCGGAACTCCAGGTGCGTCTCTCTAGGAAGGGCGACGAGTTGAAGGCCGCCAAGGACTCCATCGAGGACCTTGAGCTGCAAGTCTCCGCGCTGAGGACTTCGCCGGCGCCGCCCGGGATCGGGAGGCCAAGTTGAAGGAGGAGCTCACGAGAACGAGCTTTGATGGACAGCGCCAACAAAGCCGCCGAGCAATTCCACCGCACCGCCGAAGTTATGGACCGAGGACACGGTGTCTTGTGCGTCCGACATCGACCAGAGCTCTTTGGCGCTGAAGCTGGAGCATCTCATCTACTCCCGGATCCAAATCTCGCGCCACGGCGCCAAGCTCAGCCTCTTCTTCAGGGGGATCGCGCCGGCCCTTGCAAATCTGCGGAAGAAGATCCCCGCGCAGCTCGCCGAGGAGACGCGCCGGCTGTGCACGGGAACCATGGAGCGTGTGCTGACGAAGATCGTATACCGCAATCCCGGCATAAACCTCACCAACGTTCTTCGCAGCTTGCCGGCCGACGCTAACATGGAGGCTCTGAAGGAGCAGGTCGCCCACATCATTGCTAAAGTGAACAAGATCCCCAGGGTGGAGAGCGACCGCGTAGACTAGGCCTCCTTTCTCTTTATCTCTTTTTGTTGCTGCATAGGGTGTCATGAACTTATTAGCCATCGCGACAAGTTATTCCTTGCAAGATATTATCTTTATTTTGATCAATAGATGCAGTGTTATCTCCCTTGTTCGGATCCTCAACTTTGCATGTTTCAACCCTACGCTTCTAGGAAACTTGCCGGCAAGGGGCCCTTGCCGCGAGCGCTGAGTGTTGAACTCGAAGCAGCCTGCTGGCCAAGGTCTTACCGGCAAGCAACCTTGCCGCGGCTAGTCGCAACGCACTTGGCTTGCTGAGCGGACTCGAAAACGAAACAAGGGCGCGACACTTGTCGCAGCTCACTTAAATCGTTGAGCGTGCTCGAAGACAAGATAAAGGTGCGGCTATCCACGGGAAGGTTCCTCCGAGCACAGGTTTTCCATACAAAGTGTGATCGTTCAAGGAAGGCGACTTAAAATTTAAAGTTTTGGACTGCTCAAATTCCAATAACTTAGCTTTCATGATCCGCGCGTTTTCCGGCAAGCTTCTCTTTCTTGAACAGCACTTGGTTCACCCTCCATTTCCCATTTCCTTCCCCGCAAACTTGTGCGCGAGGAACGTTCCTTCTGCTTAAGATGCAAGGAAAGAGAAGAAGGAAACAAGTATATGGCCCTTCGGCGTGCTATTGCTTACCGAATATGTGTATCGCACAAGAGATGCCAAATAACACATGCAAATAGCAAAGAAAAGCACGGGAAAGGCAACTAGCGCAAAACACAGAAATTTTATCGATGCACGGGTCTCGCGCCGGCTTTGTACAAGGGGTTACATGCAACAGCGGCAAGGCTGTACAAAAGGTGGTTGCCGGGCGGATCGCGGCAACCGCGCTTTATGGGTGAAACTTGCGAAGATGCTCTATGTTCCAGAGTTGCTCACGGTAAGCCTTCTTCGGTCTCGGCGGACAGCGCCGGGCCTCGTGACTTGTCTCACCCGATAAGGGCCTTCCCACTTCAAGGCGTCAACTTGTTGGAATTCTTGGCGGATGAACACGCCGAAGAACAAGGTCGCCTTCCTCGAGACTCCTGGCTTTGACCTTGCGGCGATGGTAGCGGCGCAAGGCCTGCTAGTATCGAGCAGCTCGTACAGCAGCCTGGAGACGTCCCTCCTCAAGGAGCAATGCATCATCTTGCCGCAGTTGCTCTTGCTCGAGCTCATCATAAGCGAGCACTCGAGGAGATCCGTATCGAGGTCCGTGGGGAGAACTGCCTCTGCTCCATAGACTAGAGCAAAAGGTGTCCGTCGGTGGCTCGATTTGGTGTCGTTCTGATTGACCAAAGAGCCGCCGGCAGCTCCTCTATCCAATTTCTTCCGCACTTGCGCAGCCTGTCGAAAGTTCTTGTCTTGAGTCCACGCAGCACTTCAGCATTGGCCCTCTCCGCTTGACCGTTGCTCCTCGGGTGAGCAACAGAAGCGAAACAGACCTTGGCACCAAGGTCTTGGACGTACTGCATGAAGGTGCGACTAGTGAATTGTGTACCGTTGTCAGTGATAATCCTGTTAGGGATCCCGAAACGGCACACAATCGACCTGAAGAACTTGACCGCCGATCAGGTTGTCACCTTTCTCACTGGCTCCACTTCGGCCACTTTGTGAACTTGTCGATTGCTACGTACAAGTATTCAAAGCCCCGACAAAGACGGGGAAGGGGCCGAGGATATCGAGCCCCTGCACCGAGAAGGCCAGGACAAAGGGATTGTTTGGAGAGCTTGAGTGGTGATGAATCTGCTTTGCATGGGCCTCGCACGCTTCACACTTGGTTACTAGTGCGATTGCATCTTGGAGGCTTCTTGCCAAAGAACCCTTGCCGGAAAGCTTTCGACAAGCGCCCTCGCGCCAATGTGGTGGCCACATATGCCTCCGTGTATTTCGCCAACAGCTTACATCCATCTTCCCGGAGATGCACTTGATCGACACCATTGAGCCTTCTTCAGCACAGCTCGTTGTCCACGAACTGGTACATACTTGACTGTCTGGTTATCTTCTCTATCTCTTCTGGGTCGTCGGGAAGTTCTCCAGTTTGCAAAAAACGGATGATCTGCTGCGCCCATGCCGGAGCTTGGGGCTCAACGGCAAGGACTAAAGGCATGAGGGCCGCTGTGGGAACCTCAGCTTCTACGGCAAGAACCCCTGGCGCTGCCGGAGCTGAAGGTTCCCCGGCAAGCTCGCCGGGGCGAGGCTTGTCGGGAACACTTGCTTCAACTGTACAGATCCGAGGATCTGCAGGAGCAAATTGTTCCTCAGCGTTCTGGTCGTTGATCTTGGGGACCTTGGCGGCGGCCTCAGGGAGACCCGCCGGCAAGCAGCCGCCGGAGACCAACTTTCTCTTCTTGGATTGCCCAATTGATGGTGTGACGGATGGTTGAGTCAACTTGAGCAAGAAGGTCCCTGGTTCCACAGGTAACTTCATTGAAGCACACTTTGAAAGGCCATCTGCGATTTCATTCTGAGCTCTCGGGACGTGCTCCATCTGCAAACCTTCAAAGCGCTCCTCAAGCTTCCTCACTTCATCGACATAAGCTTCCATCAAAGGGCTCTGATAGCTCTTGTTAACTTGTCGGACCACCAACTGAGAATCTCCCCGCACAATCAGCTTCCTAATCCCAAGTTCGGCCGCAATCCTGAGGCCGGCGAGCAAACCTTCATATTCAGCAGTGTTGTTTGTCGCTTGCTCCCTTGGGAAGTGCATCTGGATAACATACTTGAGGTGCTCTCCGGTGGGCGCAATGAGTACCACACCGGCACCGGCACCTTGCAGCGAGAAGGCACCGTCAAAGTACATTATCCATTCACTTGTCGCTTCTTGTACGGGCGCACTTGTTTCTTGGACTTCTTCATCGGGTGTTGGGGTCCACTCTGCTATAAATTCTGCCAAAGCTCGGCTCTGTATGGTTGAAGTACTTTCAAACTTGAGTCCAAAGCTCGACAGCTCCAGTGCCCACTCAACGATCCTGCCTGTTGCTTCTGGATTGTGCAATATCCTTTTCAACGGGAAGCGAGTGACCACTGTTATCTCGTGTGCCTGGAAGTAATGGCGCAGCTTTCTCGAGGCCATGAGGAGGCCGAAAAGCAATTTCTGCACACCAGAGTATCTTGATCTAGCCCCCTGGAGAAGGGAACTTACAAAATACACTGGGCGCTGCACCATCTTCTTCCGCACCTCATCCTGTTCCTACGCAGAGTTGTCCTTGTCGGGGCCAGAGCTTGTCGGAGCAGCCTCCTGCTTGTCGCTGGACTTGCTTGCCGGTGGTGCAACTTCCTCGTCGGACTCCCTCTCCGCTACTAACGCAGCACTAACCACCTGGTTGGTTGCCGCTAGGTACAGTAGCAACTTCTCCTGTGGTCTAGGTGCGACAAGTATTGGAGTGGAGGATAGGTACCGTTTCAAATCTTGCGTGTTGCCTCCGCTTCGGAGTCCATTTCATGGGACCTGCCTTCTTCAAGATTTTGAAGAAAGGTAGGGCGCGTTCTGCAGATTTTGAAATGAACCTACTGAGGGCAGCCACACAACCTGCAAGCCTTCTGACATCCTTGACTCGCTTCGGGGCTTTGATCTGCTCAATGGCTTTAATCTTGTCGGGGTTGGCTTCAATTCCCCTTTGTGACACAAAGAACCCGAGAAGCTTGCCGGAGGGAACTCCAAAGACGCACTTCTCGGGGTTCAACTTAAGTTGTATCTTGCGCAGGTTCTGAAATGTCTCTTCCAAATCTTGAATCAGCGTATCCCTGCTCTTGCTCTTCACCACGATATCATCCATGTAATCCTCTACATTTCTGTGGACCTGTGGTTCAAAAGCAGTATACACTACCCTTGCAAATGTTGATCCTGCATTCTTCAGTCCAAACGGCATGCGTATGAAGCAATAAGTGCCACATGGAGTGATAAATGCAGTCTTCTCTTCATCCTCTTTGGCCATAAAGATCGGTGATAGCTCGAGTATGCATCAAGAAAGCGAGTAGCTCACATCCGTGATGGAGTCAACAATCTGGTCAATGCGGCAAGGGAATGGATCCTTGGGACATGCTTTATTCACATCGGTGAAGTCTATACACAGCCTCCATTTCCCGTTGGCCTTGCGCACGATTTAATGGGTTTGCTAACCACGTCGGATGGATCACACCTCTAACTAGGCCTGCTGCCTCTAGCTTCTTGATTTCTTTGATGAATTCTTGGCGCCCATGGCTTGCTTCCTCACTTTTTGCTTGATGGGCGCGATGAGGGCAAGCGGCAAGCTTGTGCTCAATCACCTTCACGGGAACACCGGGGATGTCAGATGGTTGCCATGCAAACACATCGACATTCGCCCGCAGGAAGGCGATGAGCGCGCTTTCCTATTTGCTGTCAAGCGTGGCACTGATGGTGAAGGTACCACCAGTGCCGTCCTCTTTGGCGGACACCTTCTTGGTTGCCGGTGGAGCGGCTATTCCCTTTTTACTCTTGCCGGTGGAGCTCGATGGTGCGTCCTCGACGGCAGCGCAGCGCTCCGAAGAGGTGCGGTTGCCGGAGTGGGCCCCAGAGCACTTGTCGGACTTGGTCTTCGTCTTCTTCCCCCCGGGAGCTTCAGCGGCAAGTGTATTCTTATCGGCCGCGGCTGCCGCATCCCGGTTGATCTTGTCGGTGCAGATAAGCGCATCCTTCTTGTCGCCGTGGACAGTGATGACACTTATCGGCCCCGGCATCTTGAGTACGTTGTAAGCATAGTGGGAAGCTGCCATGAATTTGGCGAGGGCAGGACGGCCGAGTATTCCATTGTATGGCAACGGAATATCGGCGACGTCGAAAGTGATGCGCTCAGTCCTGAAATTGAGCTCCCCGCCAAAGGTCACCGGCAGAGTGATCTTTCCCTTGGGCTTGCTCCGTCCCGGGTTGATTCCTTGGAAAGAACCGGTCTCTTCGAGCTCGCCATCTGGAATTTGGAGTTTCTTGATCACAGCAGAGGAGATCAAGTTCAACCCGGCCCCGCCGTCAACCAACATTTTTGTGACCTTGAGGTTGCGGATGGTGGGCGAGACCAGCATCGGCAAGCACCCGACCGCGGTGGTGCGGTCGGGGTGATCCTCAAGATCAAAAATGATGGGCGTGCCGGACCATTTGAGGAGCCTGCGCGACTCCATGGGTGGCTCTACTGCATTCACCTCACGCACCCACTGCTTTAGCTGGCGGTGGGAGGTGTGCAGAGAGGCGCCGCCGTCGATGCACAGGACTTCCGTGGCCTTCTGGAACTCCTGCTCGCTGTTATCCTCATCCTCCATTTCTTCGTCGTCATCTTCTTCATCCTTGTCGCGGCCCCGGGGAGGTCGATCACCTTGCCGCTGCTTGGCCTTGTCGCGGCGTCCTCCCCGGCCATTGAACGGCCGCTTCTTGCTCGGTTCTCCTCCGCCGCCTTGGGCCTTCTCCTTGTCGCGCCTCAGTACTCCGCTTTTGCTGCTCGGCGAGGTACTCGACGCGCTTGCGTTGGTGAGATCGTGGCCCTTAGTGCGGTGGATTTTGCAAGATCGCTTGTCGGAGCCGCCTCGCTTGTCGGCTGCCGCTCATAGGCAGGCTCCTTGCGGAGAAGCAACCCTGCGCTTGCTTGGCGGGAGCCTCCTTGCGGGCTTCTCGGCGGCAAGCACCTCTTTCTTGTTCTTCCTTCGGTTGTTCCGCCGCCGTCTCTTGTTTGCGGGCGGTGTCGTCATTATCGCTTTCTCTGCGCGGCATCCTCCCGGGAGTCTCCTCCTTCTTCCAGCAGGCGACTTGTCACCACGAGCATAGAGCTCACCGACGTCCCGAATCTTGGTCATCGCCATCTCTTCACGCATGCGGCGGTTACGCATGTTACGGTGGAACGCTACCGATAATCGCGGCGGGGTGGACATCGAGGATGTTGTCTTTGTACGGTGAAGCGTTGGATATACTTGCGCAGGATTCTCCTTCCTACGGGCCAAAATGTGGAGATCGCTCTCCGGCCATGGGGTTTGTGGCCGCCCGTGAAGGCGCCAACAAACCGATGGCAAAGGTCGCCCAAGAAGAAATGGAGCCTTCCGGCAAGTGCATAAGCCAAGAACGAACGTTCGCTTAAGCACGAGCGGAAGTAGTTCGCCGAATCTTGTCGTCGCGCCCGGCAGCCTGTACCGCGATGGTGTAGACACCGAGGAACTCCGAGGGTGCGTCTTGCCGTCGTACTTCTCGATGCGTCGGGCTTGAAGTTCTTCATCTGGAGCCCTTTGGGCCGCGCCGCAGCTTCGCGGGTGAACGCAGGCAGCTCTGCCGCGTCACGACAAGTCGCCGTTCACCGGGCGTCAGACGCGTCGGCAGCGTTCCAGCTCTCTGTTCGATTGTCGCCGAGCTTTCGGCGGCGCCGATCGTGGTCCGAGAGTCTTCTTGCCGCCCGGTCGTCGAGACTGGCGTTGATCCCGACAGGTCCGCGGATCCGACGACGCCGTGGAGCCGTCGTCGGTGTTGTTTCAGCGGGGCGGCGTCTTTTGCTTTCGCGGCGGGGCGCTCGGTGGTCGCACTTCGGCGGTCTGTCGCCGTTAGCGCCGTCTTCTCAGCTTGCGCGCGCGAGGTCGCCGGCTGCTGTGAAGGGTCGTTGTTAGCGGCGACCAGAGCTCTTGATGGTAGCCCTCCGGTCTTGGCCTTGTCCGGCTGGAGGGAAGTCGAGGAGCATTGCGCCCTACGAGCGCTTCGCGGAGTGGAGGGAGCGGGAGCGGCGGTGCGAGGCGGGTAGGCTCGGACTCTGCGGTGTTAGAAGGAGCGAGGTCCTGCCCGGCGCCTTCGCTTTGTTTCGTGTCCGGACGTTGGTCCAGAGCATCCCGCGAGCCTCCGGCGTGTCCTTGTCCCAGCAGGCGGATACCACCTCCCGTGGTATGGCACTGCTGGGCTGTCGTGCGCTGAGATGGACGTGGATCCACGGAGACCGAAGCGCGGTCATCCATCCTGTCCTTGGATCTGGTGGCGCCGCGAGTGTCCTCGCCGGCGACCACCCTTCCGTCGGCGTCTCCTCCGCCCACCGTTGGCTCCGGTGGCGGCGGAAGAGACGCAGACGGGCCTGCAGCCCCCGAAGCCTTCTTCTTCGGGGCCATGGCGCGATTGTTGACGGCGAATTCTTTTAAAAGTGGAGAGGTTGATGACGAGCGCGCAGCATGACGCCGGATCAGATCCGCACAACCTCGACGCCCCTACGGGCGCGCCATAGATGCGGGGAATCGCCCACGCGGACACCTATGGGGCGGAGCCCCTTTGTGCGAAAGCGGTACGAGGGCGGAGGAGGCACAGAGAGCAGATCGAGGCGGGCATGCGGGCGGATTTTACCCAGCTTCGGAGCTCTCCGGAGAGATAAAACTCCTACTGCTGCTTTGTGTTTGTATTTTATCTTGCTCAAGAGAGCGAGCGTATGGTGGTGTTGTAGCGTCGAATGAGTCGAACCAGCCGAACCCCTTCTACGTGCGCATGGGCCTCCCTTTTATAGTAGGAAGGGGGCGCCAACAGGTGGCAACGTAGGAGAAAGGGGTAAAAGCGTAAAAGAGGTGGTAGTTGGAACAGTGCGGGAACAGTGAAGCTACAGTGCGTAAACAGTGGTTTCTACCTACTTTTGACAGAGGGGGACAAGGGCATTTAATGCCCGTCGCCGTCGACCCCAAAAGCTCTCGCCCTTGCGTCTCCGTCTGCCACGGCGATGGATCCACCACCGTGAAGTGCCACCGTGTCCCCAGCTGCACTGACCATCCGCCACGTCTCGAAAGGCCCTGTGGCACGCGTGGGCTGATGAGCTGGAGCGCGGGCACACAGCGCTACTCTCCCGGCAAGTACCTTGCCGGGGTCTTGATCTAGCCGGGCCCGGGAGCTTGCCGGGCCCTGTGACTTGTTGCTTACCGGGCCCTCGCCGGGACGCACATAGCGCCGAGGCGTGTCTTCTATGATATAATCTTCTAGCCTTCCCGGCGAGCTCCTCTCGCCGGGGCCTTGTGTGAGTAATATAACCTTGAGCCTGGGACGGCCTTCCCGGCAAGCTCCGCTTGCCGGGGTCTCGATCCTTTGTCTTGTACACTCTGTCTTTGAATGGCTTGACATGGAGCACGAAAGGTGTCCGGTGAGCACGTGGTAGACCCTGCCGCGGGGAGCTGCAACTGCCCGTGCACAAGTTGGGGTACTGAGGTACCCCTACCTTAGTACACCGACACGTCTCCAATGCATCTATAATTTTTGATCGTTCCATGCTATTATATTACCCGTTTTGGATGTTTATGGGCTTTACATTACACTTTTATATCATTATTGGGACTAACCTACTAAACGGAGGCCCAACCTGAATTGTTGTTTTTTTGCCTATTTCAGTGTTTCGAAAAAAGGAATATCAAATGGAGCCCAAACGGAATGAAACCTTCGGGAGCAATCTTTTTGGGACAAATGCCAACCAGGAGACTTGGAGTGGACATCAAGCAACATACGAGGCAGCCACGATGGTACCCGGCGCGCCCCCTCCCTCGTGGGCCCCTCGAGCGTCAATCGACCGACCTCCTTCACCTATATATATACTCCCATACCCTAAAAACATTGGGGAGCACCATGAAAACCTAATTCCACTGCCGCAACCTTCTGTATCTGCGAGATCCCATCTTGGAGCCTTCGCCGGCGCTCCGCCAGAGGGGGAATCGACCATGGAGGGCCTCTACACCATCTCCAAGGCCTCTCCGATGAGTTGTGAGTAGTTTACCACAGACCTTCGGGGCCATAGTTAGTAGCTAGATGGCTTCTTCTCTCTCTTTGAATCTCAATACAAAGTTCTCCTCGATCTTCTTGGAGATATATTCGATGTAATTCTTTTTGCGGTGTGTTTGTCGAGATCCGATGAATTGTGGGTTTATGATCAAGTTTATCTATGAGAAATATTTGAATCTCCTCTGAATTCTTTTATGTGTGATTAAGTTATCTTTGCAAGTCTCTTCGAATTATTAGTTTGGTTTGGCCTACTAGATTGATCTTTCTTGCAATGGGAGAAGTGCTTAGCTTTGGGTTCAATCTTGCGGTGTCATTTCCCAGTGGCAGCAGGGGCAGCGAGGCACGTATTGTATTGTTGCCATCGAGGATAAAAAGATGGGGTTTATATCATATCCCATGGGTTTATCCCTCTACATCATGTCATCTTTCTTAATGTGTTACTCTGTTCTTCATGAACTTAGTACTCTAGATGCAGGCAGGAGTCGGTCGATGTGTGGAGTAATAGTAGTAGATGCAGAATCGTTTCGATCTACTTGTCATGGCGTGATGCCTATATACATGATCATGCCTAGATAATCTCATAACTATGCGCTTTTGTATCAATTGCTCGACAGTAATTTGTTCACCCCCGTAATACTTATGCTATCTTGAGAGAAGCCACTAGTGAAATCTACTTTTATTTGCATCTTTTACTTTCCAATCTATATCATAAAAATACCAAAAATATTTATCTTATCTTATTATCTCTATCAGATCTCACTTTTGCAAGTTCCCGTGAAGGGATTGACAACCCCTTTATTGCATTAGTTGCGAGGTTCTTGTTTGTTTGTGTAGGTGCATGGGACTTTTGAGGAGCCTCCTACTGGATTGATACCTTGGTTCTAAAAAACCGAGGGAAATACTTATGCTACTTTGCTGCATCACCCTTTCCTCTTCAAGGAAAACCAATGCAGTGCTCAAGAGGTAGCAAGAAGGATTTCTGGCGCCGTTGTCGGGGAGGTCTTCGCTCAAGTCAAGACATACCCAATACCCATCACAAACTCATCTCCCTCGCATTACATTATTTGCCATTTGCCTCTCGTTTTCCTTGCCCCCACTTCACCCTTGCCGTTTTATTCGCCCTCTCTTTCCCAATCTCCTGTCTCTTTTCCTTGCCTTTTTGTTTGCTTGTGTGTTGGATTGCTTGTCACGATGGCGCAAGATAATACCAAATTGTGAGACTTTTCCAATACCAATAATAATGATTTCCTTAGCACTCCGGTTGCTCCTCTTAATGATGTTGAATCTTGTGAAATCAATGCTGCTTTGCTGAATCTTGGTATGAAAGATCAATTCTCTGGCCTTCCTAGTGAAGACGCCGCTACTCATCTAAACAACTTTGTTGATTTGTGTGATATGCAAAAGAAGAAAGATACGGATAATGATATTGTTAAATTGAAGTTATTTCCGTTTTCACTTAGAGATCGTGCTAAAACTTGGTTTTCGTCTTTGCCTAAGAATAGTATTGTGACAGCCTGATTTTTGGCCCTTTCTTTTTTTTTCCGAGGTTTTTGCCTGAGTTTTCTTTTTCCGTGGCTTTGTGGTCTGGAAACTGAAGAAGATGCCCTCTTGTTTGCTTCCAGAGTTGCTTGTCATTCCCAAATCTTTCTCTATACCCTGTCATTTCCATCCTAGCCCAAATCCCAATATTCTTTTTATTGGGAATATTCCTTTTCTATTAAAGGAATAACTCCAATTTCCCTAGGTTGTGAAGCAACCTATATTTCCCTCACTCCTAAAATTCCCAAATAATTCTCATAAATTGTTAGGTCATATCTTGATCAAATATGGCAAAACGTTTCATTGCCATGTTCAAAAATAATTCCCCAATATTCCTTTTTCTATTCTGCCCTGAATGGCACTTTGTGAAGGAAGTGTCATTTATATTTCTCCTATTGACTCCCAATCTTTTTGGGCATGTTTATATGTCCAAATAATTGCCTCATGCACAAGTTCAAATTTATTTGCCTAGCCAATCTTCCTCAGTGATTTTTCAAAGTTTTTGTCAAACAGAAGGCTTTGTGAAGGAAGTACTAGATAGGAGTACCGAAATGAGTTGAAAATTTTCAAACTCCTTAATGTGATCATATTAACCCCTTCCACCCATTTGCAGCCCCATCCAATTATCTGTGTGAGCACAGGAGCAAATCTTTGTTTCTGGCAATATTTTCAGGTTGTGAAGCAAGTATATTTTATATTGCTTAAAAAATCCTAATAAATTACCAGATCATTCTTATACCCATAAAACATCTCTCCACCCATTTTGGCATCATTTCATTGATCCATTTGACCACCATAATTGTTTCAAGTTTCTGGACAGAAATGATGTTTGTGAAGCAAGTGCCATTTTGGCTTGTCCATTTGGCATGATCTTTTTACAGCATATTTATAGGTCCATATAATGAGGATTTGCCAATTTCCATCCCATTCCATAACTCCATGTGAGTGCATCTTGCTGATCTTCATTTCTGGACCAAATATGCAGTTGTGAAGCAACTATGATTTAACTTTGTCCATTTACCCTCCCAACCTCTAGGATACTAGTCCTTCCTATCCTAAACACCCCAGACAACTTATTTGGCCCTTAGCAGCTCCTTGTTGATCACATTGAGCTGATAAAGTTTACTGCAGTAAACTTCAGAGCTCACTAACTTTTTAACCGTAGCCTGTTTAACCAAGTTACCACCTCAGTTGAAACCACCATTCGAACGACTTACCACCAGACATCAATTTCCAGCTGTTTGCCTCCCCCACATGCCAGCACTGGTGGTGACCACCGTTTTGGCATGCCATGCGCACGTCCAGTGGCTGTTTGTGCTAGACCCCTCCCCCTCTCGTCGGCTTCGCGCTCGTGATGATGTCTAGTAGGTAGCCCTCGTCGTCGCCGTCCTCCTGGACCCCTCTCCCCCTCCAGCAGCTTGCTCGCCGACGCTCGCCGACGAACGCCCACGGGTGCACTGTGGCCGACCAAGCTTTAATGGCGCTCGGCCTCTACCTCTACCCCTCCTTTGGCCTCCTCTGCCCCGTGAGATCTCTCCCCTGTGCCCTCCCCATCGTTTGCCCCCGAGTCCATGCACGCGAGCACGCGTCCACGGCGCCGGACACGCGTCCGCGGCGGTGACAGCGCGGCAGCTCCTCCCCGCAGCTATTTAAGCCATCCCCAGCCTGGTCCGAGCTTGCCAGCCGCCTCACTCCTCTCCTCTAGTCCTCCCGAGCCCTTTCCCAGAGCCTCTGGAGCCCTCCCTGCTCGCCATCGCCGCCATGGCCGCCGCGACCATCTTCTCCAAATCGCCCAGAGTCATCCCTTTCCTTGCCTTCTACCACCACCAGCGCTCCACCCAGTCCCCGAAGATCCTCCCCATCTACTTTGTCCATCGCCGGACTCACCGGAGCCCCAACCCCATCCGCGCCCGTAGCTCTTGTCCGCCGCGACCGAGACCCTGCTCGCCTCCGGCCTTCCCAGGCTCTCTAGATGGTCCAGGGTAGCGCGGCTCGTCCTGCTGAGCATGCCGGTAGGCGGCACGGTGTGAGAGGTGGACGGAGCCACCGGCGGTCGTCGTCGGGGCGGCCGGCCTCGCCTCTGCCCAACGCCCCGTCGGGGAGAAGAAGGAGGCGGGAGGAGAGAGTCAACGCCCGTGGGACCCGCTTGGCAGTGAGACAAGGGTCGGCCCTGCCTTGCCACGTCACTTAAGTGAAGACGTATTTCGTCAAATGCGTTTTCACTTTTTCTGTTCAGGCCCCTGGTTGAAAAGATTTTCATTACAGATGGGTCCCTGACAGTCAAACCTACATAACTTTTTATCCATAGCTCCAAATGAGGTGAAACCAATGCTCACTTCTTTGTTTCGTCGAGCCCTTTCCGTTGGTGTCACTTTCATTATATTTTGGCATACTGAGAATGACCATTTTGCCCCTACCCTTAATCAGCCCCCTCTAAGAGAGTACGTTTTCCGGCCATTCGTTTCGTGAGCTTCTTGCACTTCTCCCCGGTGCCTTCTTCATCCCCAGGCAAGCCACAATACCCACTTGCATGATAGTCATGCAGTAGCCATGGTTTTCAACTTGAGTATTTAATAAATGTTTGCTTGTTGAAAAGATGGTTATCGTTGTTCCGGTGATGTTCATATTTGCATGTTCACTTTTGTGCTATGTTGTCTTATACTCTGTGATCATGTTCTACCTGCTAGTATTACCTTTCATATGTTTAAGCTTGTTAGTAGTACATGTTGATGTTGGAGATGGTCATGCTAGTCAGTATGCGATGCTCAGTGGATATGATTTATTGTTGATATGGTGGAAAGTTATGTGATACTCTCATGGTGATGTTGATATCATGTTCATGCATTTTATCATGGCTCAGCATATTTGCATTCAAGTTAACCGGATTAAATTGAACTTGAACAACTGTTGACTGAGTCATGGTGCCGCTGAATGGATGCTGACCAATGCAACCACGCTTACCGGTATGGGACGGTCCTAACTGGGTTTATTGCCGTGCCTCTCGCCGGTGCCTCCAATGAGGAAAGGTTATGGGCGTGCTGTACCCTGGCCCGGTAAGCAGGCATAACCTTGTGTGCCCGTAGTTGTTATAGCCGGCGGATCCCCGTGTGGGATCATTTATGTTTTGGCCACGGCGGTGGTCGTTGTGTCTGGAGGTAGACACGGGGCCACCCATGACTTAGCCCAGTGGGGAGTGAGTCGGAGTGGCCGGGAGAGTGTCATGGCAGTAGATCGGTTTTGTCAGAACGCCGTTGGTCCACCCGAATGGGAGTGCTAGGCCATGGGTTCCATAGTGTGGGTACAGTGTACTAACCTCTGCAGAGTGTATATTAAATCTATCGATAGCCACGCCCGCGGATAAGGGCCCAGGTCGAAAGTAGGTCACACCATGAGTCAACAGTAATAAGAATAACTTGATTAATGACAAACCATGGTGGTGATCGTCGTAAGGATCACGGGCCAAGTGTTGGTAGGGTGGTGATCGCTGTAAGGATCACAGTTTGGGGCCAAGTGTTGGTCGGGTGGTGATCGCCGTAAGGATCACAGTTTGGGGCCAAGTGTTGGTCGGGTGGTGATCGCCGTAAGGGTCATAATGGTATCGAGGATACCGAGTCGTTGTATATTCGTGGTGTTGTGCGAAAGTCGTGGGTAAAGATTAAGCTCCTTGTGGTCATTTAATGATTACTATGGTATTGTTTACACCAAGCTTGATTTGATCCTAAGATGATCGTGTGATGTCCGAGGTTGGTAAGTGACGCATGTGTTAGTTATGAGGTAACCCGAGCAGAATAAGTGGTGCATGATAGTGTCATCATATTGCGTGCTAGTATTGTCGGATTAATATGTTCATGTTGTGTTAGCTGTACCATGTTCATCTTTTTCATGCTATATTGTTTAGATGATATCATGTTAAATTCCTATTTAACCTGTAATTGCCATGCTATTGTTGTCTTGAATGCTTCTGGTTATTGTGAGCTTGCAAGTACATTCAATGTACTGACTTGGCGTGTCATGCCAGCTTGCAGGTCATTCTGGATTTGATTGCTTGTTTGCCGTGGAGTCCTCGTTTGCGAGCTAGGATAAGCGTTCCAGCCAGAGTCCCTGCGGAGTGGAGTTCACCACCGTCGTCGTTGTTCCGCTGCTAGACTTCTTCCGCTGTTTCATTTTGTTCTACTGCTTGCATAGAGCAACTGAGGATGGCGTAGTGGCGCCGTGCCGATGTTATTCATTGTAATATCGGAGACCCTGTATTCATATTCGTGTAATAATAGAAAGCTGGTTTATTCTATGCTAAGCAGTGTCATATTCCAGAAGACTTCCCATCGATCTCTGGGCTAGAATACAGGGCGTTCCGGTTTTCTCTGAGCCGGGGTGCCACAAGTATTGATTCATGGAATAAGTGCAAAGATGCTTTTATCTCTAAGTATTTTCCTCCCGCTAAGATCATCTCTCTTAGGAATGATATTATGAACTTTAAACAACTTGATCATGAGCATGTTGCCCAATCTTGGGACAGAATGAAATTAATGATTCGCAATTGCCCTACTCATGGTTTGAACTTATGGATAATCATACAAATTTTTTATGCCGGATTGAATTTTGCTTCTAGAAATCTTTTAGATTTGGCTGCGGGAGGCACTTTTATGGAAATCACCTATGGAGAAGCTACTAAACTCCTTGATAACATTATGGCTAATTATTCTCAATGGCACACCAAAGATCTACTAGTAAAAAGTGCATGCTATAGAAGAAATTAATGTTTTGAGTGGAAAGATGGATGAACTTATGAAATTGTTTGCTACTAAGAGTGCTCCTATTTATCCTAATTATATGCCTTTGTCTACTTTGATTGAGAATAGTAATGAATCTATGGATGTGAATTTTGTTGGTAGGAATAATTTTGGTAACAACGCATATAGAGGAAACTTTAATCCTAGGCCGTTCCCTTGTAATTCCTCCAATAATTATGGTAATTCCTACAACAACCCTTATGCAAATTTTAATAAGATGCCCTCTGATTTTGAGAATAATGTTAAAGAATTTATGATTTCTCAAAAGAATTTCAATGCTTTGCTTGAAGAAAAATTGCTTAAAGTTGATAAATTGGCTAGGAACGTTGATAGAATTTCTCTTGATGTTGATACTTTGAAACTTAGATCTATTCCACCTAAGCATCATATCAATGAGTCTCTCAAATCCATGAGAATTTCCATTGATGAGTGCAAAGAGAGAACCACCAAGTTGCGTGCTAAGAAAGATTGCTTTATAAAAGCGTGTTCTTCTAGTTTCCATGAAAATAATGATGAAGATCTAAAAGTTATTGACGTGTCCCCTATTAAATCCTTGTTTTGCAATATGAATCTTGATAATTATGGGACTGGAGATGAGTCAACTTTAGTTAAACGGCGTCCCAATAATTCAGAGTTTTTAGATCTTCATGCTAAATTTGGTAAAACTGGGATTGGAGAGGTCAAGACTATAAATAGCATTGAACCCACTATTATGGATTTCAAGGAATCTAACTATGATAATTGTTCTTTAATAGATTGTATTTCCTTTTGCAATCCATGTTGAATTCTCCTCATGCTTATAGTCAAAATAAAGCTTTTACCAAATATGTTGTTGATGCCTTGATGCAATCCTATGAGGAAAAACTTAATTTGGAAGTTTCTATACCTAGAAAGCTTTATGATGAGTGGGAACCTACTATAAAGATTAAAATTAAAGATCATGAGTTCTATGCTTTGTGTGATTTGGGTGCTAGTGTTTCCACGATTCCGAAAACTTTATGTGTTGTGCTAGGTTTCCATGATTTTGATGAGATCCCTTTAAACTTGCACCTTGCGGATTCCACCATTAAAAAACCTATGGGAAGGATCAATGATGTTCTTATTGTTGCAAATAAGAATTATGTACCCGTAGATTTTATCATTCTTGATATAGATTGCAATCTTTCATGTCCTATTATTCTTGCTAGACCTTTCCTTAGAACAATTGGTGCAATTATTGATATGAAGGAAGAGAATATTATATTCCAATTTGCATTAAGGAAAGGCATGGAACACTTTCCAAGAAAGAAAGTTAAATTACATAATGAATTTATCATGCGAGCTACTTATGAATTGAATGCCAAAGATGGCACTACTTAGATGTATTCTTGCTTTTATGCCTAGCTAGGGGCGTTAAACAATAGCGCTAGTTGGGAGGAAAACCAATTTTGTTTTTGTTTCTTACTTTTTGCTTATGTTTAGTAATAAATATTTCATTTAGCTTCTCTTTAGATGTGTTTTCATGTTTTAGTTAGTGTTCGTGCCAAGTAGAACCTATAGGATAACCTACGGTGATAGTTAATTTGATTCTGCTAAAAAACAGAAACTTTTGCATGCACGAAAATAATTTTATTAAATCACAGAAACGTGATTTTGCATTGATTCTTTTTGATGTAGATCAACAGAGAATTTTTCCATACTTTCTATTTGGTAGGATTTTTAGAGTTACATAAGTATTCGAAAGTTACAGATTGCTAAAGACTGTTCTGTTTTTGACAGATTCTGTTTTTCGTGTGTTGT
Organism: Aegilops speltoides; assembly: GCA_021437245.1. Taxonomy (NCBI): domain Eukaryota; kingdom Viridiplantae; phylum Streptophyta; class Magnoliopsida; order Poales; family Poaceae; genus Aegilops; species Aegilops speltoides. Next base: position 140,110,937 of record CM038143.1, read on the forward strand.
TTGCTTATTTTGATGCATCTATGGCTAGTATCGGGGGGTATGAACCATAGAGAAGTTGGATACAGTAGGTTTAACACCAATATAAATAAAGAATGAGTTCATTACAATACCTTATGTGGTGGTTTTTCTTTCTTGCACTAATGGAGCTTATGAGATTTCCTGTTGAGTTTTGTGTTGTGAAGTTTTCAAGTTTTGGGTAAAAGATTTGATGGACTATTGAATAAGGAGTGGCAAGAGCCTAAGCTTGGGGATTCCCATGGCACCCCAAGATATTCAAGGATAACCAAAAAGCCTAAGCTTGGGGATGCCCCGGAAGGCATCCCTCTTTAAATCTTCGCTCATCGGTAACTTTACTTGGAGCTATATTTTTATTCGCCACATGATATGTGTTTTGCTTGGAGCGTCTTGTATGATATTAGTCTTTGCCTTTTAGATTCCCACAATCATCCTTGATGTACACACCTTTTGGAAGAAACGCACATGATTTAGAATTTATTAGAATACTCTATGTGCTTCACTTGTATCTTTTGAGCTAGATAGTTTTGCTCTAGTGCTTCACTTATATCTTTTAGAGCACGGTGGTGGTTTAATTTTGAAGAAATTGTTGATCTCTCATGCTTCACTTATATTATTTTGATAGTCTTTTAGAACAGCATGGTATTTTCTATGGTTATAAAATTGGTCCTAGAATGATGGGCATCCAAGTTGTGTATAATAAAAACTATCATAGGAAGTGAATTGGATGCTATGATCAATTTGATACTTGATAATTGTTTTGAGATATAGAGGTGGTGATATTAGAGTCATGCTAGTTGGGTAATTTTGAATTTAAAGAATACTTGTGTTGAAGTTGGCAAGTCCCGTAGCATGCACGTATGGTAACCATAGTGTAACAAATTTGAAACATGAGGTGTTCTTAGATTGTCATCCTTATGAGTGGCGGTCGGGGACGAGCGAAGGTCTTTTCCTACCAATCTATCCTCCTAGGAGCATGCGCGTAGTGCTTGGTTTTCGATGACTTGTAGATTTTTGCATTAAGAATATGAGTTCTTTATGACTAATGTTGAGTCCATGGATTATACGCACTTTTACCTTTCCATCATTGTTAGCCTCTTTGGTACAGTGCATTGCCCTTTCTCACCTTGAGAGTTGGTGCAAACTTCGCCGGTGCATCCAAACCCCGTGAGACGATACGCTCTATCACACATAAACCTCCTTATATCTTCCTCAAAATAGCCACCATACCTACCTATTATGGCATTTCCCTAGCCATTCCGAGATATATTGCCATGCAACTTTCCACCGTTCCATTTATCATGACACACATCAACATTATCATATTGCCTTGAATGATCATGTAGTCGACATCGTATTGTAGCAAAGCCACCTTCATAATTTTTCATACATGTCACTCTTGATTCATTGCCCATCCCGGTACACCGCTGGAGGCATTCATATGGAGTCATATCTTGTTCTAGTTTTGAGTTGTAAATCATGAGTTGTAAATAAATAAAATGTGATGATCATCATTATTAGAGCATTGCCCCTAAAAAAGAAAGCCCAAAAAAATAAAGGCCCAAAAAAAGGTCCAAAAAAAGGGGGGACAATGTTACTATCTTTTTCCACACTTGTGCTTCAAAGTAGCACCATGTTCTTCATATAGAGAGTCTCATTTGTTGTCACTTTCATATACTAGTGGGAATTTTTCATTATAGAACTTGGATTGTATCTTCCAATGATGGGCTTCCTCAAAATGCCCTAGGTCTTCATGAGCAAGCAAGTTGGATGCACACCCACTAGTTTCTTTTGTTGAGCTTTCATACATTTATAGCTCTAGTGCATCCGTTGCATGGCAATCCCTACTCCTCATGTTGACATCAATTGATGGGCATCTCCATAGCCCATTGATTAGCCTCGTTAACATGAGACTTTCTTATTTTTTGTCTTCTCCACACAACCTCCATCATCATATTCTATTCCACCCATAGTGCTATATCCATGGCTCACACTCATGTATTGCGCGAAAGTTGAAAAAAGTTTGAGATTGCTAAAGTATGAAACAATTGATTGGCTTGTCATCGGGGGTGTGCAAGATGAGAGCATTCTTGTGTGACGAAAATGGAGCCTGACCAAACTATATGATTTTGTAGGGATGAACTTTCTTTAGCCATGTTATTTTGAGAAGACATGATTGCTTTGTTAGTATGCTTGAAGTATTACTATTTCTTATGTCAGTACGAACTTTTATTTTGAATCATTTGGATCTGAACATTCATGCCACAATAAAGAAAATTACATTGAGGATTATGCTAGGTAGCATTCCACATCAAAAATTCTGTTTTAATAATTTACCTACTCGAGGACGAGCATGAATTAAGCTTGGGGATGCTTGATATGTCTCCAATGTATCTATAATTTTTGATTGTTCCATGCTATTATATCACTCATTTTGGATGTTTATGGGCTTTACTTTACACTTTTATATCATTTTTGGGACTAATCTACTAACCGGAGGCCCATCCCGAATTGCTGTTTTTTTGCCTATGTCAGTGTTTCGAAGAAAAGAAATATCAAATGGAGTCCAAACGGAATGAAATCTTCGGGAGCGATCTTTTTGGAACAAATGCCAACCAGGATACTTGGAGTGGACGTCAAGCAACAAACGAGGCGGCCACGAGGGTGCCCTGCGCGCCCCCTGGGGGTGGGCGCGCCCCCACCCTCGTGGGCCCCTCGAGCGTCAACCAACCGACCTTCTTCGCCTATATATACTCCCATACCCTGAAAACATCGGGGAGCACCATGAAAACCTAATTCCACCGCCACAATCTTCTGTATCTGCGAGATCCCATCTTGGAGCCTTCGACGACGCTCCGCCAGAGGGGGAATTGACCACGGAGGGCCTCTACATCATCTCCAAGGCCTCTCCGATGAGTTGTGAGTAGTTTACCACAAACCTTCGAGTCCATAGTTATTAGCTAGATGGCTTCTTCTCTCTCTTTGAATCTCAATACAAAGTTCTCCTCGGTCTTCTTGGAGATCTATTCGATGTAATTCTTTTTGCGGTGTGTTTGTCGAGATCCGATGAATTGTGGGTTGATACGTCTCCAATGTATCTATAATTTTTGATTGTTCCATGCTATTATATTACCCGTTTTGGATGTTTATAGGCTTTACTTTACACTTTTATATCATTTTGGGGACTAACCTACTAACCGGAGGCCCAGCCCGAATTGCTGTTTTTTTTTGCCTATTTCAGTGTTTCGAAGAAAAGGAATATCAAACGGAGTCCAAACGGGATGAAACCTTCGGGAGCGATCTTGTTGGAACAAATGCCAACCAGGAGACTTGGAGTGGACATCAAGCAACAAACGAGGTGGCCACGAGGATACCCGGTGCGCCCCCACCCTCGTGGGCCCCTCGAGCGTCCATCGACCTACTTCTTCCTCTATATATATATATATATATATATATATATATATATATATATATATATATATATATATATATATATATATATATACACACTGGGCTTATTCTGCTAACACCCGTCGCCCCCACCCTCTCCCCCGTGCCCTCCCCCACTTAACCCACCTTTTCCCTGTCAACTCCCACCTCTCTCCCCACGTTGCTCCCACCCCCCACGCCGCCCCCTGGATCCTACCCCGCGCCGCGCCCCACCTTCCTCCGCCCAAGACCACCTCCTCGCCCACACAAGACCACGGCTCCTCTTCCTCCCACAGGGGCCCATGACCTCCTCTTCCTCCCGGCCGGGGCTGCCGCACCTCCTCTTCCTCCTGGAATCGCCGCCACCCCTGGAATCGCCGCCTCCTGCGCCGCCGGCCCTTCCCCAGCCTCCACCCGCCACCACCTTCCGCTGCGAGGCGCCCCACCCCACCACATCCAGACCCCCCTCCCCCCACAGTGTCTGGCCACCGCCTCCCACCACACAGGCCCCGCCGCCGCGCCGGAGGGCTACAGAACCACCGGCCTCGTGCTGCCGCCCGGCTGGCCTTCTCGAATCCCGGCGACTCGACGCTCCCCTCCGAGGACCGGCGCCTCCACCCGGCCTCCTCCCCCAGCTGGCCCACTGGAGGGCCGCGCCGCCCGAGAACCACCTCCCCAGCGCGTCGCCAGGTCACCGCCTCCCACCCCTCCGTTAGGCCACCGCCCACCGCGCCGCACGACCACCACCGGCCCACCACGCGATGCTCTTCTGGCCAACTTCCTCCCCGCCACCACTCTGGATCGGGCAATAACTGTGTTTCTCTTGTCGGATCCAGCCGTCGTTCAGCCAGATCCGCCGCCGGACCTGCTATCCCCAGACACGCGCAGAAAGGTGGCGCTGTCTATGCGAAGTGTTGGCAAGTGTCGCCGCGTTGGGCCCGTGTAGCCCGCGCGTCGGGGCTGTGCAGCCCACTCGTCGGAACCGTGAAGTTCGCCGGTGATGCTGCTCCTCCCGAGTACTTCCACCCGTCGATGGCGTCCCCGTCCCCTCCCCAAGCCGTCGGGCTACGGTGGCATCACGTCAGTATGCTGACGGCGCTGCCGATGCACGCATCGTTGCTGGAGCAGCCCACACGATGGGGGCACGCGGCCATCGTTGACTCCACAAGCAGTACGCTTTGGGTACTATGAGTTGTGCAAAAAGGACAGCGACTCGATTGCATTGGTATTTTTGTTTTTGAGTTGAGTCAAATACAGGAACCTATGTGTCAAAATTGAAAATAGATGTAGTTTGATGCAAGCTCTCATGTGGTTTACTTTGTAAAAGAAAAAAACCATAAACACTCGCATGAAGTTCACTTAACCTTCTAATGGAATTCGTATCCGAGCAAAATTTCCAAAAAAAAACAATGCAGTTAACTTGGCCCTATCATGAATTATTTCCTGAAGTTTTCACAAAAGGTGCGGTCCATTTTTTGGTGATTGGTGGTTCACTTTGTAAAAAAGAGAAAATTCCCACGAGAGATTCTAACGCACTTTGTTCTTGTTTGTGGGATGATTGAAAAAGAGGTTTCGAAGTTCACTATCAAAAAATAATGTGGTTCACTTTCGCTACTGTCGCGGTGCACTTATGCCCGACGTGAAGTGAAAAGAAAATATTTGTTACGGAAACAACACAAAAAAAAAGTAATGCGGTCCATTTCTTGATAGTTTTGTGGTTCACTTACGCCTGATGTGAAGCGCAGTGCACTTCCTCGTCCGGGAAAATTAACATCTCACAAAAAGAAATTATGCAGCTCGCTTGACAGTTTGATGCAGTGTGGTTTTCGGTGTGAAGAAGTGCGTTCTTCTATCTAATGCCCCATTACTCAATTTTGTTGTTGTTGAAAAGTGCACTTCATTAGTTCATTGTAAAAATTGCAATTCATTACCGTGGATTGGCTGGTGGAGAGTGCAGATTTTGTATGCTATAAAACTCCTCTTTTGTCCATTTGGTAAACACAGAACAAAAAAGATCTCAAAATGAAGCTCACTTCTATATTAGATGTAGTACACTCGGTCAGTCCCTGTGGTCCACTCGGTTGGTCAACGCGCGTAAACAAATTAGTAAGTATGAAAAAAGGACAGCAAAAACTCATGAGGTTCACTTTGGGTAGTGTTGCGTTTCACTTTCGGGAGTGTTGCAGTCCACTGTCGTTCAAAAAAAAAAGTTAAAAAAAGACAACAAAAACTTGTGCGAGAAAGTTTACGTCCGACAAAAAGAAATGATGCAGTGCACTTGACTGTCTGTTGCAGTGCGGTTTTCAGTTTGAAGCAGTGTGTTCTTCTGTCGCACGACGATTTTGGTGTCGCGAAAAAACAGTGTCCGCTTTTCACTAATTTTGAAACTGCTCTTAAACCATAAAGAATTAGAGATTGTGTTCTACATGAAAAAGTTCCGTCTCGTCGATATCTTTCCAACGGCGTATCGTTTGAATCATTCCGACCAGCGGTTTGCAAAAATTTCGAAAAAAAACAGCCGCTGCCTCTCGAAGTAAGCCGCACGATTTTCAAAATTAACTAAAAACCGTAAGGAATCTCAAAACCATTTCAACATATGAAAGTTGCGCCTTGTCCGTAGCTTTCCAACGGCGTATCACACGCCCCGTTTCGACAAACGGTTCAAAAACTGGAGCGAAAACAGTACCGAAATTTTGAATTTTTTTGAAAAACAGAATTCCGCGATTTAGTAAATTTGAAACTGCTCTTAAACCGTAAAGAATTAGAGAAAGATTTATATATGAAAAAGATGCACCTCGACGATATCTATCCAACGGCGTATCATTTGCTTTATTCCGACAAGCGGTTTAGAAGAAATCCCGAAAAAACGCCCGCTGCCACTCGTCGTCCGCCGCACTATTTTCAAAACTGCTCTTAAACCACAAGGAATCTCGAAAAGTGTTCAACATGCCGAAGTTGCGCCTAATCCATAGCTTTCCAACGGTATATTATACGCCTCGTTCCGATAAACGGTTAGAAAAACTAGAGCGAAAACAGTACCGAGAAAACACCGCATGCAATTTTTTTCGACACGAAGTTCACTAGTCTCTATTGCAGTGCTCGTCGTCAAAATGATGCAGTACACTTCTGTTGAGCGTGCAGTGCCGAAGTGGTGTGCAGAATAGTTATTCGGCTAATATTAGCAGAATAGACCGTCTATATATATATATATATATATATATATATATATATATATATATATATATATATACACACTCCCGTACCCTCAAAACATCAGAAGCGACCACGAAAACCTAATTCCACTGCCGCAACCTTCTGTATCTGCGAGATCCCATCTTGGAGCCTTCGCCGGCGCTCCGCCGGAGGGGGAATCGACCATGGAGGGCCTCTACATCATCTCCAAGGCCTCTCCTATGAGTTGTGAGTAGTTTACCACAGACCTTCGGGTCCATAGTTATTAGCTAGATGGCTTCTTCTCTCTCTTTGATTCTCAATACAAAATTCTCCTCGATCTTCTTGGAGATCTATTCGATGTAACTCTTTTTGCGGTGTGTTTGTCGAGATCCGATGAATTGTGGGTTTATGATCAAGTTTATCTATGAGAAATATTTGAATTCCTCTGAATTCTTTTATGTGTGATTAAGTTATCTTTGCAAGTCTCTTCGAATTATCAGTTTGGTTTGGCCTACTAGATTGATCTTTCTTGCAATGGGAGAAGTGCTTAGCTTTGGGTTCAATCTTGTGGTGTCCTTTCCCAATGACAGCAGGGGCAGCAAGGCACGTATTGTATTGTTGCCATCGAGGATAAAAAGCTGGGGGTTATATCATATTGCATGAGTTTATCCCTCTACATCATGTCATCTTTGTTAATGCATTACTCTGTTCTTATGAACTTAATACTCTAGATGCAGGCAGGAGTCGGTCGATGTGTGGAGTAATAGTAGTAGATGCAGAATCGTTTTGATCTACTTGTTGCGAACGTGATGCCTATATACATGATCATGCCTAGATATTCTCATAACTATGCACTTTTCTATCAATTGCTCGACAGTAATTTGTTCACCCATCGTAATACTTATGCTATCTTGAGAGAAGCCACTAGTGGAACCTATGGCCCCCCGGTCTATCTTTTATCATATAAGTTTCCAATCTACTTTTATTTGCAATCTTTACTTTCTAATCTATATCATAAAAATACCAAAAATATTTATCTTATCTTATTATCTCCATCAGATCTCAATTTTGCAAGTTACCGTGAAGGGATTGACAACCCCTTTATCACGTTGATTGCGAGGTTCTTGTTTGTTTGTGTAGGTACAAGGAACTTTTGAGGTGCCTCCTACTGGATTGATACCTTGTTTCTCAAAACTGAGGGAATAATACTTATGCTACTTTGCTGCATCACCCTTCCCTCTTCAAGGGAAAACCAACACAGTGCTCAAGAGGTAGCAAGAAGGATTTCTGGAGACGTTGTCGGGGAGGTCTTGGCTCAAGTCAAGACATACCAAGTACCCATCACAAACTCATCTCCCTCGCATTACATTATTTGCCATTTGCCTCTCGTTTTCCTCTCCCCCACTTCACCCTTGCCATTTTATTCGCCCTCTCTTTCCCGTTCGCCTCTCTTTTTCGCTTGCCTCTTGTGTGCTTGTGTGTTGGATTGCTTGTCATGATGGCTCAAGATAATACCAAATTGTGTGACTTTTCCAATACCAACAATAATGATTTCCTTAGCACTCCGATTGCTCCTCTTAATGATGCCAAATCTTGTGAAATCAATGCTGCTTTGTTGAATCTTGTTATGAAAGATCGATTCTCCGGCCTTCCTAGTGAAGATGCCGCTACTCATCTAAACAACTTTGTTGATTTGTGTGATATGCAAAAGAAGAAAGACACGGATAATTATATTGTTAAATTGAAGTTATTTCCGTTTTCACTTAGAGATCGTGCTAAAACTTGGTTTTCGTCTTTGCCTAAAAATAGTATTGATTCATGGAATAAAGATGCTTTTATCTCTAAGTATTTTCCTCCCGCTAAGATCATCTCTCTTAGAGATGATATCATGAATTTTAAACAACTTGATCATGAGCATGTTGCCCAATCTTGGGAAATAATGAAATTAATGATTCGCAATTGCCCTACACATGGTTTGAATTTATGGACGGTCATTCTAATTTTTTATGCTGGATTGAATTTTGCTTCTAGAAATCTTTTAGATTCGGCCGCAGGAGGCACTTTTATGGAAATCCCTTTAGGAGAATCTACTAAACTCCTAGATAATATTATGGTTAATAATTCTCAATGGCACACCGAAAGATCTACTGGTAAAAAAGTTCATGCGATAGAAAAATTTAATGTTTTGAGTGGAAAGATGGATGAACTTATGAAATTGTTTGCTACTAAGAGTGCTCCTATTGATCCTAATGATATGCATTTGTCTACTTTAATTGAGAATAATAATGAATCTATGGATGTGAATTTTGTTGGTAGGGATAATTTTGGTAACAACGCATATAGAGGAAACTATAATCCTAGGCCGTTCCCTAGTAATTCCTACAATAATTATGGTAATTCCTACAACAACCCTTATGGAAATTGTAATAAGATGCCCTCTGATTTTGAGAATAGTGTTAAAGAATTTATGATTTCTCAAAAGAATTTCAATGCTTTGCTTGAAGAAAAATTGCTTAAAGTTGATGAATTGGCTAGGAACGTTGATAGAATTTCTCTTGATGTTGATTCTTTGAAACTTACATCTATTCCACCTAAGCATGATATCAATGAGTCTCTCAAAGCCATGAGAATTTGTATTGATGAGTGCAAAGAAAGAACCGCTAGGATGCGTCCTAAGAAAGATTGCTTTGTAAGAGCCTGTTCTTCTAGTTTTCATGAAAATAATGATGAAGATCTAAAAGTGATTGATGTGTCCCCTATTAAATCCTTGTTTTGCAATATGAATCTTGATAATGATGGGACTAGAGATGAGTCAACTTTAGTTAGAAGGCGTCCCAATGATTCGGAGTTTTTAGATCTTGATGCTTAATTTGGTAAAAGTGAGGTTGGAGAGGTCAAAACTTTACATAACAATGAACCCACTATTATGTATTTCAAGGAATTTAATTATGATAATTGTTCTTTAATAGATTGTATTTCCTTATTGCAATCCATGTTGAATTCTCCTCATGCTTATAGTCAAAATAAAGCTTTTACCAAACATATCATTGATGCCTTGATGCAGTCTTATGAGAAAAAACTTGAGTTGGAAGTTTCTATACCTATAAAACTTTATGATGAGTGGGAACCTACTATAAAAATTAAAATTAAAGATCATGAATGCTATGCTTTGTGTGATTTGGGTGCTAGTGTTTCCACGATTCCAAAAACTTTATGTGATGTGCTAGGTTTCCGTGAATTTGATGATTGCTCTTTAAACTTGCACCTTGCGGATTCCACTATTAAGAAACCTATGGGAAGGATTAATGATGTTCTTATTGTTGCAAATAGGAATTATGTGCCTGTGGATTTTATCATTCTTGATATAGATTGAAATATATCATGTCCTATTATTCTTGGTAGACCTTTCCATAGAACGATTGGTGCAATTATTGATATGAAGGAGGGGAATATTAGATTCCAACTTCCATTAAGGAAGGGCATGGAACACTTTCCTAGGAAGAAAGTCAAATTACCTTATGAATCTATTATGCGAGCCACTTATGAATTGAATACCAAAGATGGCAATACGTAGATCTATTCTCGCTTTTATGCCTAGCTAGGGGCATTAAACGATAGCGCTTGTTGGGAGGAAACCCAATTTTATTTTTGTTCCTTGATTTTTGCTTCCGTTTAGTAATAAATATTTCAGATAGCCTCTGTTTATATGTGGTTTTATGTTTTAATTAGTGTTAGTGCCAATTAGAACCTATAGGATAACCTACGGTGATAGTTAATTTGATTCTGCTGAAAAACAGAAACTTTTGCACGCACGAGAATAATTTTAATAAACCACAGGAACGTGCTTTTTAGTTGATTCTTTTTTGAAGTAGATCAATAGACAAATTGCCCAGTACTTCCTATTTTGGTAAGATTTTTAGAGTTCCATAAGTATTCGAAAGTTACAGATTGCTACAGACTGTTCTGTTTTTGATAGATTCTATTTTTTGTGTGTTGTTTGCTTATTTTGATGAATCTATGGCTAGTATCGAGGGGTATGAACCATAGAGACATTGGAATACTGTAGGTTCAAAACCAATATAAATAAAGAATGAGTTCATTACAGTACCTTATGTGGTGGTTTTTCTTTCTTGCACAAATGGAGCTTATGAGATTTCCTGTTGAGTTTTGTGTTGTGAAGTTTTCAAGTTTTGGGTAAAGATTTGATGGACTATGGAATAAGGAGTGGCAAGAGCCTAAGCTTGGGGATTCCCATGGCAGCCCAAGATATTCAAGGATAACCAAAAGCCTAAGCTTGGGGATGCCCCGGAAGGCATCCCCTCTTTCGTCTTCGTGTATCGGTAACTTTACTTGGAGCTATATATTTATTCGCCACATGATATGTGTTTTGCTTGGAGCGTCTTGTATGACATGAGTCTTTTCTTTTTAGTTTAACACAATCATCCTTGCTGTACACACCTTTTGGGAGAGACACACATGATTTGGAATTTATTAGAATACTCTATGTGCTTCACTTGTATCTTTTGAGCTAGATAATTTTGCTCTAGTGCTTCACTTATATCTTTTTAGAGCACGGCAGTGGCTTAAATTTGTAGAAATTTTTGATCTCTCATGCTTCACTTATATTATTTTGAGAGTCTTTTAGAACAGCATGGTATTTGCTATGGTTATAAAATTGGTCCTAGAATGATGGGCATCCAAGTTGGGTATAGTAAAAACTATCATAGAAAGTGCATTAAACACTATGATCAATTTGATGCTTGATAATTGTTTTGAGATATAAAGGTGGTAGTGTTAGAGTCATGCTAGTTGGGTAATTATGAAATTTAGAAATACTTGTATTGAAGTTGGCAAGTCCCGTAGCATGCATGTATGGTAAAAGTTATGTGACAAATTTGTTGCATGGGGTGCTCTTTTAATTATCTTCCTTATGTGTGGAGGTTGGGATCGCGCGATGGTTAACTCCTACCAACCCTTCCGCTAGGAGCATGCGTAGTAGTACTTTGCGTCGAGGGCAAGTAAACTTTTGCAATAAATATATGAGTTCTTTATGACTAATAGGAGTCCATGGATTATACGCACTCTCACCCTTCCACATTGCTAGCTTCTATTATGCCACGCAACTTTCACCGGTATCATGCACCCACCATTTACCTTCCTCAAAACAGACACCATACCTACCTATTATGGCATTTCCATAGCCATTCCGAGATATATTGCCATGCAACTTTCCACCGTTCCGTTTATTATGACACGCCCCATCATTGTCATATTGCTCTTTGCATGATCATGTAGTTGACATTGTATTTGTGGCAAAGCCACCTCCATAATTTTTCATACATGTCACTCTTGGTTCATTGCATATCCCGGTACACCGCCGGAGGCATTCACGTAGAGTCGTATTTTGTTCTAAGTATTGAGTTGTAATTCTTGAGTTGTAAATCAATAAAAGTGTGATTATCTTCATTATTAGAGCATTGTCCCAAGCGAGGAAAGGATGATGAAGACTATGATTCCCCCACAAGTCGGGATGAGACTTTGGACTTTATAAAAATAAAAGAGGCCAAAGAAGCCCAAATAAAAAAAGGCCAAAGAAGCCCACCAAATAAAAAAATGAGAGAAAAGATAGAAGGGACAATGCTACTATCTTTTTTCCACACTTGTGCTTCAAAGTAGCACCATGATCTTCATGACAGAGAGTCTCCTATGTTGTCACTTTCATATACTAGTGGGAATTTTTCATTATGGAACTTGGCTTGTATATTCCAACGATGGGCTTCCTCAAAATGCCCCAGGTCTTCGTGAGCAAGCAAGTTGGATGCACACCCACTTAGTTTCTCTTGTTGAGCTTTCATATATTTATAGCTCTAGTGCATCCGTTGCATGGCAATCCCTACTCACTCACATTTATATCTATTAATGGCATGTTCATAGCCCGTTGATACGCTTAGTTGATGTGAGACTATCTTCTCTCTTTTTGTCTTCACAACCAACACCCTATTCCACATATAGTGCTATGTCCATGGCTTGCGCTGATGTATTGCGTAAGAGTTGAAAAAGCTGAAGCGCATTAAAAAGTATGAACCAATTGCTTGGCTGAAACCAAGGTGTGCATGATGGGAGTATTTTGTGTGATGAAAATGAAGCATGGCCTAACTATATGATTTTGTAGGGATGAGCTTTCTTTGGCTATGCTATTTTGGTAAGACATGATTACTTTTTTTACGCTTGAAGTATTACTATTTTTATGTTTTATGAACTTTTATCTTGAATCATTTGGATCTGAACATTCATGCCACAATAAAAAAATTACATTGAGAATTATGCTAGGTAAGCATTCCACATCAAAAATTCTGTTTTTATCATTTACCTACTCGAGGAAGAGCAAGAATTAAGCTTGGGGATGCTTGATACGTCACCAACATATCTATAATTTTTATTGTTCCATGCTATTATATTACCCGTTTTGGATGTTTATGGGCTTTACTTTACACTTTTATATCATTTTTGGGACTAACCTACTAACCGGAGGCCCAACCTGAATTGCTGTTTTTTTGTGCCTGTTTTAGTGTTTCAAAGAAAAGGAATATCAAACGGAGTCCAAACGGAATGAAACCTTCGGGAGCGATCTTTTTGGAACAAACGCAATCCAAGAGAGTTGGAGTGGACATCAAGAAGCAGCCGAGGTGGCCACGAGGCAGGAGGGCGCGCCCTAGGGGGTGGGCGCGCCCCCAACCCTCGTGGGCCCCTCGTGGCTCCCCTGACCTACCTCCTTCGCCTATATATATCCACGTACCTTGAAAACATCCAGGAGCACCATGAAAACTATTTCCACTGCCGCAACCTTTTGTATCCGCGAGATCCTATCTTGGAGCCTTCGCCGGCGCTCCGCCGGAGGGGGAATCGACCATGGAGGGCCTTTACATCATCTCCAAGGCCTCTCTGATGAGTTGTGAGTAGTTTAGCACAGACCTTCGGGTCCATAGTTATTAGCTAGATGGCTTCTTCTCTCTCTTTGATTCTCAATACAAAGTTCTCCTCGATCTTCTTGGAGATCTATTCGATGTAACTCTATTTGCGGTGTGTTTGTCGAGATCCAATGAATTGTGGGTTTATGATCAAGTTTATCTATGAGAAATATTTGAATCTCCTCTGAATTCTTTTATGTATGATTGGTTATCTTTGCAAGTCTCTTTGAATTATCAGTTTGGTTTGGCCTACTAGATTGATCTTTCTTGCAATGGGAGAAGTGCTTAGCTTTGGGTTCAATCTTGCGGTGTCCTTTCCCTGTGATAGCAGGGGCAGGAAGGCACGTATTGTATTGTTGCCATCGAGGATAAAAAGATGGGGTTTATATCATATTGCTTGAGTTTATCCCTCTACATCATGTCATCTTGCTTAATGCGTTACTCTATTCTTATGAACTTAATACTCTAGATGCAGGCAGCAGTCGGTCGATGTGTAGAGTAATAGTAGTAGATGCAGAATCATTTCGATCTACTTGTTGCGGACGTGATGCCTATATACATGATCATGCCTAGATATTCTCATAACTATGCACTTTTCTATCAATTGCTCGATAGTAATTTGTTCACTCACCGTAATACTTATGCTATCTTGAGAGAAGCCACTAGTGAAACCTATGGCCCCGGGGTCTATATTTTATCATATAAGTTTCCAATCTACTTTTATTTGCAATCTTTGCTTTCCAATCTATATCATAAAAATACCAAAAATATTTATCTTATCTTATTATCTCTATCAGATCTCACTTTTGCAAGTTACCGTGAAGGGATTGACAAACCCTTTATCGTGTTGGTTGCGAGGTTCTTGTTTGTTTGTGTAGGTACGAGGGACTTTTGAGGAGCCTCCTACTGGATTGATACCTTGGTTCTCAAAACTGAGGGAAATACTTACGCTACTTTGCTGCATCACCCTTTCCTCTTCAAGGGAAAACCAACGCAGTGCTCAAGAGGTAGCACAGAGCCATCAGTGTGGCATTTGTTTTGGAGAGGAAGAGTCAGACAAGGAATATCCGGTTCAAAGGCCAGTTTATTATGTCAGTGAGGTATTAATTGAGTCTAAACAGAGATATCCACATTGGCAGAAGCTAGTCTATGGGGTATTCATGGCTAGTCACAAGTTGAAGCATTATTTCTTTGGTCATCCCATCGCTATAGTCAGTTCTGCTCCTCTGGAGGATATTATTCAGAATAGAGAAGCTATAGGGCGGGTGGCTAAGTGGGCCATTTAACTTGGACCCCATGGTTTGAAATATGTGCCTCGAACAACCATTAAGTCTCAGGCCCTTGTTGATTTCATCAATGACTGGACAAAGTTGCAGATGCCCGAGGATAAGCCGGATAATACATATTGGACTATTCATTTTGATGGATCCAGGCAACTAGAATGCTCGGGGGCTGGAGTTATTTTGACTTCCCCACGAGGTGACAAGTTTTGTTATGTTTTGAGGCTGATGTTTCCTTGCACTAACAATGTAGCTAAATATGAGGCTTTACTCCATGGTCTTCGGATGGCTAAGTAGGTGAACTTAAGCCGGGTTAGGTATTTTGGCGATTTAGATTTGGTGGCTCAGCAAGTCTCAGGAACTTGGGATTCCAAAGACCCTCTCATGGCGGCTTATTGCCGGGCGGTTGATGATATTGCTGGTCATTTCAAGGGTTATTAGGTGGAACATATTGATCGCAGGAAAAATGTGGCTGCTGATGCTTTAAGCCGGCTGGGATCCCAGCGTAAACCGGTACCACCTAATGTCTTTCTTGATGTTTTGAGTAATCCTTAAGTTAAATTGCCTACAGAAGAGGATCTTGCTATCCCTGACCCAGAGGTACAATTGGTGGCAGCTCTTCATGATATTCCTGATTGTACAGTTCCATATTTGGCTTATATGACCCGGGGTGAATTACTTGGTGATGAAACTTTGGCCAGACAAATAACCCGGAGGTCTAAGTCAATGACCATTGTCAGTGACGAGTTACACCGATGCAGTGTTACAGGGGTGTCTCAATGATGCATCTCTCCTAAGGAGGGCCGTGAGATTCTAAGGGAGATTCATGAAAGAGATTGTGGCCACCATGTCGGCTCTAAATCTCTCATTGCTAAGGCTTTTCGTCTTGGGTTTTATAGGCTAACAGCTCATGCTAATGCAGAAGATCTAGTTAGCAAGTGCGATGGCTGTCAGAAATTTTCGAAACAAGCTCATGTGCCGGCTCAAGAATTAAGGATGATTCCAATTACATGGCCATTTGCGGTCTAGGGGCTGGATATTGTTGGACCTTTCAAAAGATCCAAGGATAAAAAGACCCACCTTTTGGTGGCGGTTGATAAGTTCACAAAGTGGGTTGAAGCAAAGCCGGTTACCAAATGTGATGTGGCAACAACGGTTCAATTCATCAAAAAGGTGATTTTCTGCTTTGGTTATCCTCATAACATCATAACTGATAATGGCACTAACCAGTTCAAGCTTCAAGGGTGCTATGAAAGAATTCTATCAACAAGAGCATATTCGTCTTGATGTCTTGTTAGTGTCTCACCCCCAGTCTAATGGTCAAGCTGAATGGGCCAATCAAGAAATCTTGAGAGGTATAAAACCCCGGCTTATGGTTGTAACGCCCCGAGACCGACGCTCCAGAAGACTTCCAGCTATTCCGAGATTCGTCGTGTGATTTATTTGTTTGATGCATTCATCATTGCATCATTTGCATTGCATCATGCCATCATGTCATTTAATTTTTAAAACCTCAACTAAATAAATGGCATGGATCTCTGATCCATTTAAATCGAGGGAAGGGTGACTTCTCTTTATAACATATCCTCCTAATATTTATGGAGCTATATTAAATAATTCATTCTTTGGAATCACCATAACACACTTGCAAAAATCCCAATGCCGTTGTTTTCTTAACTCTTGGCCTCTAACTTTGCCATATGTCCTTTCATCATTTTCCGGAGCTCCACCTATTTTCTCAACATTTTTGGGCACTTCGAAAAACCTATCCTAGCTCAAACCTTTTGAATTAAATTCAAAGGAATTTGAATTTAATCTTTCAACTTGACCTTTTTTTCTATTTTTCCGGACGTGCACATTTTTCCGAGTCCGTGAAAACTATCCCCATACCCAGAGTCCACCCCTACCTTCTCTTTCTCTTCTTTCTCTTTTTCTTTTTTTTTGTAAATGGAAAAGAATAGGAGGGAGAGAAGAGAGGCCCACCAGCCTCCGCCACTCCCATCCTCCCACCAGGCCGGCCAGCCTCCCTAGGCCCAAGGCCCAGCAGCGCCCCTCTAACCCTAGCCACCCATCGCCCGACCCTCCGCTCGATGCCCATCCAGCGCCGCCACCACACCCCGCCGCCTGATCCCCATCTCTCTCGCCTGACCAGCTCGATCTCCTCCTCACAAGACGCGACCGAAAGCACCTCGCGGAGCTGCACCCAAGCGCGCCCGCGCCTCCTGCCTCTCCCCTCGACCTCCTGCTATCCGCAGCGTGACTAACGATGTGCTCATGTTCCGCCGGTCACTAGCAGACTAACGTCATCATACGTATGTTACGTTGTATGACTCAGTTATTCGCACATTGCACAGCTGACCTTGATCGATCACTTCGCCGCTTTCCTCCATGTAAACTGCTAACATGCGTCTACGTTATTCCTATAGCTTCCCAGTCACTACTTACCTAAGGCTTACCTTGAGAGTTCTGACCCGTTTGTTCATACGTAGCATGCTTTACGCTAGTCTGCATGCAAGCTACTGGACGTCGATAATCATTGCTTATGTAGCTTTTGTTGCTTTCAGATTGTTGTTGTGGCCATTGATCGAGTTGTTTCTCGGATTCGGCTGTTACTCTTGTACGTTTGTCGCCGTATCTCGATATGGCTCTTACTTTATTCGAGTTTGTCGATATGTGATCCTTGATCTAATGATTGTATTCTGATTCATGTTATGATTCTTACTTGCATTAGTGTCAATGGTATGCCTACTGCATTCTTATGTTGTGCATCTATGGCTATTCTAATAGCTATCTTGCTATTACAGCTTCTCAGTTGCTTATTGACATGTTCATTCACTTGCTACTTTACTGCCAGAGTCCTATTGGCTTTGGCTAGGTCATTGTTATTTCCGGCCATTATCTTAGTTTGTCTATGATCTGCATGCAGTGTAAGCCTGAGCTCATGGTTGTTGGTTTACCTGTGATTTCAGTATGTGCTGACTTCGAATATTCAGTCCTATCGGGTTTGTCGGACTTGCGGTTAGTTCTGCGTTCGTAGTTTTCGCCTGATGATGCTCCTTACGTATGTCTGTACCAGCATATCTGGATGTCCTTGGTCCTGGCAGGTCTTTCCTCCGTTGACCGGCTTGCATGGAGTTCTGGGACCCTCCGGTTTGAGCTTTGCAAAGCCTGCGATTTCTGGCTGTGGAATTGATTAACGCGTTGTAGAAGCCAAGTGATCTTAATTAATACATCACCGTAGTGGCCACCTCGGGAAACTTGAGGGTTGGTTTTACTCGTAGCTAGTCTCATCCGAGTGTGCCCCGAGAAAGAGATATGTGCAGCTCCTATCGGGATTTGTCGGCACATTCGGGCGGTGTTGCTGGTTTAGTTTTACCTGTCGAAATGTCTTGTTGTACGGGATACCGAGTCTGATCGGAGTGTCTTGGGTGGAGGTCTATTCCTCCGCTGACCGTGAGAGCTTGTCATGGGCTGTTGGGACACCCTGCAGGATTTGATCTTTCAAAGCCGTGCCCGCGTTATGTGGCAGATGGGAATTTGTTAACGTCCGGTTGTAGAAGACCTGAAGTTGACCTTAATTAAAATACATCAACCGTGTGTGTAACCGTGATGGTCTCTTTCCGGCGGAGTCCGGGAAGTGAACACGGTGTTGGAGTTATGCTTGACGTAGGTTGCTATAGGATCACTTCTTGATCATACTTTTATCGACCGTGCTTTGCCTTCTCTTCTCGCTCTCATTTGCGTATGTTAGCCACCATATATGCTAGTCGCTTGCTGCAGCTCCACCTCATGCCTTTACCTTACCTATAAGCTTAAATAGTCTTGATCTCGCGGGTGCGAGATTGCTGAGTCCCCGTGGCTCACCAGATACTTCCAAAACCAGTTTGCAGGTGCCTATGTTACCGAGCAGGTGACGCAATCAAGCTCAAGGAGGAGCTCGATGAAGATCTTGCCATTTTTGTTGTTTCGTTCTAGTTGATCAGTAGTGGAGCCCAGTTGGGGTCGATCGAGGACCGTTTGTCGCATTTGGGGTTCTTCTTTTATTTTGGTTCCGTAGTCGGACCTTGATTGTATCTGTATGATGTAATGCTTTATTCATGTAATTGTGTGAAGTGGCGATTGTAAGCCAACTATGTATCTCTTTCCCTTATGTATTACATGGGTTGTGTGAAGATTACCTCACTTGCGACATTGCTTTCAATGCGGTTATGCCTCTAAGTCGTGCTTCGACACGTGGGAGATATAGCCGCATCGAGGCGCTAAGTTGGTAATCGAGCCTTCCCGACCTTAGGAGCCCCACCGCTTGATCGTTTTTAGTGGCGAGTTGTGTCTAGAAAAATGTTTTGAGTCATTTAGGATTATATATATCGGAGAGTTTAGGAATTCTTTTTACTCCCCAGTCCTTCGACCTTCGGTGAGGTATCTGACGAGAGTTTTGACTCTTCTCTTCTCAAATTTCACTAAATTTTTTTTAGGATCACGCTGGTATCTTGGAATCGTTCGATGGTTTTATGATGACAACATTGTCTTGGTGCCTCCTGTCATTAGGGGTTGTGGCGTGTCTCGGGAGTTGAGCTCCGAGGTGTTGTCGTCATAATTTTATCGTTGCAGTTCGGAATACCGAGTTTAGTACGCCGACATCGAAAATCTCTTTTATGCAGTTGTTGGTGAGATAACCCCGCTAACCCAAAGATCGAGGTGAGTACGGAGTATTGCCATGACTTGTATAACGGATGCTTTTGAAGGTTGAGGTAGACGATTTCGAAGGTTTCTTGGTTATGTGTTGATGGATGGATACAACTGGATGTAGGGATTGTTAGTTTGTGTGAGATATTATTGCTCCCTGTATCCCCAACACCAGATTGCATAACCGTAAAGTTTCGGAGTTTCATAGGTGGGAATTCAAGTAGCTCTTAGGATATCTTTCCGACGGATGTATGATATGAAATTGGGGTTCGACGTCTAGTGGTCCGCCTATTCACGGTTGGTTTTCTGATGGTCTCGTTGTGTCTTAAAGAGTCCTTGGCTATGCCGACTGGGGGGAACCGTATGTCATGTGCCTTGCCTTGTACATGATGGTGCTGTACGATTGAGCCGTGTAGGCCCCACCACTAAAAACTTCGGACGAAATCTCTATCATATGTTTGTTCCGGCTTATTCTGCAAGCCAATCCTTTGTTTTGTGTTATTTGTGGTATTCGAGTTGCTTCAGTGTCAACTGTTGAATCCATACCTTTCCTAAACGGTGTTCTCATATTGCTATGTGAATACCAATCCTTCTTGATCATTGAGGTTGTCGTGCCAACTCCTTTCCAACCGGTGTGCTTCTCTTCAAGTGGATCCCATCATTTTTCCCATCCGAAAGATAAATTCTAAGTTTTCTCAACGGTGTTTGTTTCATCCGTCTCCAAGTTGCCTTTGTTTTTCCCGCCCACCCACCCTTTTTCCTCAAGGACTAAGATTTCTTTATCATGTATCCTTTTATTTGTGCGAAGTATCTTCATTCTTTTCTTTCAAATGTTCTTACCCGGTGGTTCTCAAGAAGATGTTCTACTAGTTCATCATTCTTCGTTCTTTTTTTCTTCTCGGTGGTTTCAATTCGAGCTTTGTTCATCATATTCCTTCCTCATTTCTAATGCTTTCTCATGCCGGTGCACCTCATTATCATTCTACTTCTCGCTATTTGTTATTCCGGAGTGCTCAAGATATCTCGAAGATTCGTGTTTCCACTCTGCATTCGTTCAAGCTCTTTCGAGATTGGTATCTCATTCAAGTCATTTAATTCAACCGGTGCAACATCTCTTTTAAATCTTTTCAACGGTGTTCTCTCGAGTGGGCCCTAACCCACAGGTCTTTTCCCAGGATCTTACCTGACTCTTCTAATTATTCCGGAGCTATCCCAAATTCTTTTCAAGTTTGACGTAAGAATGAGTTATCATCAGTCAAATGCTTTTCTCCAAGATCTTTCAAATTCTTTTCATAGTTGGCTCAACCTCTTCGCTTTTGATTCTTCCGATGTGCCTCAATAATTCTTGGTGGTGTTTCTCGTTGTCATTCTCATCATTTGAAGACCGAAGAAGAGTTTCTCTTTAATCTTGCTCTATTCTCTTCAAGATTCATAGTTCTAGTTTGATGCCATCCTCTCACAATTGTTTTCGATCGTGAGAATCTTTTTCACCCATCAGGAGATATTCAAGAGTCTTCTCAGTTGGTCATCCGGAGTCCATCAATTCAGGTTTATGCATTCTCGGTGTGTCGTTATCATTCTCCTCACGATTGCATCAATCGAATATCCTCTAATCAGTTCTTGATCTCTTTGTTTCTCATGTATCTAGTTTGTCTCAAGCACCTTCGTTCATTTGCTAATTCTTACCGGTGATGCACCCTACTTCGATCATTTTCAATTCTTACGGTGGTTCTTTCAAGATCTCTCTTTCTTTGTTATCATATCAATTCATTCGTTCTTTCCTATCCTACCGGTGGTTCGTTGAAGACCTTCTCAAGTTTACGCTATATCTCTTTTAATCCTTTCTGCGAGAATAAGTAGTATGCAAAATCCGTTGGTTGTCATCAATTTAAATTGGTGAAGGATAAGCATAATAGAATTCTTGTTCTTGTTTCATCCAAGTGATTAATTCCTTCTTTCGGAGTTTCTTCATGATGAATAAATTCTTGGTTTCAATTAATCATCCTTCTTTTCCGGAGTTCCAAGTTTTCCGCATTATCTCGTCGCGAAGCACCATCTAAATCATCGCAAGGCTTCACCTTGTGTTTTCAACTTCTCTTTCTTTTCATGATCCTTCTATTACGGAGTTCTTCATGGAGGCTCTACATGATGGTTCGTCAAGGATTCTTTCATTATTCAATTGTTCTTCAAGATTTCTCTTGAAGTTAAGATCAGCCAAGCTATACTCAAAAATAAACATGGGGTTCAACACATGTTTTGCTTTGAGGAGCTCAAATATTCTTCTTCTTGCATTTCGAAGTGCAATTCTTTCTACCTTATCTTTTGAGATGGTGTTATGTCACTCTTGACAATTTCCATTCATGTTTCATGATTCATATGTTGTCAAGAATGAGGTATTTTAAATCCATCAACTTCTTCGTTGGAGTTATCTTGTGTCAGATTTCACCTAAAGCCTTCCCTAAGGAACGTTGCTATTTTGGTGCTTATTAATGACCCAAGTTATCTCTTTTCCATCTTGATGGAACAAGCTCTCATCTCTTCGTTAATCTCAAGCAAGCTATTGTTTCCGTTAGTGGCCGGTTGTCACCTCATCATGTTGAGATGTTTCAATAAGTCCACTACAAGCTTATTCTTTTCGTTGTTGGTTTTCTAACAACTCCGTTCAATCCTTCTTTTAAGGAGGCTCTTCCAAATTCAAATGTGGTAGAAGTTGGCATTTTCTTCTCCGTCCCTTTATCCCAGTGGTCTAGCTTCTATTCTTTCATTACGGAGGCATTGTGATGTTGTGCTCTTCAACAATCACCTCATTTTGTGAGGATCGTGTTCCTTTTCTTGCTTATCCATTTAACCGGAGTGTTGTGTCATCCCTTCAAGTGTTTTTCCTCTTATCAAGTTTTCCTTCTTCTTTCAGACGGAGTGCTACCCAAATTATTTCATTCTTATTCCTTCTCTATCTTGTTTTATCCGGAGTGGTTTCAATATCTATCTTGTCACTAAACCTCTTGGTTCTCGTTGTATCCCTTGTTCCTCTTTCCTAACGGAGTGTTTTCAACTTTGCACATCTTCGTTATTTTCTTCCTTTCATTTTGCTCAACCTCTCAAGGTTCGTGGTTTCACTCGTTTGCCGAAGAAGCAACTTAGTTTACCTCTTATCTTCCTCTTCCTTTTTCCTCCAGTGCCATCCTAGATCTCGGGACGAGATCCTCTCGTAGTGGTGGAGTGTTGTAACGCCCCTAGACCGACGCTCCAGAAGACTTCCAGCTATTCCGAGATTCGTCGTGTGATTTATTTGTTTGATGCATTCATCATTGCATCATTTGCATTGCATCATGCCATCATGTCATTTAATTTTTAAAACCTCAACTAAATAAATGGCATGGATCTCGATCCATTTAAATCGAGGAAGGGTGACTTCTCTTTATAACATATCCTCCTAATATTTATGGAGCTATATTAAATAATTCATTCTTTGGAATCACCATAACACACTTGCAAAAATCCCAATGCCGTTGTTTTCTTAACTCTTGGCCTCTAACTTTGCCATATGTCCTTTCATCATTTTCCGGAGCTCCACCTATTTTCTCAACATTTTTGGGCACTTCGAAAAACCTATCCTAGCTCAAACCTTTTGAATTAAATTCAAAGAAATTTGAATTTAATCTTTCAACTTGACCTTTTTTTTTCTATTTTTCCGGACCGTGCACATTTTTCTGAGTCCGTGAAAACTATCCCCATACCCAGAGTCCACCCCTACCTTCTCTTTCTCTTCTTTCTCTTTTCTTTTTTTTTGTAAATGGAAAAGAATAGGAGGGAGAGAAGAGAGGCCCAGCCAGCCTCCGCCACTCCCATCCTCCCACCAGGCGGCCCGGTCTCCCTAGGCCCAAGGCCCAAGAGCGCCCCCTCTAACCCTAGCCACCCATCGCCTGACCCTCGCTCGATGCCCATCCAGCGCCGCCACCACACCCCCGCCGCCCGATCCCCATCTCTCTCTCGCCCGACCAGCTCGATCTCCTCCTCACAAGACGCGACTCGAGCACCTCGCCGGAGCTGCACCCAAGCGCCGCCCGCCCCTGCCTCTCCCCTCGACCTCCTCCATCCGCGTCGCCAGCCGCAGCCCGTTGCCGCCCGCCGCCCGCGCGCCGCCCGCCGCCGCAAGATCATGCCGGCCGGCCGCGCCTCCCTGCTCCATGGCGGCGTGCCCCGCGCCTCGCCGACCTGCTGCGCCCTGCCGCGACCTCCCGCCTCGGCCTCGCGACCTCGGCCTCCCTGCCATGGCGCGTGCCGCCCTCTCCTCCGAAGGCGTCGGGCCTCTGCGACGCAATCGAGTCCAACTCGGCGCCCCTGCCTCGCGTCGTCTTCTTCACCGCGCCGGATCTCGCCTCCCAACCTCCTCCGCCCGCGCCTCTGTCCGTCAAATTGCCTATGAGCCCGGCGCCCCTTCGCCTGTTGCACCCTCCGTGATGCCATCTCGTTTCGCCCCGACCCGATTCGCTGCCACCGCCTTCCCTCGCGCCTCGCGGGTTCCTCGCCGCACCTCTCCGAGCAGAAGCTTCGCCTCCTCTGCTGCGCGCTAAGACTCGAGGCCCTCGTGTGGCTTCGTTTCGGTGACCATATGGACCGCCAAGTTCGACTACAGACCGAAACGCCAAGTACCAGGAACACCAAGGCCATCTTCGAGATTTCCGCCAAGTACCACTCATGTCGGCAAGACTCGCAAGTCGGACCCCGAACGATCGACGTCTCCGGGAACGTGTACCACTACCGCCGCCGCCGTGTACCACTACCACGACTACCGTCGACCAAGACCCCGCGACCACGAACATCTACGGGTTATGTACAACTTCGAACCTTGTACCACGGCGAACATGTACGGCTACACGACGACCCGCCAAGACCCGTGCACGACTACGGCCGTGAACGTCTACTTCCACTACCGTCGTGAGTACCTCTACGTCGTCATGTACAACTACTTCCACGACGTCCCGTGAACGACTACTTCCTCTACGAAACGCGTTCCGCCCGAGATGCACGCTTCGAAGGTATAACCCCGAGATGACCGCCCGTGAACGAATGCTCATGTTCGAACCGTGTCCGAATTGTCTTTGCACGTTCCTCTTTTGCCATGCCACCGTCCCGTGGGAACCCGGTTGCCGGGATCATTCCACCATCGTTCGCATGTTCTGCACGCTCCCGTCACCTTTCTTTTGCACCGACATCTCGAGGAGTTGTCGGATCACCGATATGTTGCCGTGGCATCATTTTCGGATTTCGCCGCCGTGGCACCCTTTTCGTTTCGCCGCCGTGGCACCCTTTTCGTTCCGCCACGGCTACAAATGCTTCGTATCATGCTCATGTCAACGTTTTCATAAAAATTGCATAATACTTGCAGATGTCATCCGCATCATGATAACAACATTTAAAATATTTATATTTGTTGTTTCCATTAAATTGCTAAATGCATATGGGGATTTTCCGGAATTGTTGTTTGTTGTTCCGGCCTCATTTAAACTTGCCTAAATTGTTAGTTTAATTATGCTTCACCTCTTGCCATGTTAACCAACATTTAATCTTGTCTTGTTCATAACCGAGAGAGAACTAAATAATGGATGTGGTGTTTTGTCAATATGCAGCTAGTTGCATATTGAGCTCCACTTAATTTGTAGTGTTGTTTGTTTGTCCTTTGCCATGTCATCCTCATTAAACCGGACATGCATCATACTTGTTTGTGCATCATGCTATGCTTATGTGATGGTTGTTTACTATGTTGTTTGCTTCTTTCCGGGTTGCTTCTCTCGCTAGCTTCGGTTTCGTTCCGGAGTTGTGAGGATTCGTTCGACTACGTCCTTTTGTCTTCTTCATGGACTCGTTCTTCTTCCTTGCGGGATCTCAGGCAAGATGATCATACCCTCGAAATCATTACTATCTTTGCTATGCTAGTTTGCTCGCTCTTTTGCTATGCCAATGCCACGATGCCTACCATTTGCTTGTCAGCCTCCCTAATTGCCATGTCAAACCCCTAACCTTTGACACCTTTCCTATGCAAACCGTTGTTTGGCTATGTTACCGCTTTGCTCAGCCCCTCTTATAGCGTTGCTAGTTGCAGGTGAAGTTGAAGAATTCTCCATGGTGGACAGGATTATGGTTGGGATATCACAATATATCTTATTTAATTAATGCATCTATATACTTGGTAAAGGGTGGAAGGCTCGGCCTTATGCCTGGTGTTTTGTTCCACTCTTGCCGCCCTAGTTTCCGTCATATCGGTGTTATGTTCCCGGATTTTGCGTCCCTTACACGGTTGGGCTATAATGGGAACCCCTTGACAGTTCGCCTTAAGTAAAGCTTCTCCAGCAATGCCCAACATTGGTTTTACCATTCGCCTCACCTAGCCTTTTTTTTCCCTTGGGTTCTGCAGACTCAAGGGTCATCTTTATTTTAACCCCCGGCCAGTGCTCCTCTGAGTGTTGGTCCGAACCGAGCTACTCATGGGCCACCTCGGGAAACTTGAGGGTTGGTTTTACTCGTAGCTAGTCTCATCTGAGTGTGCCCTGAGAAAGAGATATGTGCAGCTCCTATCGGGATTTGTCGGCACATTCGGGCGGTGTTGCTGGTTTAGTTTTACACTGTCGAAATGTCTTGTTGTACCGGGATACCGAGTCTGATCGGAGTGTCTTGGGTGGAGGTCTATTCCTCCGTTGACCGTGAGAGCTTGTCATGGGCTAAGTTGGGACACCCTGCAGGATTTGATCTTTCAAAGCCGTGCCCAGCGGTTATGTGGAAGATGGGAATTTGTTAACGTCCGGTTGTAGAAGACCTGAAGTTGACCTTAATTAAAATACATCAACCGTGTGTGTAACCGTGATGGTCTCTTTCCGGCGGAGTCCGGGAAGTGAACACGGTGTTGGAGTTATGCTTGACGTAGGTTGCTATAGGATCACTTCTTGATCATACTTTTATCGACCGTGCTTTGCCTTCTCTTCTCGCTCTCATTTGCGTATGTTAGCCACCATATATGCTAGTCGCTTGCTGCAGCTCCACCTCATGCCTTTACCTTACCTATAAGCTTAAATAGTCTTGATCTCGCGGTGCGAGATTGTTGAGTCCCGTGGCTCACCGGATACTTCCAAAACCAGTTTGCGGTGCCTATGTTACCGAAAGCGGTGACGAATCAAGCTCAAGGAGGAGCTCGATGAAGATCTTGCCATTTTTGTTGTTTCGTTCTAGTTGATCAAGAGTGGAGCCCAGTTGGGGTCGATCGAGGACCGTTTGTCGATTTGGGGTTCTTCTTTTATTTTGGTTCCGTAGTCGGACCTTGATTGTATCTGGATGATGTAATGCGTTATTCATGTAATTGTGTGAAGTGGCGATTGTAAGCCAACTATGTATCTCTTTCCCTTATGTATTACATGGGTTGTGTGAAGATTACCTCACTTGCGACATTGCTTTCAATGCGGTTATGCCTCTAAGTCGTGCTTCGACACGTGGGAGATATAGCCGCATCGAGGGCGCTAAGTTGGTAATCGAGCCTTCCCCGACCTTAGGAGCCCCATTGCTTGATCGTTTTTAGTGGCCGAGTTGTGTCTAGAAAATGTTTTGAGTCATTTAGGATTATATATATCGGAGAGTTTAGGAATTCTTTTTACTCCCCAGTCCCTTCGACCTTCTGGTGAGGTATCCTGACGTAGAGTTTTGACTCTTCTCTTCTCAAATTTCACTAAAATTTTTTTAGGATCACGCGGGTATCTTGGAATCGTTCCGATGGTTTTATGATGACAACATTGTCTTGGTGCCTCCTGTCATTAGGGGTTGTGGCGGTGTCCGGGAGTTGAGCTCCGAGGTGTTGTCGCCATAATTTTATCGTTGCAGATTTCGAATACCCGAGTTTAGTACGCCGACATCGAAAATCTCTTTTATGCAGTTGTTGGTGAGATAACCCCGCTAACCCAAAGATCGAGGTGAGTACGGAGTATTGCCATGACTTGTATAACGGATGCTTTTCAAGGTTGAGGTAGACGATTTCGAAGGTTTCTTGGTTATGTGTTGATGGATGGATACAGTTTGGATGTAGGGATTGTTAGTTTGTGTGAGATATTATTGCTCCCTGTATCCCCAACACCAGATTGCATAACCGAAAGTTTGGGAGTTTCATAGGTGGGAATTCAAGTAGCTCTTAGGATATCTTTCCGACGGATGTATGATATGAAATTGGGGTTCGACGTCTAGTGGTCCGCCTATTCACGGTTGGTTTTACTGATGGTCTCGTTGTGTCTTAAAGAGTCCTTGGCTATGCCGACTGGGACGCTTCAGATGTCATGTGCACTGCCTTGTACATGATGGTGCTGTACGATTGAGCCCGTGTAGGCCCCACCACGAAAACTTCGGACGAAATCTCTATCATATGTTTGTTCCGGCTTATTCTGCAAGCCAATCCTTTGTTTTGTGTTATTTGTGGTATTCGAGTTGCTTCAGTGTCAACTGTTGAATCCATACCTTTCCTAAACGGTGTTCTCATATTGCTATGTGAATACCAATCCTTCTTGATCATTGAGGTTGTCGTGCCAACTCCTTTCCAACCGGTGTGCTTCTCTTCAAGTGGATCCCATCATTTTTCCCATCCGAAAGATAAATTCTAAGTTTTCTCAACGGTGTTTGTTTCATCCGTCTCCAAGTTGCCTTTGTTTTTCCGCCCACCCACCCTTTTTCCTCAAGGACTAAGATTTCTTTATCATGTATCCTTTTATTTGTGCGAAGTATCTTCATTCTTTTCTTTCAAATGTTCTTACCCGGTGGTTCTCAAGAAGATGTTCTACTAGTTCATCATTCTTCGTTCTTTTTTCTTCTCGGGTGGTTTCAATTCGAGCTTTGTTCATCATATTCCTTCCTCATTTCTAATGCTTTCTCATGCCGGTGCACCTCATTATCATTCTACTTCTCGCTATTTGTTATTCCGGAGTGCTCAAGATATCTCGAAGATTCGTGTTTCCACTCTGCATTCGTTCAAGCTCTTTCGAGATTGGTATCTCATTCAAGTCATTTAATTCAACCGGTGCAACATCTCTTTTAAATCTTTTCAACGGTGTTCTCTCGAGTGGGCCCTAACCCACGTGTCTTTTCGAGTGATCTTACGACTCTTCTAATTATTCCGAGCTATCCCAAATTCTTTTCAAGTTTGACGAAGAATGAGTTATCATCACCAAATGCTTTTCTCCAAGATCTTTCAAATTCTTTTCATAGTTGGCTCAACCTCTTCGCTTTTGATTCTTCCGATGTGCCTCAATAATTCTTGGTGGTGTTTCTCGTTGTCATTCTCATCATTTGAAGACCGAAGAAGAGTTTCTCTTTAATCTTGCTCTATTCTCTTCAAGATTCATAGTTCTAGTTTGATGCCATCCTCTCACAATTGTTTTCGATCGTGAGAATCTTTTTCACCCATCAGGAGATATTCAAGAGTCTTCTCAGTTGGTCATCCGGAGTCCATCAATTCAGGTTTATGCATTCTCAGCTGTCAGTTATCATTCTCCTACGGTGCATCAATCGAATATCCTCTAATCAGTTCTTGATCTCTTTGTTTCTCATGTATCTAGTTTGTCTCAAGCACCTTCGTTCATTTGCTAATTCTTACCGGTGATGCACCCTACTTCGATCATTTTCAATTCTTACGGTGGTTCTTTCAAGATCTCTCTTTCTTTGTTATCATATCAATTCATTCGTTCTTTCCTATCCTACCGGTGGTTCGTTGAAGACCTTCTCAAGTTTACGCTATATCTCTTTTAATCCTTTCTGCGAGAATAAGTAGTATGCAAAATCCGTTGGTTGTCATCAATTTAAATTGGTGAAGGATAAGCATAATAGAATTCTTGTTCTTGTTTCATCCAAGTGATTAATTCCTTCTTTCGGAGTTTCTTCATGATGAATAAATTCTTGGTTTCAATTAATCATCCTTCTTTTCCGGAGTTCCAAGTTTTCCGCATTATCTCGTCGCGAAGCACCATCTAAATCATCGCAAGGCTTCACCTTGTGTTTTCAACTTCTCTTTCTTTTCATGATCCTTCTATTACCGGAGTTCTTCATGGAGGCTCTACATGATGGTTCGTCAAGGATTCTTTCATTATTCAATTGTTCTTCAAGATTTCTCTTGAAGTTAAGATCAGCCAAGCTATACTCAAAAATAAACATGGGGTTCAACACATGTTTTGCTTTGAGGAGCTCAAATATTCTTCTTCTTGCATTTCGAAGTGCAATTCTTTCTACCTTATCTTTTGAGATGGTGTTATGTCACTCTTGACAATTTCCATTCATGTTTCATGATTCATATGTTGTCAAGAATGAGGTATTTTAAATCCATCAACTTCTTCGTTGGAGTTATCTTGTGTCAGATTTCACCTAAAGCCTTCCCTAAGGAACGTTGCTATTTTGGTGCTTATTAATGACCCAAGTTATCTCTTTTCCATCTTGATGGAACAAGCTCTCATCTCTTCGTTAATCTCAAGCAAGCTATTGTTTCCGTTAGTGGCCGGTTGTCACCTCATCATGTTGAGATGTTTCAATAAGTCCACTACAAGCTTATTCTTTTCGTTGTTGGTTTTCTAACAACTCCGTTCAATCCTTCTTTTAAGGAGGCTCTTCCAAATTCAAATGTGGTAGAAGTTGTCATTTTCTTCTCCGTCCCTTTATCCCAACGGTCTAACTTCTATTCTTTCATTACGGAGGCATTGTGATGTTGTGCTCTTCAACAATCACCTCATTTTGTGAGGATCGTGTTCCTTTTCTTGCTTATCCATTTAACCGGAGTGTTGTGTCATCCCTTCAAGTGTTTTTCCTCTTATCAAGTTTTCCTTCTTCTTTCAGACGGAGTGCTACCCAAATTATTTCATTCTTATTCCTTCTCTATCTTGTTTTATCCGGAGTGGTTTCAATATCTATCTTGTCACTAAACCTCTTGGTTCTCGTTGTATCCCTTGTTCCTCTTTCCTAACGGAGTGTTTTCAACTTTGCACATCTTCGTTATTTTCTTCCTTTCATTTTGCTCAACCTCTCAAGGTTCGTGGTTTCACTCGTTTGCCGAAGAAGCAACTTAGTTTACCTCTTATCTTCCTCTTCCTTTTTCCTCCGGTGCCATCCTAGATCTCGGGACGAGATCCTCTCGTAGTGGTGGAGTGTTGTAACGCCCCGAGACCGACGCTCCAGAAGACTTCCAGCTATTCCGAGATTCGTCGTGTGATTTATTTGTTTGATGCATTCATCATTGCATCATTTGCATTGCATCATGCCATCATGTCATTTAATTTTTAAAACCTCAACTAAATAAATGGCATGGATCTCTGATCCATTTAAATCGAGGGAAGGGTGACTTCTCTTTATAACATATCCTCCTAATATTTATGGAGCTATATTAAATAATTCATTCTTTGGAATCACCATAACACACTTGCAAAAATCCCAATGCCGTTGTTTTCTTAACTCTTGGCCTCTAACTTTGCCATATGTCCTTTCATCATTTTCCGGAGCTCCACCTATTTTCTCAACATTTTTGGGCACTTCGAAAAACCTATCCTAGCTCAAACCTTTTGAATTAAATTCAAAGGAATTTGAATTTAATCTTTCAACTTGACCTTTTTTTTTCTATTTTTCCGGACCGTGCACATTTTTCTGAGTCCGTGAAAACTATCCCCATACCC
Source organism: Aegilops speltoides (assembly GCA_021437245.1). NCBI lineage: Eukaryota > Viridiplantae > Streptophyta > Magnoliopsida > Poales > Poaceae > Aegilops > Aegilops speltoides. Next base: position 140,142,167 of record CM038143.1, read on the forward strand.
AGAGTCCACCCCTACCTTCTCTTTCTCTTCTTTCTCTTTTCTGTTTTTTTTGTAAATGGAAAAGAATAGGAGGGAGAGAAGAGAGGCCCAGCCAGGCCTCTGGCCACTCCCATCCTCCCACCAGGCCGGCCCAGTCTCCCTAGGCCCAAGGCCCAGCAGCGCCCCCCTCTAACCCTAGCCACCCATCGCCCGACCCCTCTGCTCGATGCCCATCCAGCGCCGCCACCACACCCCCGCTCGCCCGATCCCCCATCTCTCTCTCGCCCGACCCGCGCTCGATCTCCTCCCCGCGCACGCGACCCCGAGCACCTCGCCGGAGCTGCACCCAAGCGCCGCCGCGCCTCCTGCCTCTCCCCCCTCGACCTCCTCCATCCGCGTCGCCAGGCCGCAGCCCGTTGCCGCCGCCGCGCCCGTTGCCGCCGCCGCTGCCGGCAGATCCCGGCCGGCCGCGCCTCCCCTGCTCCATGGCGGCGTGCCCCCGCGCCTCGCCGTACCCTGCTGCGCCCCTGCCGCGACCTCCCGCCTCGGCCTCGCGACCTCGGCCTCCCTGCCATGGCCGCGTGCTGCCCCTCTCCTCCGAGCGCCACGTCGGGCCTCCTGCGACGCAACTGGAGTCCAACTCCGGCGCCCCTGCCTCGCGTCGTCTTCTTCACCCGCGCCCGGATCTCGCCTCCCAACCTCCTCCGCCCCGCGCCTCTGTCCGTCCAAATTGCCATGAGCCCCGGCGCCCCTTCGCCCTGTTGCACCCTCCGTGATGCCATCTCGTTTCGCCTCCGACCCGATTCGCTGCCACCGCCTTCCCTCGCGCCTCGATGCGGTTCCCCTCGCCGCACCTCTCCGAGCAGAAGCTTCGCCTCCTCTGCTGCGCGCTAAGACTCGAGGCCCTCGTGTGGCTTCGTTTCGGTGACCATATGGACCGCCAAGTTCGACTACAGACCGAAACGCCAAGTACCAGGAACACCAAGGCCATCTTCGAGATTTCCGCCAAGTACCACTCATGTCGGCAAGACTCGCAAGTCGGACCCCGAACGATCGACGTCTCCGGGAACGTGTACCACTACCGCCGCCGCCGTGTACCACTACCACGACTACCGTCGACCCTCGAAGACCCCGGCGACCCTGAACATCTACGGGTTATGTACAACTTCGAACCTTGTACCACGGCGAACATGTACGGCTACACGACGACCGCCAAGACCCGTGCACGACCACGGCCGTGAACGTCTACTTCCACTACCGTCGCGAGTACCTCTCGTCGTCATGTACAACTACTTCCACGACGTCCGTGAACGACTACTTCCTCACTAAACGCGTTCCGCCCGAGATGCACGCTCAAGGTATAACCCGAGATGACCGCCCGTGAGCGAATGCTCATGTTGAACCGTGTCCGAATTGTCTTTGCGTTCCTCTTTTGCCATGCCACCGTCCGTGGGAACCCGGTTGCGGGATCATTCCACCATCGTTCGCATGTTCTGCACGCTCCGTCACCTTTCTTTTGCACCGACATCTCGAGGTTGTCGGATCACCGATATGTTGCCGTGGCATCATTTTCGGATTCGCCGCCGTGGCACCCTTTTCGTTTCGCCGCCGTGGCACCCTTTTCGTTCGCCACGGCTACAAATGCTTCGTATCATGCTCATGTCAACGTTTTCATAAAAATTGCATAATACTTGCAGATGTCATCCGCATCATGATAACAACATTTAAAATATTTATATTTGTTGTTTCCATTAAATTGCTAAATGCATATGGGGATTTTCCGGAATTGTTGTTTGTTGTTCCGGCCTCATTTAAACTTGCCTAAATTGTTAGTTTAATTATGCTTCACCTCTTGCCATGTTAACCAACATTTAATCTTGTCTTGTTCATAACCGAGAGAGAACTAAATAATGGATGTGGTGTTTTGTCAATATGCAGCTAGTTGCATATTGAGCTCCACTTAATTTGTAGTGTTGTTTGTTTGTCCTTTGCCATGTCATCCTCATTAAACCGGACATGCATCATACTTGTTTGTGCATCATGCTATGCTTATGTGATGGTTGTTTACTATGTTGTTTGCTTCTTTCCGGGTTGCTTCTCTCGCTAGCTTCGGTTTCGTTCCGGAGTTGTGAGGATTCGTTCGACTACGTCCTTTTGTCTTCTTCATGGACTCGTTCTTCTTCCTTGCGGGATCTCAGGCAAGATGATCATACCCTCGAAATCATTACTATCTTTGCTATGCTAGTTTGCTCGCTCTTTTGCTATGCCAATGCCATGATGCCTACCATTTGCTTGTCAGCCTCCCTAATTGCCATGTCAAACCCCTAACCTTTGACACCTTTCCTATGCAAACCGTTGTTTGGCTATGTTACCGCTTTGCTCAGCCCCTCTTATAGCGTTGCTAGTTGCAGGTGAAGTTGAAGAATTCTCCATGGTGGACAGGATTATGGTTGGGATATCACAATATATCTTATTTAATTAATGCATCTATATACTTGGTAAAGGGTGGAAGGCTCGGCCTTATGCCTGGTGTTTTGTTCCACTCTTGCCGCCCTAGTTTCCGTCATATCGGTGTTATGTTCCCGGATTTTGCGTCCCTTACGGTTGGGCTATAATGGGAACCCCTTGACGATTCGCCTTAAGTAAAGCTTCTCCGGCAATGCCCAACATTGGTTTTACCATTCGCCTCACCTAGCCTTTTTTTCCCTTGGGTTCTGCAGACTCAAGGGTCATCTTTATTTTAACCCCGGGCGGTGCTCCTCTCGAGTGTTGGTCGAACCGAGCTACTGCTGGGCCACCTCGGGAAACTTGAGGTTGGTTTTACTCGTAGCTAGTCTCATCTGAGTGTGCCCTGAGAAAGAGATATGTGCAGCTCCTATCGGGATTTGTCGGCACATTCGGGCGGTGTTGCTGGTTTAGTTTTACCCTGTCGAAATGTCTTGTTGTACTGGGATACCGAGTCTGATCGGAGTGTCTTGGGTGGAGGTCTATTCCTCCGTTGACCGTGAGAGCTTGTCATGGGCTAAGTTGGGACACCCCTGCAGGGATTTGATCTTTCAAAAGCCGTGCCCGCGGTTATGTGGCAGATGGGAATTTGTTAACGTCCGGTTGTAGAAGACCTGAAGTTGACCTTAATTAAAATACATCAACCGTGTGTGTAACCGTGATGGTCTCTTTCCGGCGGAGTCCGGGAAGTGAACACGGTGTTGGAGTTATGCTTGACGTAGGTTGCTATAGGATCACTTCTTGATCATACTTTTATCGACCGTGCTTTGCCTTCTCTTCTCGCTCTCATTTGCGTATGTTAGCCACCATATATGCTAGTCGCTTGCTGCAGCTCCACCTCATGCCTTTACCTTACCTATAAGCTTAAATAGTCTTGATCTCGCGGGTGCGAGATTCTTTGAGTCCCGTGGCTCACCGGATACTTCAAAACCAGTTTGCGGTGCCTATGTTACCGGCGGTGACGCAATCAAGCTCAAGGAGGAGCTCGATGAAGATCTTGCCATTTTTGTTGTTTCGTTCTAGTTGATCAAGAGTGGAGCCCGGTTGGGGTCGATCGAGGACCGTTTGTCGATTTGGGGTTCTTCTTTTATTTTGGTTCCGTAGTCGGACCTTGATTGTATCTGTATGATGTAATGCTTTATTCATGTAATTGTGTGAAGTGGCGATTGTAAGCCAACTATGTATCTCTTTCCCTTATGTATTACATGGGTTGTGTGAAGATTACCTCACTTGCGACATTGCTTTCAATGCGGTTATGCCTCTAAGTCGTGCTCCGACACGTGGGAGATATAGCCGCATCGAGGGCGTTACAATGGTCCCTTTGAAGAGGATGCCGGGTTGTTGGTTTGAGGAGTTACCCTAAGTACTTTGGAGTATCAATACTACCCCTAACAGATCCACGGGTTATATGCCTTTTTTTCATGGTTTACGGAGCAGAGGCTGTTCTCCCTAGTGACATCCGTCATGACTCACGCCGTGTGGCGGCTTATGTTGAAGTTGATAATGAAAAGGCACGTCAAGATGCTCTTTACTTGTTGGATGAAGAGCGTGACCTTGCAACGGCTCGTTGGGCAATATACCAACAAGATCTACGTTGTTATCATAGATGTCAGGTTAAGACCCGAACCTTTCAAGAAGGTGACTTGGTGCTTTGACTCATCCAGGATCAGACAGATATGCACAAATTATCCCACCTTGGGAAGGACCCTTTATGGTCAGCAAAAACTTGAACAACGTATTGTACTACCTCATTGATGTTCAAGACCACAAGGACTCACGCACATCGGAGGAGGAGACTCGCCGACCATGGAACATTGCTCATCTTCGGCCTTATTACACTTGAGCCATTGGCTCTTGTGTTGTACATATTTTCATCCATGTATATATTGTGATCAAGTATAATAAAGACGGCATCCCTGATGATTCAAGGCCTCTATCGTTTCATTTCTGAGTATCTGAGTCTTTGTTATCAATTCATAAGATCACTTGGGTGCTTCCTGATCATTGAGCATAGCTATGACTACCCCGTTGATTCGGCTTATACGCCTTGTTACAAATTCTTGGGAGCTTATTTCCCAAGTTAAAGGTTACCAAAGAGAACTTGTGGCAAATGCACAGTTTAAACATAGGTATCCTGCCTTGAAGGTCCAATATATGTCACTTGGGGGGCTCTCTGTTCAATGAACATAGCTTTTGTTAACCCTTTTTGATTGGCTGGTATGCCAGGTGTAAACCACCAAAATTCCGGTTTATCCTACCTTGTTTGTCTTCCACTCAGCCTAGGTAATCCTGGAATGACCCGCCGTACTCATGACAGTCAATGTTATAAAAGATCTTGAACTTGTCTAAAGTTAAAATGGTGGTTGGTCATGCGAGGCCCGACTTAAAAGTTTGATTGAAGGATTAACTCAGTGGTTGTGTAGCCCATGAACAACACTTGATTTTGAGGCTTCGCAGCCTATGAAAGCCTTGTTTTTCTATTTTGTTCTTTTCTGAACAACTTTTTGAATTCATGTCTTTGTTCCATATTGATAAACGGTTTTAAAACAATTCAGGCCATGTAGCCTTGATCTTTATGACTCATGTTTGAGCATAGTTATGGGTTTTTTCTAACCCACCCTGGTTTTGGACGTTAAGTCGCTGGTATATTTGAACATATTTAAAGGTTCTGATAACCCAGCCTGGCTTTGGACTTTAAGTCACCAGTATGCTTTGATTGTGCAATTGAGATTATCCTCATTGCCTATGGTGGTGTAAGCAGGCAGTATGAACTACGTTCACAGGTATAGTTTGCCTGTTATGTGAAAATGCAGGGCTTGATAACCCGCCCTGGTTATAGACTTTAAGTCGCCAGAATATGTTATTTTGAATATTATGACCCACCCTGGTGTAAGCCGCCAGGGCACATATTATTCACTTGTGTGCAGTTCACACAACAATACTTGTTATAACCCGTTTGATGAACAAATGTGATGAAGTACAACCTATGGATCTTCAAGCATTAGAATGGCAATTTAACATATTCAGACGAGAAACTTGCATGATGGCATGGCGGATCATTGTTTTTAACTAGCCTATTACAAGGCTATCATCAGGCCCAAGTGGTTCAAAGTTTTTTCAATAAAATATGGCACCATGGTTAGAGAGCCGCCCTTCAGATCAATTATGCTCATGTTGAGTACAAGATTCTGGGTTAGTCTGCGCCGGTTCTTTGCTTCCTTCTGTTGTTTGGAAATCATTCCAATTGATGTCCGTTAAAGCTTGGAATTCGCTGAGTTCAGACGGGTCAACTTCAGGGGCAAAGTTATGCTTACGTGCTGGCGGGGTAAGGTCGACAGCTTCATAAACCGGAGCTTTTACTCTTGAGTTGTCTTCCGTTAAGTCGACTGATATCGACCAAGGTTAGTCTCTTCGGACAGTTTGTTGGCTAATGGACGCACCTCCCTCACGCATACAACAAAGTCCTCCGTGGTAAAGGGAGACCCGTCCTCTTTATAGCTCGGGCAGCCAGTGGCCAACTCTTCTTGCCACGCTTTCGCAGGGCTCAAGGCGGTAATGGCGCCAGCTCTGGTTGATGACCGCTTAATTTCTGCAATCCTTTGCGGCAAGACAGATAATTGGTTCAGTACATCTTTGAGAAGTGAAGGTGGTTCTTTGTTGTGAGTAATTGCAGCTATCGTGTGCTGGGTGCCTGCATATAGCTGCTCCACTATGGTATAAGCCGCCTTCAGGTTCACACGCATATATTTCCCAAGATTGGCGCTTCTAGGACCTGTAAAGTAAAGCATATGCAGTTAAGTCGCCAGGTGAGTTCAGAATTGTGTGCTGGAATTGATTGAGATACTTAAAATTGCTTACCAAAGATGGCAGTGGTCATCTTTGAAATATGACGCTTTAAGCCGGACAGTTCTGCGGTAACCTATTTTAGAGAAGCTTCAGCAGTCTGCGCTCTTTGCACTAAGGCAGTTTTTTCTTCATCCCAGGCGTTTCTATCTGCAGCAAACCCGGTTTTTAGTTTCTCTGATTCATCCAGGCTAAATTTGAATTTGGCTTCAGTCTTCTGGGTCTCTTATTCTTGATGTTTAAGCCTCTTCTTCAAATCAGTCAGCTGAGATTCAGCTTCAGTGGAGGCTTCCTGTGCAGGCAAAGTTAAAGCAATCATAAGCAGACATGTTAATACGCACAAGTCCCAAGCCCTTTGCAAGCAATAGCACTTGGCACTTGGGGGCTAATGAGTGCGGAAGTTCTTCTTTGTTTATGTATTTTATGAACCGGTTCAACTTTGTCAAGCTAAGCCGGCCCATGAGGGCTAGGCTCTGGAGTTTTTTCAAATAATGAGAATAAACCGGTTCAACTTTGTCAAGCTAAGCCGACCCATGAGGTCTAGGACCTGGAAGTTTTCTGTTCTATTAATGAGAATGAGATAGGTCAGCTTTGTCAAGATAAGCCAGTTCATGGGGGCTACGGCTTGAAGCTATTTAGTTTCTGCTAATTGAAGTCTTCACCATACTCTGTTAAATCTTTCCTATGGCTAAGACTTGGAGGATGGAGGAATATATTAACAAAGGAAGTAGAAGTTTGTACCTCATACTTTTGGTGCATCTGATTGACGATGCCCATCTCAAGTTCACGGCCAGCATGAACTTGGCTAATATAGGCAGAGAGGAGTTCACCAACGCCCAGCTGAGAGTAATTGGACAGATCAAATTTAACATTCCGCCTTTCGACAAGTTCTTCTTTGGCAGTGTGCTTGGCCAAGACCGTGGGATTCCCCGACTCTGTATAACTGGTGCCGATGATAAGAACATCTTCAGCCTCTTCCGCAAGCTTCGTAGGGCTCGGCGGTTTAGCTCGTGATGACTCAATGATCATAGGGTCCACATGGGTCTCTGGCATTTCTGGTGGCGCCTCGTCACATGGGTCTCTGGCATTTCTGGTGGCGCCTCGTCAGCTATGTTTTCAACATTTTGAATTGAAGCTTCAGACTCTAGCGGTTGTTTCTCCGGCTCATGTGTCTTAGGGTCTTCAACCGGCTAGATTGTCCTGGCTTTCTTGCTTGGTTTAGCTTTACCACTGAAGAAATAGAAAGGTCAGTATGAGTACTAACAAAGTTAAAACAATGAAGGGTAAAATTATTACCCCAGGGAAGTCTTGAAAGCCGGCAGCTCAGTTCCGTTTGAGTCGACAAGAGAGGAATTTGAGGTTCCCTGGTAGTTTGAGTAGGAAGGATTAAGTGGGTGGTGAATAAGACCTACCTTGGGATAAAAAGAGTTTGAATTTTGAGGCACCTCTTTCCGGCGCTTGCGAACTGGTGTATTGGGTAAGCCAGAGGATAACTCTCCGCCCCATTGTTCCGGGTCTGGCGCCGGGTCTCATGCTGTTGTTGCTTCAAAAGAAAGCTTGGATCCAAGTAAGCTAAAGGGTGCGAAAATCTTACTTTCCGGGTCACACGTCGAATTTTCTGTCTTGGCAAAGGCTTTGAGTCAGAGGGAGTGATAGTTACCTCAGCATCATCCACCTGGCTGGCCTTCGTATCATCCTGAGAGAGGTCAGCGTTAATAAGATGCATAAAAAATGAGCCAAGGCAGTCAAGTTCTACCTCTGACTCATCATCCAGATCAAAGAGTTCCGAGACATCAGTTTTCTCCTTATTCTTTTTGGAGGCCTTGCTTTTGGCCCTGGGATTTTTAGCCGCCTTCACCTTTTCCTGATATTTCTTCTTCCAGAAGGCAGAGTTGGCCTGCACAAATCAAAGTGAAAAGAAGGGATATGCAGTTTGTATAAATATAAAAGTAAAGTGTGCATTGATCACTTAGAGGTGGAGGCGGGTTAAGAACGCAGAAAGAGTTCAACCCCGTTTTGCTACAGCTCTCTAAGGATTCTCCAAGTAGACTTTTTCTTCATATTGTTGATGCCCTTGTTATCCAAACGCACTGAGCTATGGCATAATGGATCCTTAGTGTCACCGGTATATGTGCATATTAAGCCAGGCCGACGGCTCACGGGTATAATCCTCCACGCAACCCAGCAACGGACTAGGTCGACGCCGGTCAGCCCATTGGCAAGCAAAGCCCTTACTTTGGAAAAGGTGGCTCTGTACTTGGCCCGCTCATCGGTCGTGAGCTGGCCTAGAAGAGGATGTATTGGGCTAAGCCGGTCCTCACGGAAACCCGGCAGAGGGTTCTCGTCAGATGGAGAAGTGTCTTGGCAATAAAACCAAGTTTGGTTCCAGTCCTTGGGAAGACTGGGAAGTGTGGCTGTAGAAAAAACTACATCTCTTCGACGTTGGATGGAGATTCCGCCAAGTTCTATGTTGGGTCCGTCTGTGAACTTGTTCTGGCGGTTCAAATAGAAATACTCTCTGAAGAGTTCAACGCTGGGTTTTTCTTGAAGATATACTTTGCAAAAAACTTGGAAGTTACAGATATTAGACACGGAATTGGGTCCGATGTCCTGAGGATGGAGCTGAAAGAAATGTAGTACATCATGGAAAAACTTTTACCCGGGCGGGGAGAAGCCCCATTTATATGACCAGCAAATATTATGACCTCATTATCCTTGGGTTGAGGTTTGAGTTCACCCGGCTATGGAACCCGCCAATGGATGATCTCTTTGGCATCCATGATGCCAGTCTCAACATACTCCGTAAGCATTTGCTCCGTCACAATGGAGGGAACCCAGCTGTAGGCAGTGACAGTCTTAGTAATATTTGGCCTAAAAAGAAAATAAGGATGAATGATAAACCACCCGATTATGACGATGGATTATTATGGAGAGTTAAAAGCATTGTAAGCCGGCGAGGTGTGGCTAGATCTTGGTAATGTTGATGAGTGTTGGTGGTTTGAAAGGATTCCGATTTAAGCCGACGCGTATCTAGCAGGTTACAGATTGATACTTAAACCGCCATGGAGGGCAAATGGTATCCGGCGGGTTATGGTCTATCTCATAAGTTGCCCGTACAGTTGCAGTTTACAAATATCTATGGGCCTATGAGTAAAATTTTACTAAGTGATGAACAAACAGGTTTTACAGATCAGTTCTATTACTTTGGATCTACAGCAGTTCAAAAAAGGAAAATGAAATTTTAAACCTAATGTTGCAGTAGTGGAAGAACTCATGCGCTCGGATGGAATCTTAGAGAAGGTATTTCTTACGATTGTAAAGGGATGCTAAGCTACTACCACGTGACCTCAATATCATATTCATATCAAACTACAACAAGCTAGAAGAGGAAGATGAGGAACAATGATGAACACCGTCGAACGGAGAAAACCCTAACGCAGATCTGTCACACAGGGAGACGAGTACTTACTGATGCTACTTGACAGCGGAGGTGCGCCACAGTACTCTGGTCCAGTCAGGTCGATGCAGCGGCCGGAGTTGAGGTGGTTGGTGAAGGTCGCCGACGGCGGGGCTCGAGTTTGCGGATGCACCGCAAGGAGGAAGACGAAGACGAAGGGGCAAGGGTAAAAAGTGAAAGGAAAGGCCCCCTTCTCTTATTTATAAGGAAGTGGATAGATGGCATGCGCGGGAATCGAGGAGGCCAAAATATCATTATGTGGCTATGTGGACGCCTCGATTCTCGGGAGGTCCATTAAGATAAAAGATCTGTTAAGATATCCCGAGCTTTGTGCGAAGTTAATGCGCAATGACGTCATGGCAGGTCAACACAGTTCTGAAATGTGACGTCATGGCGGGTTGCAATGAAATGGCAAGGAATTGATCAGAAAAGAATCTTCTAAGTCAAGTGATGAAGATCGACGTGAACAAGTGCAAACCGACCTGGGGCCTAATGTTGGGGATATAACTATTGGGTATGACCCGCCCAGGAGGGGCCGGGTCATGCCACTAGTGACTTAAAGATGAAGAGGCCTGATAAGGTCCAGAAGAGTTGAAGATGGTGGTTCATGAAGCAAGCCTGTTGGAGGCCCAAGACCCGGAGGCGACTAGAGGCCCAGAGGGATGAGCCGCCATATGTTTAACTTGTCCCATAAGGCAAGTTTCGTTAGAAACCAAGCTAGTCACATTGTGTGAACTGGCCGGGACTTTCTAAACCGCCAGGCCTCAACCTATGTATATAAATGTGAGACCCGACGGCAGGTTAGATTCAAGAAACAATCGATCAAGCACTAGGTTAAGCGTATTCGCTCCCTGGTAATTGAAGCACAAGCAATACAATCGAAAGCAGAAATAGGCTTTTACTTCATTGAGAGGGGTCGAACCTGGGTAAAACTCTCTATGTCTTTTCTCCCATTTAACCCCTTTAAGCTAACCTAGCTGCAATGGCTCCACACCTAAGTCCTTTTGCTAGGGCATCTGCCATGTTAAATCCATGACAGTGTACGAATACTATCGTCCAATATATCAATCTTTACCTCTCGACCATTTCGAGACTGCTCGTTATGTCCATGATCTCATCTAGGACTCCTCATCTAGGACTCCGAACAACATTCGGTCACCAAATCACATAACTCATATAATACAAATCATCATCGAACGCTAAGCGTGCGGACCCTACGGGTTCGAGAACTATGTAGACATGACTGAGACACCTCTCCGGTCAATAAACAATAGTGGAACCTGGATGCTCATATTGGCTCCCACATATTCTATGAAGATCCTTATCAGTCGAACCGTAATGACAACATACGTTATTCCCTTTGTCATCGGTATATTACTTGCCCGAGATTCGGTCATCGGTATCTTCATACCTAGTTCAATCTCGTTACCAGCAAGTCTATTTACTCATTCCCTAATGCATCATCCCGCAACTAACTCATTAGTCACATTGCTTGCAAGGCTTCTTATGATGTGCATTATCAAGAGGGCCCAGAGATATCTCTCCGATACTCAGAGTGACAAATCCTAATCTCGATCTATGCCAACCCAACAAACACCTTCGGAGATACCTGTAGAGCATCTTTATTATCATCCAGTTATGTTGTGTCGTTTGATAGCACACAAGGCATTCCTTCAGTATCCAGGAGTTGCATAATCTCATAGTCGGAGGAATATGTATTTGACGTGAAGAAAGCAGTAGCAATAAAACTGAACGATCATTATGCTAAGCTAACGGATGAGTCTTATCCATCACATCATTCTCCTAATGATGTGATCTCGTTCATTAAATGACAACACATGTCTATGGCTCGGAAACTTAACCATCTTTGATCAACGAGCTAGTCAAGTAGAGGCATACTAGGGACATAGTGTTTCGTCAATGTATTCACACATGTATCAAGTTTCCGGTTAATACAATTCTAGCATGAATTATAAACATTTATCATGAATAAGGAAATATAAAATAACAACTTTATTATTGCCTCTAGGGCATATTTCCTTCAGCATGCCACACTTGGAGGAGCAGCAACGTGGTGGGCTACTTCCCTCGGACTCGGAGCGCCCATTTCCGGTCCGAGTGGCCGAGCAGCTGCGTCTGCGCCTATGCGGTGCTTTCCACCAAAGTTGTCCATGCTCCTCTTGAAGGAAATATGCCCTAGAGGCAATAATAAAGTTATTATTTATTTCCTTATTTCATGATAAATGTTTATCATTCATGCTAGAATTGTATTAACCGGAAACATGATACATGTGTGAATGCATAGACAAACAAGATGTCACTAGTATGCCTCTACTAGACTAGCTTGTTAATCAAAGATGGTTATGTTTCCTAGCCATGAACAAGGAGTTGTTATTTGATTAACAAGGTCACATCATTGGTAGAATGATCGGATTGACATGACCCATTCCCTTAGCTTAGCACACGATCGTTTAGTATGTTGCTACCGCTTCTATCCATGACATATACATGTTCCTGTAACTATGAGATTATGCAACTCCTGCTTACGGAGGAACACTTTGGTGCTACCAAACGTCACAACGAATCGGGTGATTATAAAGGAGTACTACAGTGTCTCCAAAGGCGATGTTGGGTTGGCGATTTCGAGATTAGGTTTTGTCACTCCGATTGTCGGAGAGGTATCTCTGGGCCCTCTCGTAATACACATCATCAAGCCTTGCAAGCACTACAACTAATGAGTTAGTTATGAGATGATGTATTACGGAACGAGTAAAGAGACTTGCGTAACGAGATTGAACTAGGTATTGATACCGACGATCGAATCTCGCAAGTAACATACCGATGACAAAGGAACAACGATGTTGTTATGCGGTCCGACCGACAAAGATCTTCAGAGAATATGTAGGAACCAATATGGGCATCCAGGTCCCGCTATTGGTTATTGACCGAGAATAGTTCTAGGTCATGTCTACATTGTTCTCGAACCGTAGGGTCCGCACGCTTAAGGTTTCGGCGATGTTATTATGAGTTTATGTATTTTGATGTACCAAGAAGTTCGAGTCCCGGATGTGATCACAGACATGACGAGGAGTCTCAAATGGTCGAGACATAAAGATTGATATATTGGACGGCTATATTCGGACACGGAAAGGTTCCGGAAGTTTCCGGAGAAAACCGGAGTTGGGAGGGTTACCGGAACCCCGGGGAATATGGGCCTTAGTGGGCCAAGAGGGAGAGAGAGGGCCGCACCGGAGGTGGCGCCCCCTGTGGGAGTCCGAATAGGACAAGGAGGGGGCGCGCCCCTTTCCTCTCTCTCTCCTCTCTTTCCTTCCCCTTCTCCCTTCCTAGTTGGACTAGGAAAGGGAGTCCTACTCAACTAGGAGGAGGACCCTCCTGGCGCGCCTATAGGGGCGGCCGGCCTCCCCCTCCCTCCTTTATATACGGGGGGGGGGCACCCTAGAACACACAAGTATTGATCTACGGATCGTTCCTTAGCCGTGCGGTGCCCCTTCCACCATATTCCACCTCGGTCATACCGTCGCGAAGCTTAGGCGAAGCCTCGCGCCGGTGAAACATCAAGATCGCCACCACGCCGTCGTCTTGTGGAACTCTCCTCGCACTCGGCTGGATCGAGTACGAGGGACGCCATCGAGATGTACGTGTGTCAAGAACTCGGGCGCCGGAGTAACGGCGTCGGGATCGGTCGGATCGCGAGGAGAACGTCGACTACTTCCTCTACGCCAGATCGCTTCCGCTTCGGGTCTACAAGGGTATGTAGACAACACTCTCCCCTCTCGTTGCTATTCATCACCATGATCTTGCATGTACGTAGGAAATTTTTTGAAATTACTACGTTCCCCAACAGTGGTATCAGAGCCTAGGTTTTTATGGTTTGATGTTTTGCACGAGTAGAACACAAGTAAGTTGTGGGCGATACAGGTCATACTACCTACCAGCATGTCATACTTTGGTTCAGCGGTATTGTGAGATGAAGCGGCCCTGACCGACATTACGCCAGACGCTTACGCGAGACTGGTTTTACCGCCACGAGCACTCGTTGCTTAAAGGTGACTGGTGGGTGCTGTCTCTCTCACTTTAGTTGAATCGAGTGTGGCTACGCCCGGTCCTTGAGAAGGTTAAACGGAGTCTATTTGACGAAGTATCGTTGTGGTTTTGATGCGAGGTGAGATTGGTTCTTGCTTAAGCCCGTAGCAGCCACGTAAAATTTGCAACAACAAAGTAGAGGACGTCTAACTTGTTTTTGCGGGGCATGTTGTGATGTGATATGGTCAAGACGTGATGCTATATTTTGTTGTATGAGATGATCATGTTTTGTAACCGGTTATCGGCAATCGGCTGGAGCCATATGGTTGTCGCTTTATTGTATGCAATGCATCGCTTCTGTAATGCTTTACTTTATCACTAAGCGGTAGCGATAGTCGAGAAGCATAATATTTGGCGAGACGACAACGATGCTACGATGAAGATCAAGGTGTCGCTACGGTGGCGATGGTGATCATGGTGGTGCTGCAAGATGGAGATCATGAAGCACAAGATGATGATGACCATATCATATCACTTATATTGATTTGCATGTGATGTTTATCCTTTTATGCATCTTATCTTGCTTTGATTGACGGTAGCATTATAAGATGATCTCTCACTAAATTATCAAGAAGTGTTCTCCCGAGTATGCACCGTTGCCAAAGTTCGTCGTGCCTGGACACCACGTGATGATCGGGTGTGATAAGCTCTCGTCCATCTACAACGGGTGCAAGCCAGTTTTGCACACGCAGAATACTCGGGTTATACTTGACGAGCCTAGCATATGCAGATATGGCCTCGGAACACGGAGACCGAAAGGTCGGCGTGAATCATATAGTAGATATGATCAACATAAGATGTTCACCATTGAAAACTACTCCATTTCACGTGATGATCGGTTATGGTTTAGTTGATTTGGATCACGTGATCACTTAGATGACTAGAGAGATGTTTTTCTAAGTGGGAGTTCTTAAGTAATATGATTAATTGAACTTAAATTTATCATGAACTTAGTACCGATAGTATCTTGCTTGTTTATGTTTGATTGTAGATAGATGGCTCGTCTTTGTTGTTCCGTTGAATTTTAATCGTTCCTTGAGAAAGCAAAGTTGAAAGATGATGGTAGCAATTACGGATCGGGTCCGTAACTCGAGGATTATCCTCATTGCTGCACTGAAGAGTTATGTCTGGATGCACCGCTGGGTGCGAACTGCTCGCCGATCTGGCCGACGGCGTTAAGAACGTCTGGCGAGCAAAGCTGATGACTACTCTATAGTTCGATGTGCCATGCTTTACGGCTTAGAACCGGGACTTCAACGACGTTTTGAACGTCATGGAGCATATGAGATGTTCCAGAGTTGAAGTTGATATTCCAACAGAATGCCCGGATTGAGAGATATGAAGTCTCCAATAAGTTCTATAGCTGCAAGATGGAGGAGAACAGTTACATTAGTGAGCACATACTCGTAATGTCCGGGTACTACAATCACTTGACACAATTGGGAGTTAATCTTCCGGATGATTGTGTCATTGATGTAATTCTTCAATCACCGCCACCAAGCTACAAAGGCTTCGTGATGAACTATAATATGCAAGGGTTAGTAAAGACTATACCGAGCTCTTCGCAATGCTAAAGGCTGCGGAGGTAGAAATCAAAAGGAGCATCAAGTGTTGATGGTCAATAAGACCACTAGTTTCAAGAAGAAAGGCAAAGGGAAGAAGAAGGAACTTCAAGAAGAACAGCAAGCAAGTTGTTTGCTCAGAGAAGAAACCCAAGTCCGGACCTAAGCCTGGCCGAGTGCTTCTCGCAAGCGGTGGTCCTTTGGAAGCGGAACTGCCCCAAGTATTTGGCGGATAAGAAGGATGGCAAGGTGAACAAAGGTATATGTGATATACATGTTATTGATGTGTACCTTACTAGAGCTCGCAGTAGCACTGGTATTTGATCTGGTTCATTGCTAATATTTGCAACTCGAAGCAGGGACTACGGATTGCGAACACGGCAAAGGACGAGGTGACGATGGCGTGGGAAATGGTTCCAAAGTCGATGTGATCGCGGTCGGCACGCTACCTCTACATCTACCTTGGGATTAGTTTTAGACCTAAATAATTGTTATTTGGTGCTGCGTTGAGCATGAACATTATATCTGGATCTTGTTTGATGCGAGACGGTTATTCATTTAAATCGAGAGAATAATGGTTGTTCTATTTATATGAGTAATATCTTTTATGGTCATGCACCCTTGAGGAGTGGTCTATTTTGATGAATCTCGATAGTAGTGATACACATATTCATAATGTTGAAACCAAAAGATGCAGAGTTGATAATGATAGTGCAACTTATTTGTGGTACTTCGCCGTTTAGGTCATATCGGTGTAAAGCGCATGAAGAAACTCCATCTTGATGGACTTTTGGAGTCACTTGATTATGAATCACTTGGCACTTGCGAACCGTGCCTTATGGGCAAGATGACCGAACCCGTTCTCGGTACTATGGAGAGAGCAACAGATTTGTTGGAAATCATACATACTGAGATGTATGTGGTCCGATGAATGTTGAGGCTCGTGGCGGATATCGTTATTTTCTCACCTTCACAGATGACTTAAGCGGATATGGGTATATCTACTTAATGAAACATAAGTCTGAAACATTTGAAAAGTTCAAAGAATTTCAGAGTGAAGTTGAAAATCATCGTAATAAGAAAATTAAATTTCTACGATCTGATTGTGGAGGTGAATATTTGAGTTACTGAGTTTGGTCTACATTTGAAACAATGCGGAATAGTTTTCGCAACTCACGCCACCCGAACACCACAACAGTAATGGTGTGTCCGAACGTCGTAATAGCACTTTACTAGATATGGTGCGATCTATGATGTCTCTTACAGATTTACCGCTATCGTTTTGGGGTTATGCTCTAGAGACGGCCGCATTCACCTTGAATAGAACACCGTCGAAATCCGTTGAGGCGACACCTTATGAACTATGGTTTGGCAAGAAACCAAAGTTGTCGTTTCTAAAAGTTTGGGGATGCGATGCTTATGTGAAAAAGCTTCAACCTGATAAGCTCGAACCCAAATCGGAGAAATGTGTCTTCATAGGATACCCAAAGGAGGCAGTTGGGTACACCTTCTATCACAGATCCGAAGGCAAGACATTCGTTGCTAAGAATGGATCCTTTCTAGAGAAGGAGTTTCTCTCGAAAGAAGTGAGTGGGAGGAAAGTGGAACTTGATGAGGTAATAGTACCTTCTCCCTTACTTGAAAGTAGTTAAATCGCAGAAACGGTTTCGAGACATCTACACCAAGTAGTGAGGAAGTTGATGATGTTGATCATGAAACTTCAGATCAAGTTACTACGTAACCTCGTAGATCAACCAGAGTAAGATCCGCACTGAGTGGTGCGGTAATCCTGTTCGGAAATCATGCTACTAGATCATGATGAACCTACGAACTATGAAGAAGCGATGGTGAGCCCAGATTCATAAAATGGCTTGAGGCCATGAAATCGAGATGGGATCCATGTATGAAAACAAAGTATGGACTTTGGTTGACTTGCCCGAGGGTAGGCAAGCAATAGAAAACAAGTGGATCTTCAAGAAGAAGACCGACGCCGACGGTAATGTTATCGTCTATAAAGCTCGACTTGTCGCAAAAGGTTTTCGACAAGTTCAAGGGATTGACTACGATGAGACCTTCTCACCCTTAGCGATGCTTAAGTCCGTCCAAATCATGTTAGCAATTGCCGCATTTTATGATTATGAAATTTGGCAAATGGATGTAAAGCGCATTCTGAATGGATTTACGGAAGAAGAGTTGTATATGATGCAACCGAAGGTTTTATCGATCCAAAGGAGCTAACAAAGTGTGCAAGCTCCAATGATCCATCTATGGACTGGTGCAAGCATCTCGAGTTGGAATAAACGCTTTGATAGTGTGATCAAAGCATTTGGGTTTGTCTGAGACTTTTGGAGAAGCCTGTATTTACAAGAAAGTGAGTGGGAGCTCAGAGCATTTCGATATTATATGTAGATGACATATTGCTGATCGAAATGATATAGAATTCTGGATAGCATAAAGGGATACTTGAATAAGAGTTTTCAATGAAAGACCTCGGTGAAGCTGCTTACATATTGGGCATTAAGATCTATAGAGATAGATCAAGACGCTTAATTAGACTTTCACAAAGCACATACCTTGACAAAATTTTGAAGAAGTTCAAAATGGATCAAGCAAAGAAAGGGTTCTTGCACGTGTTACAAGGTGTGAAGTTGAGTAAGACTCAATGCCCGACCACCGTAGAAGATAGAGAGAAAATGAAAGATGTTCCTATGCTTCACCATAGGCTCTATCATGTATGCAATCTTGTGTACCGGACTGATGTGTGCCTTGCTATAAGCCTAGCAGGAGGTACCAAAGTAATCCGAGTGGATCATTGGACAGCGGTCAAGAACATCTGAAATACCGAAAAGGACTAAGGATATGTTTCTCAGATATGGAGGTGACAAAGAGCTCATCATGGCAGTTACGTTGATGCAAGCTTTGACACCGATCCGGACGATTCTAAATCACGCACGGATCGTATTTACACTAAACGGAGGTGTCGGTTGGTGCAGTTCCAAACAAAGCGTCGTGGCGGGATCTACATGTGAAGCGGAGTACATAGCAGCTTCGAAGCAGCTAATGAAGGAGTCGGATGAAGGAGTTCATATCCGATCTAGGTGTCATACCTAATGCATCGGGTCCAATGAAAATCTTCGTGACAATATCGAGCAATTGCCTTAGCAAAGGAATCCAGATTTCACAAGAGGACCAAGCACATCAAGAGACGCTTCAATTCCATCCGGACTTAGTCGGTGGGAGACATAGAGATTTGCAAGATACATACGGATCTGAATGTTGCAGACCGTTGACTAAGCCTCTTCCACGAGCAAAACATGATCAGCACCAAGACTCCATGGGTGTTAGAATCATTACTATGTAATCTAGATTATTGACTCTAGTGCAAGTGGGAGATCAAGGAAATATGCCCTAGAGGCAATAATAAAGTTATTATTTATTTCCTTATTTCATGATAAATGTTTATCATTCATGCTAGAATTGTATTAACCGGAAACATGATACATGTGTGAATGCATAGACAAACAAGATGTCACTAGTATGCCTCTACTAGACTAGCTTGTTAATCAAAGATGGTTATGTTTCCTAGCCATGAACAAGGAGTTGTTATTTGATTAACAAGGTCACATCATTGGTAGAATGATCGGATTGACATGACCCATTCCCTTAGCTTAGCACACGATCGTTTAGTATGTTGCTACTGCTTCTATCCATGACATATACATGTTCTGTAACTATGAGATTATGCAACTCCGTTTACGGAGGAACACTTTGGTGCTACCAAACGTCACAACGAATCGGGTGATTATAAAGGAGTACTACAGGTGTCTCCAAAGGCGGATGTTGGGTTGGCGTATTTCGAGATTAGGTTTTGTCACTCCAATTGTCGGAGAGGTATCTCGGGCCCTCTCGGTAATACACATCATCTTTGAAGCCTTGCAAGCACTACAACTAATGAGTTAGTTATGAGATGATGTATTACGGAACGAGTAAAGAGACTTGCCGTAACGAGATTGAACTAGGTATTGGATACCGACGATCGAATCTCGGGCAAGTAACATACCGATGACAAAGGGAACAACGTATGTTGTTATGCGGTCTCGACCGACAAAGATCTTCGTAGAATATGTAGGAACCAATATGGGCATCCAGGTCCCGCTATTGGTTATTGACCGAGAATAGTTCTAGGTCATGTCTACATTGTTCTCGAACCGTAGGGTCCATGCACGCTTAAGGTTTCGATGGCGGTTATTATGAGTTTATGTATTTTGATGTACCGAAGAAGTTGAGTCCCGGATGTGATCACGGACATGACGAGGAGTCTCGAAATGGTCGAGACATAAAGATTGATATATTGGACGGCTATATTCGGACACGGAAAGGTTCGGAAGTTTCGGAGAAAACCGAGTGCTTGGGAGGTTACGGAACCCCTGGGGAATATGGGCCTTAGTGGGCCAAGAGGGAGAGAGAGGGCCGCACCAGGAGGTGGCGCGCCCTGTGGGAGTCCGAATAGGACAAGGAGGGGCGCGGCCCCTTTCCTCTCCCTCTCCCTCTCTTTCCTTCCCCTTCTCCTTCCTAGTTGGACTAGGAAAGGGAGTCCTACTCAACTAGGAGGAGGACTCCCTCCTTGGCAGCGCCTATAGGGGCGGCCGGCCTCCCCTCCCTCCTTTATATACGGGGCAGGGGGCACCCTAGAACACACAAGTATTGATCTACGGATCGTTCCTTAGCCGTGTCGGTGCCCCTTCCACCATATTCCACCTCGGTCATACCGTCGCGAAGCTTAGGCGAAGCCTGCGCGGTGAAACATCAAGATCGTCACCACGCCGTCGTCTTGTGGAACTCTCCTCGACACTCGGCTGGATCGAGTACGAGGGACGCCATCGAGCTGTACGTGTGTCAAGAACTGGGGCGCCGAGTAACGCGCGTCGGGATCGGTCGGATCGCGAGGAGAACGTACGACTACTTCCTCTACGTTGTGATCGCTTCCGCTTCGGGTCTACAAGGGTATGTAGACAACACTCTCCCCTCTCGTTGCTATTCATCACCATGATCTTGCGTGTACGTAGGAAAATTTTTGAAATTACTACGTTCCCCAACACCTCTTCTACTCTACCAATGACCAAGTCCTTCTGTGTGGTACAATCCACAATGTTGAGTATAATGTTTATTAGGAAGTATATGATGGAGTAGGATTTGTTCCTACCTTGTCTTGTACTCTAAGTTGGTCATTGTACTTATATATATGCCCATGAGGCTCAAGTAATAAAACAACGATTCCACCAATCCCTCTCTATTCCCTTTAACATGGTATCAGTCTAACCGACCCAACCCTAGCCGTCGCCTGCCGCTTCCGCATCACGCTGGCCCCGGGGCGGTCGGCCTCCATGACCGCCGCCGGGTGCCGCGCCGCCCGTACCTAGGGTTCGTCCGCCAAACATGTTGACCGGCTCCCTAGAGTCTTTCTCCTGATACTTTGATCCAGGGTTTTCTCTCTCTCGTCGGTCGCTTTGATGGGCGTCTACTTTTTGGTTTTATGATCTAACATCGGTTTGCGTCGTTTGCCGCCGCCGTCAACCCAATCACGCCTCTACTCCGACAATGGATCAAGATTAGTTGCTGCATGGCACCCCGGCTTGGACGCATGCAGCGGGGCCTTGTGTGCTAAATGCGGCGGCTCCTCGCTCCATCGCGCGTGGACTACCATGTGGTGTGGTTGCCCACTCGAGCCTGGCACAGGGCCACGCCCATCCACACTGCTGGTGCATCCCGTGTGCAAGTCTTGCTACTTGTGCATGTGAAGGTGTGCTCAGGTGTGCATGCATGCATCATACCACCACACCGACTCCCGTCTAGCCGTACTCACGCCAAGAAGCTCCGTTGACCCCGCGAGCAATAGACTTGATCACTCGAAAGCACGCGATCCGCTCCGTCTTCGTCGTGCGTTCGGTCTGATCAATGCACATGCACATATCATCATCGAGTACAATGCACCCCTACACCGATCAAGCATTAGGCTATTGATGTGTCGCCCCGTTGGGCCGCCGCCCCGTGGTTCTCCCCGCGGCTGCACTGACCCACGTGTTGCCGCTACGTCGCCCCTTCAGGCCGAAGTGTCACGGCCCGCGGTCTACTGCCACCCCAAGGCCATCCAATCTAGGTCGTCTCCGTGGCTGCACCGACCCTCGCACTGCCACTGCATCACCCCATCGGTCCATAGCAAGCATGGCATGTAGTCTCCGCCACTGCCTAAGGACGTTCCCGCGGCTGCGCTGACTCGCGTGCTGCTGCTGCGTCGCCCCTTCGTGCCGTAGCACTGCGGTCCCCGCCGCCGCCCCGAGGTCTTCCCGCCGTTGCCCCAACCCGCCTGCTGCCGCTACGTTGCTGATACGTCTCCAACATATCTATAATTTTTATTGTTCCATGCTATTATATTATCATTCTTTGATGTTTTATGCATTATTATGCTATTTTATAATTTTTTTTGGGACTAACCTATTAACCTAGTGCCTAGTGCCAGTTGCTGTTTTTTCCTCGTTTCTATCTTTACAGAAAATCAATACCAAACGGAGTCCAAATGGAACGAAACTTCTTGACGATTTTTCTTGGACCACAAGACACCCCGGAAGCTTCGGGAGGAGGCGAGAAGCATCACTAGGCGGCGCCAAGCTCAGGGGGCGCACCCCCAAGCTTGTGGCCCCCATGGAACTTCCAACCCTAGTTTTTTGCTATAAGTACCCAAATATTCCCCGAAGACCAGATGGCACCCCCAAAATACTTTTTCGCCGCCGCAAGTTTCTGTCTTCATGAGATCCCATCTGGGGACCTTTTCCAGTACTTTGTCGAAGGGGGATTCGATCACGATGGGCTTATTCATCAATATTGCTGCCCTTCCGATGATATGTGAATAGTTTACCATAGACCTACGGGTCCATATCTACTAGCTAGATGGATTCTTCTCTCTCTTTGATCTTCAATACAATGTTCTCCTCGATGTCCTTGGAGATCTATTCGATGTAATCTTCTTTTGCGATGTGGTTGTTGAGATCCAATGAATTATGGGTTTATGATCAAATTATTCATGAATATTATTTGAGTCTTCTCTGAACTCTTTTATGCATGGTTTTAGTTTATATAGCTTTGTATCTCTCTCCGATCTATTGATTTGGTTTGGCCAACAAGATTGATTTTTCTTGCAATGGGAGAGGTGCTTTGTAATGGGTGCAATCTTGTGGTGCTCAATCCCAGTGACAGAAAGGGACATGCCATGTATTTGTATTGTTGCCATTATGGATAAAAAGATGGGGTTTGTTGATATTTATTGGATCTATCCCTCTACATCATGTCATCTTGCTTAAGGCGTTACTCCATTCTTGTTAGCTTAATACACTAGATGCATGCTGGATAGCGGTTGACGTGTGGAGTAATAGTAGTAGATGTAGGCCGAAGTCGGTCTACTTGTCTCGGATGTGATGCCTATATACATGATCATTACCTTGAATATCGTCATAACTATGCGCTTTTCTATCAATTGCTCAACAATAATTTGTTTACCCACAGTGTGCTTTCTTTCAAGAGATAAGCCTCTAGTGAAAACTATGGCCCCGGGTCTATCTTTTATCATATTATTTTCAGATCTACAAAATCAAAAATACAAAAATAACTTGTTGCCATTTATTTACTTTTATTTCATTTCACACTTTTACTTATCTTTTATATCTATCACTATCAGATCTCATCCTTGCAAGTAACCATGAAGGGATTGACAACCCCTTTATCGCATTGGGTGCAAGTATTTGTGTGTTTGTGCAGGTATAACTATTGGAGACTTGTGTGTTCCTCCTAGTGGATTGATACCTTGGTTCTTAACTGGGGGGAATACTTATCTCTACTTTACTGCATCACCCTTTCCTCTTCGAGGGAAAAACCAACGCCAGCTCAAGAAGTAGCAGGAAGAATTTCTGGCGCCGTTGCCAGGGAGGATTCACGTCAAGATAGTCTCCCATCAACTTGCCAATTTCTGGCGCTGTTGCCGGGGAGGATCTACATCAAGCCTACCAAGTACCTATCATAAACTCTCATCTCTTGCATTTACATTATTTGCCATTTGCCTCTCATTTTCCTCTCCCCCCACTTCTAAAATGTTTTTAGAAAAATACAAAAATATTTGCCTTCTTTATGTTTGCCTTTTTGTTTGTTTCTTGTTTGCTTGTGTGCTAGATTACTTTCTTTGTCATGGTGTCTCAAGAAAACACTAAGTTGTGTGATTTTTCCAACACTAATATTAAAGATTTTATTAGTACTCTGACTGCTCCCGCCACTAATGCGGAATCTTATGAAATTAATGCCGCTTTGTTGAATCTTGTTATGAAAGAACAATTTTCTGGCCGCCCTAATGAAAATGCTGCATCCCATCTTGATACTTTTGTTGAATTGTGTGATATGCAAAATAAAAAGATATGGATAATGTTTTTGTCAAATTGAAGCTATTTTCGTTCTCACTACGATATCGTGCTAAAACTTGGTTTTCATCCTTGCCTAAAAATAGTATTGATTCATGGAATAAGTGTAAGCATGCTTTTATTTCCAAGTATTTTCCACCCGCTAAGATCATCTCTCATAGGAACGACATCATGAATTTTAGGCAACTTCATGAACATGTTGCACAATCATGGGAGAGGATAAAGTTAATGGTAAGAAATTTCCCTACTCACAGTTTAAGTTTATGGATGATCATACAATTTTTTATGCTAGATTGAATATTGCATCTAGAAATCTTTTAGATACCGCCGCGGGTGGTACTTTTATGGAAATCTCATTAGGAGAACCTACTAAACTCCCAGATAATATTATGGCAAATTACTCTCAGTGACATATCTAAAGATCTTCTACTAATAAAAAATGCATGTTATTGAAGAAATTAATACTTTGAGTGGAAAGACGGATGAACTTATGAAATTTATTGCTAGCAAGAGTCCTCCTAATGATCCTAATGATATGCCTTTCTCTACTTTGATTGAGAATATTTTTTTATAGTGAATGTATGGATGCTAATTTTGTTGGTAGGAACAATTTTGGTAATGACGCTTATAGAGGCAATTTTAATCCTAGGCCGTTTTCCAGTAATTCCTCTGATAATTATGGTAATTCATACAACAACTTTTATGGAAATTATAATAATATACCCTCTGATCTTGAGAATAATATCAAAGGTTTTATTAACTCTCAAAATATTTTCAGTGCCTTGATAGAAGAAAAATTGCTTTAGTTTGATGATGTGGCTAGAAACGTTGATAGAATTTCTCATGAGATTGATTCCCTTAAGATTAGGTCTATGACACCCAAGCTTGATATTGACGAGTCTCTGAAATGTATTTAAATTTCTATTAATGAAAGTAGGGAGAGAACCGCTAGAATGCAAGCTAAGAGAGAATGGCTAGAAAAGGCATGTTCTTCTAGTTTTTGTGATAATCATGACGAAGATCTTAAAGTGATAGGTGTGGCTCCTATTTAATCTTTGTTTGATAATATAAAACTTGATCAATGAGGGACTGGAGAGGAGTCAACTTTAGCTAGAAGGTGTCCCAATAATTTGGAGGGCGATGATCTTAACGAAAAAATTGATAAAAAGTGGGTTTGACGAGGTTAAAACTTTAGCTAGTGATGTGCCCACTCTTTTGGATTACAAGAAATTTGATTATGATAATTGTTATTTGATTGAGTGTATTTCCTTGTTGCAATCCATGCTTAATTCATCTAGTGCTTATGATCAAAATAAGGCTTTTACTAAACATATCGTTGATGCTAATGAAATCTTTTGAATAAAAACTTGAGTTGGAAGTTTCAATCCCTAGAAAGTTACATGATGAATGAGAACCTACTATTAAAATTAAGATTAAAGATTATGAGTGCAATGCTTTATGTGATTTGGGTGCTAGCGTTTCCACTATTCCAAAATCTTTATGTGATATGCTAGGCTTCCATAAATTTGATGACTGTTCTTTAAATTTGCACTTAACGGATTCCACTATTAAGAAATCTATGGGATGAATTAATGATGTTATTATTATTGAAAATAAGAATTATGTTCCTGTAGATTTCATTGTGCTTGATATTGGTTGCAATCCTACATGCCCCATAATTCTTGGTAGACCTTTCATTAGAATAATTGGTGCAATTATTGATATGCAAGAAGGAAACATTAGATTTCAATTTCCATTAAGGAAGGGCATGGAGAACTTTTCCAAGAAATAAAATTAAGCTACGTCATGAATCTATTATGAGGGCCACTTATGGATTGAATACCAAATATGACAAAACCTAGATCTATACAATATGCCTAGCTAGGGGCGTAAAACGATAGGGCTTGTTGGGAGGCAACCCAATAATTTTTTGCTTTTCTTGCTTTTTCTTCTATTTTTCAATTAATATACAATTGTTCTACCGTTATGATTGTGTTTTAATGTTTTAGTTAGTATTTGTTCTAGGTAAAGCCTTTGGGATGATTTGGAAGATTGTTCATTTGATTCTCTCAAAAAGTAGAAACTTTTTCGTCCAGTAGCAGAATTATTAAAATTGGCTGGAGCGTGATAAAATTCTGAATTTTTACACAAGATTTACATACAAATTTCCCACGTTTTCGTTAATTTTCTGAATTTTTGGAGTTATAGAAGTTTGTCTAATGTTCAGATTAGTACACATTGTTCTGTTTTTGACAGATTCTATTTTCATTGTGTTGTTCGCTTGTTTTGTCAAATCTATGGGTTGTATCGGGGATATGAGCCATGATGAAGTTAGAATAGAATATATATAATGCAAATATAAAATTAATGAGTTTACAATAGTACCTAAAGTGATGATTTGCTTTATTATACTAATGGATCTCACGAATTTTATGTTGAGTTTCGTGTTGTGAAGTTTTCAAGTTTTGAGTGAAGTTTCGATGGGCTAAGAGCATCTCTAGCATACCTCTTATATCACGGTCCCTTAAAGTCATTATAAGGGTTGAGAAAAATGTGTTTTAAGGGACGATTTTAGCTGCAGCTGAACAGATCCCGTACAATCAACCCGTAAAAAAGGATATTCTCTGAAAATACCGAACATGCCCACAGCTAGCCCACTTTTTTTCCTTACCATCCTATTCTTCGCACCAAATTGAAATCGACCATAGGCCAGGGCGGCCGCCGACAGACGGGGGGCGAGGAAGACGCAGGCCAGATGCCAGGGCGACTGGAGCAGCGCGGGCGAAGGTCGGACTCCTCCTTTCGTCGTCGCTGTAGAATCAACCCAAATGGCAAATACGAAGCCACCGTCATCGTAGCTAGCTGAAGCTAGCTAGCTCAATCGATTCTGAGCGAACGCTAGCTAGCTCAATCCATTCTAAGCAGGCGGAGCTAGCAAGCTAGAGCTAGCTGAATCGATTCGAGCTAGTTTGGGGACGGGTGGCGCAACAGCCCCGGCGGGCGCGCAGGTGGACGACGGTCGGAGGGCCCGGACGGGCGGCCGGTGGCCGGGGACGGACGGCCAGCATCCGGGGACGGGCGGGGCGTCGTCCGAGGCTGCGCGGACGGCAGACACGGATGTTTCCGTGGTTGTTGGCTCCTGCCAACTGCTTTCTCTCGATGCGGGGCACTGTAGAAGCGGACGCGAAAACTGTGTTTTTGCAGATCGACAGGAGTTTTTTTACCGTGCCCCTCAAAAAAATTATGGGTCTAACGCGTTTACAGTGTTTGATCGGGCAACATTTTTCGCGCGGACCTGTATTTTAGCGGTCATTTTGCGGGTCAGGGCATTATACGGGGTAGGCTAGAGATGCTCTAAGGAATAAGGAGTGGCAAGAGTCTAAGCTTGGGGATTCCCAAGATACCTCAAGATAATATTCAAGGACAACCAAGCGTCTAAGCTTGGGGATGCCCCGGATAGCATCCCCTCTTTTGTCTACAATCCATCGGTAAATTACTTGAGGCTATATTTTTATTCACTACATGATATGTGTTTTGCTTGGAGCGTCGTGTATTATATGAGTCTTTGCTTTACTTGTTTTTTAGTTTTCCGCAATCATCCTTGCTGGACACACCTTTTTGAGAGGGACACACATTAATCGTGAATTTATTAGAATACTATCTGAGCTTCACTTATATATTTTGAGCTAGGCAGTTGCACTAGTGCTTCACTTATACCTTTTAGAGCATGGCGGTGGTTATATTTTAAAGAAATTGATGAACTCTCATGCTTCACATATATCATTTTGAGAGTCTTATAAATAGTATGGCAATTTGCTTGTGTTATGAATTTAGTCCTAATATGATGGGCATTCAAGAGGATATAATAAAAATTCTCATGAAGATCATTGAATATATGAGAAGTTTGATTCCTTGCATTTGTTTTGAGATATAAAGATGGTGATATTAGAGTCATGCTAGTAGTAAATTGTGGAATAGTAAGAATATTTGCGTAAGGATTGTGATTCCCGTAGCATGCACGTATGGTCTTCCTGTTATGCGATGAAGTTGGAGCATAATTTATTCTTGATTGTCTTCCTTTGCATGAAAGTCGGGGGCACGTGATGGTTAAATCCTACCAACCTCCACCTTAGGAGCACGCGTAGTAGTACTTTTCTTCGAAGGCTAATAAACTTTTTGCAATAAGTATGTGAGTTCTTTATGACTAATGTTGAGTTTATGGATTATACGCACTCTCACCCTTCCAGTTTTGCTAGCTACTCTAGTACCGGGCTACTCTCGCCGATGCATTAAACACTCCTTATACATTTCCTCAAAACAACCACCATACCTACCTATTATGGCATTTTCATAGCCACTCCGAGATATATTGCCATGCAACTTCCACCGTTCCATTATTTTGAGTTGTCACATGGAGTTGTAATTCTTGAGTTGTAAGTAAATAGAAGTATGATGATCATCAACATTAGAGGATTTTCCCATGTGAGGAATAAAAATAAAAAGAGAACAAATGATCCCAAGAAAAAAAGAGGTCAAAGTGCTCAACAAAAAATATGAGAAAAAAAAAGAGAAGGGACAATGTTACTATCCTTTTCCACACTTGTGCTTCAAAGTAGCACCATGTTCTTCATGATAGACAGTGTCCTATTTTTTCACTTTCATATATTACTAGTGGGAATTTTTCATTATAGAATTTGGCTTGTATATTCCAATGATGGGCTTCCACAAATGCCCGAGGTCTTCATGAGCAAGCAAGTTGGATGCACACCCACTTAATTTTCTTTTGAGCTTCTTATAGCTCTAGTGCATCCGTTGCATCGCAATCCCTACTCACTCACATTGATATTGATTGATGGGCATCTCCATAGCCCATTAATTTGCCTAGTTGATGTGAGAATTTCTCCCTTCTTTTTGTCTACTACCACCTTCTATTCCACCTAAAGTGTTATATCCATGACTCACTCTCATGTATTGCGTGAGAGTTGAAAAAGCTGAAGCGCGTTAAAAAGTGTGAACCAATTGCTTGGCTAACACCGGGTAGTACATGATTTATAGTTTGTGTTGAGAAGAGGGAGCATAACATATGATTTTGTAGGGATAACTTTCTTTAGCCATGATATTTGAAAATACATGATTGCTTTTTAGTATGCTTGAAGTATTATTGTTTTTATGTCAATATTAAACTTTTGTTTTGAATCTTATAGATCTGAATATTCATGCCACATAAAGAATATATGATAAACATGTTAGGTAACATTCCACATCAACAATTCTATTTTTATCATTTACCTACTCGAGGACGAGCAGGAATTAAGCTCGGGGATGCTTGATACATCTCCAACGTATCTATAATTTTTAATTGATCCATGCTATTATATTATCCTTCTTGGATGTTTTATATGCATTATTATGCTAATTTATATCATTTTTGGGACTAACCTAATAACCTAGTGCCCACTGCCAGTTGTTGTTTTTCCTTAAGTTTGTCTTTACAAAAAATCAATACCAAACGGAGTCCAAATGGAATGAAACTTTTGACGATTTTTCTTGGACCACAAGTCACCCCAGAAGCTTCGGGAGGAGGCCAGAAGGGCCGCGAGGCGACCACAAGCTACGGGGGCCTCCCCCAAGCTTATGGGCCCCCGTGGCACTTCCAACCCTAATTTTTCTCTATAAATACCCAAATATTCCCCGAAGACCAGAGGGCACCCCAAAAATACTTTTCCGCCGCTGCAAGTTTCTGTCTTCATGACATCCTGTCTGGGGACCTTTTCCGATACTCTACCGAAGGGGGACCCGATCACGGAGGGCTTCTACATCAACCTTGCTGCCCTTCCGATGATGTGTGAGTAGTTTACCACGGACCTACGGGTCCATAGCTAGTAGCCAGATGGCTTCTTCTCTCTCTTTGATCTTTAATACAATGTTCTCCTCAATGTTCTTGGAGATCTATTCGATGTAATCTTCTTTTGCGGTGTGTTTGTTGAGATTCAATGACTTGTGGGTTTGTGATCAGATTATCCATGAATATCATTTGAGTCTTCTCTGAACTCTTTTATGCATGATTTATATAGCTTTGTATTTCTCTCTGATATATTGATTTGGTTTGGCCAACTAGATTGATTTTTCTTGCAATGAGAGAGGTGCTTTGTAATGGGTTCAATCTTCTGGCGCTCAATCCTAGTGACAGAAAGGGACATGACACGTATTTGTATTGTTGCCATTAAGGATAAAAAGATGGGGTTTGTTCATATTGATTGAATCTATTCCTCTACATCATGTCATCTTGCTTAAAACATTACTCCGTTCTTGTTAACTTAATACACTAGATGCATGCTAGATAGCGGTCGATGTGTGGAGTAATAATAGTAGATGCAGGCAGGAGTCGGTCTACTTGTATGGGATGTGATGCCTATATACATGATCATTTCCTTCGATATCGTCATAACTATGCGCTTTTCTATCAATTGCTCAACTGTAATTTGTTTACCCATGTATACTTTCTTTCAAGAGAGAAGCCTCTAGTGAAAACTATGGCCCTCGGGTCCATCTTTTATCATATTATTTTCAGATCCACAAAATCATAAACACAAAAATACCTTGCTGCAATTTATTTACTTTTATTTTATTTCACACTTTTACTTGCCTTTTATATCTATCACTAACAGATCTCATCCTTGCAAGTAACCGTGAAGGGATTGACACCCATTTATCGCGTTGGGTGCAAGTATTTGTTTGTTTGTGCAGGTATAACTATTGGAGACTTGTGTGTTCCTCCTACTGGATTGATACATTGGTTCTTAACCGAGGGAAATAGTTATCTCTACTTTATTGCATCACTCTTTCCCTTAAGGGAAAAACCAACGCAAGCTCAATAAGTAGCAGTCACCCCTTGGGGCCGTAACACCGAGACCCATGGTCCACTCCACCGTACCCGCGTGTTGACTTTCCATGGTTTGCACCATGCTACCTCCCTTTGTGCGGAAACGCCACAGTCCGTGGCGGTCTTCGTCACGCTGTTGGGTTCTTTGTCACCTACTTCGAGCATCACCGCCGCAATCGTAACGCAGTCGCCGCTGCCGCCGCCAGGTCGCGGCCGCCGCTCTTCTTCAGCGTCGCTGCCGCTCGCTCACCCAAGCCACACCGCCCGTACACCCCTTCGTCTTCATCCAACACCAACTCATTGTCAACATCGTCATCATCTTCCTTGACCACCTCATATACTGCGACAACCGCATTCGACATCGACACCTTCTACCCCACGTCGACTGGTGCCGCAATAGTCATTGAGTCCTTCTCTGCTAGCCTTCCTCGACATGGCGTACAACTCTTGAAAGTCCCTCATCTACGCATGCCCAGTGCTAGCAACATCGATGGGTTCCTTCGTCGATGACGTGTCTTCGGGCCTGGCAAACCTGGTGCGACACTTCCTCAACTTCATCTTCGTTCGTCTACGCATGCCCGATGCTGGCAACGCCGACGCATGCCTTCGTGTACGACGTGTCCCCGGGTTTGGCAAACCCGGCGCGATGCCTCATCAACACCTTCTTCTTCCCGACACATAACTACTTCGACGCCACAACGCCCATGACTAACACAGCGCCTTCTAGCGCCAGCGGCTCCACGGTGACTTCCTCGACACCGGCTACCCCGACACGACATCGACCACAGCGTTCTTCGCATGACTACCTCGACCACGACCAGACCACTCTATGCTCTCGGCTCCCTCGACAAATGGCACAAAGGGCTACCGCCTTGCTTGAGCAACCTCGCCAGTTTCCACTCCAGCCATGACTTCCACGATGCATCGACCATTACGATTGTGTGTGGGGGGGAGGGGGGGTTGTCTGTCGGCTTACCTTCGGATTCTTCTTCAGTCTCACCGTCTGTGTTGCTACCGTTGTGACTACGAGGGGATGTTGAGTATAATGTTTATTAGGAAGCACTCCCTCCTTTTCAATTTATAGGGCTTAAATCTGAAATCTCATCAACCAAGGCAGATGATGAGTGGAGAAATGTATCTCGTAGTTTACAAAATTACTCAAACTTTAATCTGCATTAATTATAATATATGCATGGATGACCACTAAATGAGTAGGATTGGTTACATGCATTGGTTAGTTTCTTCTAATCCTTGCATGCATCAATTTAATGCACCTTGAAATGTGAACATATGGTGGAAATAAGTGAAAATAAGACTTATGTTATGGTAAAACCAAGAAAATGAGATGAGCCCAATAAACCGGAAATGAGGGAGTATATGATAGACTAGGATTTGTTCCTACCTTGTCTTATACTCCAAATTGGTCATTGTACTCCCATATATATATACCCGTGAGGCTCAAGCAATAAAATAATGATTTCACCAATCCCTCTCTATTCTCACACAAGAATTACCACACGGCCGACACCATCTTCCCCAGGCCGGACGACTCCCCCGGCACAGCCCCACCTACCGACCTGGGGCGCAACCCAGCCTTGTCGCCCAGGGTTCACCATCTGCGCCGTACACGCTATGACCTCCCTGACAGTTGCGTCGGAGGCTGCAGCGGTGCCGCCCGCGAGCCAGGCGGTGGACAGCAGGAAATCAAAGAGAGCGGCGCAGCTCCCTGTGTACCCCAACAAGGAGGAGCATGACACGGTGCTCAAGACGATCGATATGTTCCCGAAGAAGAGAGCAAGTTGAGCGTTGCCACCGATTGGGTGTACCCACTAATCATTCTCTCCGCGTCTGGTTCACGTTGTCTTGAGCACCGCGATCATCTTCGGCGAATATGATGAAATATTAGGTTCTGTTGGCAATTTAGTAAACTTCAGTACTTAGAAACATAAATTGAACAAAATAGTTCTTCAGTACTCCCTCCATTTCATAATGTAGTGTGCCCGCACTTCCCGAGATTCAAGTTTAACTGTAAATTTAACCAACGAGGCCGATTGCGGCGGGAGTAAAAATTATACTACTGAATTTGTATTTTTGATATGAATTCAATGATATAATGTTTGCTCCCGCCGCAATCGGTCTCGTTGGTTAAATTTATGGTTAAATTTAGATCTCGATAAACACGAGCGGAATACATTGTAGAATGGAGGGAGTACTGAATAAGAGGTTGTGTCCATGTCTACCACTGGATTTTCAAGTCTCATGGTCATTGATGGTTTGTGGCCACATGCATCGCTCAGATGCAGAGGCCGCGAGTCATCCTCCTTTTCTAAAAAAAATGGTCTTTGATGGTTAAGTGAAGCATGACAGCTTCCGTAAGCATGTATCTCCTGTTTATTTTAACATGGATTGGTGACAGCATGGGAGTAGTATAGATTAATGTCCTGGAATTTATGAAGTGATACTCCTTCCGTTTCATAATGTAGTGCATCCGCGCTTCCTGAGATCCAAATTTGACCGTAAATTTAACCAACGAGACCGACTGCAGCGGGAGCAAAAATTATATCACTGAATTCATATCGAAAATACGAATTCAATGGTATAACTTTTGCTCCCGCAGCAAACGGTCTCGTTGGTTAAATTTACGGTCAAACTTGAATTTTGAGAAGTGCGTGCGCACTACATTATGGAATGAAGGGAGTATATATTACTATACTTTTGAAGATTCTCTATGGCCAATGTAGAAGATGTAAATCTGAACATTGCATTGTCTCGTATTTACATATGGGAGTCCCTTGTGTTCGCACACGAACACGTCACCGTGTATCCTCGATGCCGGGGGTGATGCAGCGTAGTTCACGTCAAAGGAGACCCGCCGGAAGCGCGGTACGCAAGACAATCCGACGGGCGTTTTTGATGACCCGAAACCCCACACGCCCGGGAGGGACCCCGTCAGGGCGCGCGGCGGCTATGGGCTGCCCTAGGTCGGCCTGACCGCACCTAGGGCCTCGAGGTTCGCCGCCCTGCAATGAAGAAGAACAAACGAAGAACGAGAAAGAAGAAGAACAAGGGAGAAGGAAAAGTAAAGGTAAAAGATGTAGATAGATTTGTTCGATTGTGTGTTGTTGTTCAATCGGCAGTCACCTCTTATCTATATAAGAGGCGGATGAACTTCCCATACAAGAAAAGGACTTGCCTTGCCGTCCAAATCATCAAAATCTGGCCAAACTCGGACTTCTCACGACCTCCGGCCCGGATGTCCGGCTCTAGGCCCGGATGATCCGGCCTAGCCCCGTTTTCTGACAGCAGCTCACTTTTTTGGCTCTAAAATCCACATACTTCCTCGGATTTGGGCGAGCTTTATATCAAAATCAACCGCCTTGACGAGAAGCACAACTTTCATGTTGAACAATTTTCAAGCTGAGGTCATCTTGAGAGAGTTTCGGGCTGTTTTCTAACATCTGCAGCAGAAAAAACTGCCCGGACGTCCGAACTTCTACTCGGACTGTCCGGCCTCCATCCGGATCATCCGGGACTGGACCCAGATCATACGGCTTCAGCGCCAACCTTCTGGTGTCTTTGTACTTCAATTACCCGGATGATCCGGACCCCGGCCCGGATAATCCGGCCAGGCATTGCTGCAGCGCACAGTTTTGCCTGTAACTTTTGCATACAATCTTGGATGGGGACGATTTTTATATCAAAATCGTCCATTTCAACGAGACGAAAAACTTTTCAGTTGTAACTGTTTCCATCCGAGGCCATCTTAATTAGGTTTCATGCCATTCTTTAATCTGGTGTCAATACGAGCATCTCTAAGATTGGCATAACTTTTGCATCCGAGCTTCGTTTTGGACCATCTCTATATTTATTTCGATCGGCTTGAAGAGAGCCATCCAGTGGTGACATGAACTCATAATTTTAACATCATCTCATTATAGCCTCAAGTCACCCTTTGCGATCATGCCATTTTCGAGCGTCAACATATGCCCCCCTGTTTTTTTGGCAAAGCTAGTGTGCCGAAAAATAACTTGTACCGTGTTGGTTCTAAGGATGATGTCAACACTCCATGGGCCACTTTGCATGCGCTTAGGGCGATAAATATATATCGGCCGTTATTGGTTTGAATCCTTGACGTAAACTTTGGTGAAACCTTCTCAACTTCATTAACAATCCAAGGATAAAGTTCCATAGATATGTATCTCAAGGTCATCCTCGGAACCATATTATTCACCCTTTTGCTAGGATTTTGCAGATAATCAACAATAAAATTTCTCCAATCCTTACTTTCGCCTGCATAAGAAAAATTCATTAGTGGCCGAAGCGGTGGACTTCGGTTCGGCCTTACCTATTCTGACGAGACTAAGCATCGGCTATTGATAGAAATACAATGCACCATGACTAACATAGTAGCCCGATGCTTTGCTATGCCAACTCTTTTGAATTGTCATGTCTAGATGTGGGAATAATTTCAAAGCAACCCAAGGAGGATATTACATCTAGACGTGCCTCAAGATAAATTATAAGTGGTTCGTCAAAACATTGATAACCCTTGGATATTTGTTGCACTACTCATAACGAATCACCGAAAGCCTCAATATGTATAGCACCTATAGCAAGTAAAAGATTCAATCTGAATAACAATGCATATTTGACTTTGATTAACCGTGCATAAAAATATTCTAATCAGCATAAGGCTTCAAAAATAGTACCATAAGGAGATATATAAACAACACCAACACTTTGGCCATTGCTACAATTGAACCATAAAAATATAATCTCCATAGTACTAGAGAGAGAAGGCTAATATCACTTAACATGTACCTTGTCTTGGTCTCCAATTGAACTAAGGACGATGTTAGAATTCCACACCGGCCATGATCAGATAGTTTCTTAGGACGATAGTTAAGTATCGGCCATTACCATGGGGTCCATGAAGAATTCACCCACCAAACTATGTATAGCCAAAACAAACAAATAAAATAGCAATAAAATATTTTGGCCCCTTGTATTAGCAACAAAAATGTAACTAACCAAATGTATAGTGATTTGGTAATACCCTCTCATGATATAGAAAATTATGTTGCATCCATGGATCAAAATAAATCCATGGAGGGTAATTGATCATACCTAGGGATGAATTCCATGGCAAATGCATCAATGGTATGGTTGAAGAAAATGGATGATGTGCTAACCAAAATTTTTGATGTTGTGATGCACACCTTCGGCTTAATTGTTTGTTGCTTCCACCCTTCTCTTTCTTCACTTTTACCATACTTGTTGTAATAGAAGCATGCACATCATTTTTGTTTTGATTGATTCTCTTGGGAACCCATTCCATGTCCTTCTTTTGCCAATACGATAAGCCGAGTGAGCACCTCGACTGTGATTTTGTTTCTACTAGTGGCAACTCTTTTTGGGCCTTGTGCACCCTCAACTTCTTTTCTTTAGATTTGGCACTCTGATTTTTATCAATTGATTGTTTCACTTCTTTGCCTTTTGTAGCCAATGTCAACACTTTAATTGGCTCTTTGTTATTTGACATCAAATCTGAAGTAGCACACTTACGACCATCTCCTTTCACGCGGTAAACTTGCTTTACCATCTCTTTCTTCTTCCTTGAGCTCTGGACCGAATCCTTATGATTGAAATGGTCTTTGACGTGTGATTGTTCAAATGTTGATCTTCTTGAAGCTGCATAGTATCGGTGAGATGGTCTAAAATAATATGGAGAATGTGCCCTTGTATCATACATGTCCCATGATGAATATGGATCTATATGAACATAGGGAGGCATCCACGGCATTGGCATTGGTGGCCAAAAATAAGGATATGAATATGTTGCATTAAAATTATCACTTTGCCAATACCAATCCTCATATTTGCACCTTGGGGGTGATCTTGGTTTCTTTGCATGATTTCGCCGATAAGAATTCTTCTCTTCACTCTTCTTTTGATATTTATCCAATAGTTCAGCGAAGGTGATTTTTGATCTCTTACGCTTGCGCTTATTTCGGCCTTTGTCTTCTTTTGGTTTGCTTTCATCGATCATTGGATTTGCTTGCTACCCCCCAGTCCTTGGCGTCTCCATTGTAGCTTCGATGGAATTTTTGCCCTCAAGATTATGTTCATTATGCTTGTCAACAAATTCTTTACTTGAAAGCTCGATCCCATCACCTGCAGTTTTTACCTTCTCTTTAAATGGATCGGCTTGAAGCAACCGATGCAAAAACTTTCTGCCATCGGGACCAATCAGAATAGACTGGTCATCTCTTGGTGTCTCAATAAATTTTAATCGTCCTTTATCAATGGCCGGTTTAACTATTTGACGAAACATATTGCAATCCTCAAAATTATGTTTGAACGAATGATGCAACCTACAATACATTCGTCCTTGAATTGATGGCTTGACATGGTGATCAAGAATTCTTATGTAATTATTTTTAGCAACAAATCAAATATTTGATCACACATGCATGAGTTGAAGGCAAACTTTTTATTTTCTAGCCGATCTTGCTGTGAGAACGGCTTTGGAGTTAAGCAAACGAATGATTCAGATTTTGTATCACCCCATTCGGCTATGAATTTTATTTTGCATTCTCTTACCGATGTCATTGGATAAGAAACTATACTTGCATCGGTTTGCTCAGAAGATTTTAACCTTGGCTTTAAATTTCTGAAACGAAAATAGTTAGAACATACATGTCTCAATTGAGACCAAGTGTAAGCCAAGTAAGAAATAAGCAAAGCTACCCAATTAGATATGAACTTTAGATAAAGCAATGGGGAAAGCCTTGGCTGCAATAATTTTTCGCTATTGGTCTTTCTGAATAGTGTAATGTGTTGACCGATATGCTTTGTGACAATCTGATTGCTAACAAATAAATTACCCTTGTTCATTGGTCTCTCAATATTTTTTATAAATTTTTTTCTAATATATGCATCAACAACTAAGTCATGACCAAATCAGAAAACAGGTAAATTAATTGCTAGACATACCTCTTCAAATATGTTGGGAGAGCGTGATGGTGGTGTGATTTGAAGAATATCTTGCTCCGCCTTCGGATAGCTCCCCAATGCCTTGTCATCATCTTTTTCTTGATTTCGTGCATCATCAGTTTGAAGATATTTGTCCACCAAACTTTCTTCGGCTACTTGTTCTTGTTCTTGAAGCTCGTCAATTTCTATGGAACCAAACTCATAGGGCAGGAAGTAGGTTCCATTAACTTCAGAAAAATCAAGTATGGCTGTCTTGCTATACTTTCCATGCCCTTTCTCAACAATGTTTGCCTCTTTGGATTTGATGGATTCGGAATATATACTACTTGATTCGGCTTTTTCAACCGAAGCACTTTTAGTTTCCGAATCATCATTCTTTTCACCGGTTATATTAATTGGCAAGGCTTCTTTTGTTTAAGCTAATTCCCTATCAATTCTCTCTTGGCGAAGTACTTGCACCCTATCGTGCAAAGCTTTAACTCCCCTCTCAATTTCAGCCCGCTCTAGATTAGTTTCCCCC
This sequence comes from Aegilops speltoides, assembly GCA_021437245.1. NCBI lineage: Eukaryota > Viridiplantae > Streptophyta > Magnoliopsida > Poales > Poaceae > Aegilops > Aegilops speltoides. Next base: position 140,180,475 of record CM038143.1, read on the forward strand.
CCAATGCTTTTAGGATCTTTCGGCAATGAAGTGTTAGTGTTACCGAAATTTTGCAATTGTGTAGGGGGTGTATAATATCTTCTTGGTACTAGGTGGAGGTGTATGCACTTCTGTATAACCATATGCTCTCTCACCAATACTACCAATTGATGAAGTTTCATCTTCCTGCAAAACTCTAGCCTTTATTGCAGCATAATCAAAAAACAACCCCTTTTCATATTGTTCAAGGCAAAGAGCATTAGTTCTCTTGTTTTGTGCCAAGCTCTTTTTTAATGCAGCCACAATCGCTTCTGGAAGGGATTGCTCCGCAATACTTTCAGATTCTTTCGGCAATGAGGTGTTGCCAAAATTATGCAATTGCGTAGAGGATGCATCATATGCTACAATATTAGATGATGGCATGTGAACTCCTCAAAAATTATCATTTATTCGGCTATGACCATGAAGGTGCGGAGCCGAATTATGAGCGTCTACATTTGTAAACGGTGCCGAAAAATTACTAACATGAGGTGTAGCATATGATGGTTGAGAGTAACTGGCCGAATATCTAGTAGTAGCATGGCCAATTCTCCTATCCATCGGCAATGTTGGATTTACGTATTGCAAATTAGTTGCCGATGAATAAAAGGGTGAAACACTTTCTTGTGTGCTATTGGGAAGTTTAACATGAGGTGTTTCAAATTGATTAACCAAACTCATCATGTTGTTCATCGGCATATGGATTTGTGGGGTTGCCGATGCATGAGAGTTAGGATACATATGTTGTACGTTGCAAAAATCATAAGAATTTGAAGCATGAAGATTATTTTGCATCGGCCCTTGCGCATAATTAGATGCATGATTGATAAAACTAGGGCTAGCCGATAAATTATGCTCATTAGGTGATCTAGCAACACCATATGAATTATTTGCATCTACAAAGGGGAATTGGGTGTTCATATTACCTTTGTAGATTGCAAACCCTAGATGACGATCTCTTCATAGATAGAACAGGCCGGAGACCGTTCAAAGCTTCGTCCCCAGCGGAGTCGCCAAAACGTGTGTTCGCACACGAACACGTCACCATGTACCCTCGACGCCGGGGGTGATGCACAGCAGATCACGTCGAAGGAGACCCGCCGGAAGCGCGGTACGCAAGACAATCCGGCGGGCGCTTTTGATGACCCGAAACCCCACACGCCAGGGAAGGACCCCGTCAGGGCGCGCGGCGGCTATGGGCTGCCCTAGGTCGGCCTGACCGCACCTAGGGCCTCGAGGTTCGCCGCCCTGCAATGAAGAAGAACGAACGAAGAACGAGAAATAAGAAGAGCAAGGGAGAAGGAAAAGTAAAGGTAAAAGATGTAGATAGATTTGTTCGATTGTGTTTTTTTCAATCGGCCGTCACCTCTTATCTATAAGAGGCGGATGGACTTCCCATACAACAAAAGGACTTGCCTTGCCATCCAAATCATCAAAATCTGGCCAAACTCGGACTTTCACGACCTCCGGCCCGGATGTCCGGCTCTAGGCCCGGATGATCCGGCCTAGCCCCGTTTTCTGACAGCAGCTCACTTTTTTAGCTCTAAACTCCACATACAACCTAGGATTTGGGTGAGTATTATATCAAAATCAACCGTCTCGACGAGACGCACAACTTTCACGTTGAACACTTTTAGATCTGAGGTCATCTTGAGGGAGTTTTGGGCTGTGTTCTAACATCTGCAGCAGAAAAAACTGCCCGGACGTCCGGACTTCTACCCGGACTGTCCGGCCTCTATCCGGATTATTCGGGACTGGACCCAGATCATCCGGCTTCAGCGCCAACCTTCGGGTGTCTTTCTACTTCAATTACCCGGATGATCCGGACCCCGGCCCGGATGATCCGGCCAAACATTGCTGCAGCGCACGGTTTTACCTATAACTTTTGCATACAACTTCTGATGGGGACGATTTTTATATCAAAATCGTCCGTTTCGACGAGACGAAGAACTTTGCAGTTGTAACTTTTTCCATCCGATGCCATCTTAATTAGGTTTCATGCCATTATTTAATCTGGTGTCAATACGAGTCGTTTTGGACCATCTCTATATTTATTTCGATCGGCTTGAAGAGAGCCATCCAGTGGTGACATGAACTCATAATTTTAACATCATCTCATTATAACCTCAAGTCACCATTTGCGATCATGCTATTTTCGAGCGTCAACACCTTGACCATTAGTTCTTCATCTCTAATGGAACACTAGCAAGTGTTACTTCTGTGGTCGTATGGTCATTCAGCACTCCTCAATCTTCACAACAAAATGGAATGGATACCATAAAGAAGGCTGCACCCTACAAACAGAGAAATGTTCTCTCTTGTAAAGTAGACCATCGAAACTTGAGGGATGTGCTTCGGATCTGGAAAAAAATAGTACCTTCAACAGAAAAAAAATCATCACATGAGAAATAACCTCTCCAATCTGTATGCAAATACTTAATATGAAACAAAACAAAAATAGAAACATAAATCAAGAGAAATTAAGAAATGCATAGCAGACCATGCTAAGCACCTTAAGTTTGACCATCAGTCAGGCTGCTAAACCAACTACACATAAAAAATAGTTAGGCAATATTTCAAGTGAAAAGAAAAACGAGACCAACCATGGCTAACCCATGCTGGCATTTTCTTTTAGAAGAATACTCCGTGAGCGCCAAGCACTCGAGCCGGGGCTCGAGCTCTGATGGGCTGGCTGCGGACCCATTTCAAGTGAATGAAGGAAGAATTAATAAGATGATGAGCTGCATTATCATCATTGTAGGCTTGTAGCTAAAGCTTTAAGCTATGCAGCGACACACATAGCCAACAGAGATAGTGAACTACTTAGTTCTGTATTATAGAGCAAAATCTAGACATAATAGTCATGCTTCAAAACAACTATGAGGCGCACCAACTTATTTTTTGAAAATACAAACATCCCCTAAAGAAGAACAAAGTTGCACTCGGCGAGCAGGGCATTTACCGCAGGCGCATTGGCTAATGCCAATGATGTCTGTTTTTTACCCTGGATAGCCATGAAATTGATAATCATACGGAAATTGATAACCATACGGAAGTACAGGAATGCAAAGAAACCATGATCATTCTATGATTGTTGAAGCAAGTTTTTTATTTGCGAGAAAACTTTCAATCTATTCATCTTCAATCATGGCAGTATAACGAACACCAGAAATAAAAATTACATCCAGATCCGTAGACCACATAGCAACGACTATAAGCACTGAAGCAAGCCGAAGGCGCGCCGCCGTCATCGCCCCTCCATCGCCGGAGTCGGACACAACTTGTTGTATTAGACAGTCGGGAAGTCGTCGTGCTAAGACCCATAGGACCAACACCCCAGAACGGCAACCGCCACCGATGAAAAATAACGTAGATCGGAAGGATCCAAACCGAAGACACACGAACGTAGACGAATAACGACGAGATTCGAGCGAATCCACCAAAGATAGATCTGCCGGAGACACACCTCCACACGCACACCAACCATGCTAGACGCACCGCCAGAACAGGGCTAGGCGGGGAGACCTTTATTCCATCTTCAGGTATCCGCCATCGTCTTGTCTTTCTAAGCAGGACATAAACCCTAACAAGATTGAAAAACAATGACTAAAAATAGAGCCCTCACACTGGCCCTTGCCAGGATCCACCATGTCTTCGTGACCCTAGAGCCCGGCAAGAGGCACGAATCCTAAATTTTTTTCTTGGAGGAGGAGGCTGCACGGAAGCCAACTTTCTCTCGTGACCTTAATTGTTGAAGCAAGTTATCGGTCTGATCCAATCTGCTCCATGTTTCTTGCACATGGTAGGTGGGACGGAGGGCTAGCCAGTTCGCCAATCGGAGGTGGGATGGCCTCCAAGAGAAGGACGGGGTTAAGCTGCCCAGTTACATTACATGGGAGACAACGTGATTACGTGAACGGCGACGGCGACGGCAACGCGTTTGACCTGAAGAGCCGCATGGCAGATCCGTAGAGGATAATCAGGGGGTACACCCAGTTGGTGGTGACGCTCTACTTGCTCTCTTCGGCGGGAACGTCAGTGGAAACATAGCAGCAACCGCTGACAACAAATCGTCGTACAAAAGAGTATCAATTGTAGTGACTTCCAAGGCCTTCACACTCATGAGCAGGGGCATATTTTTCTCCACATTCAAGGCATAATCCATTAGCTCTGCGATACTCTTTCTGTTGTTGAGCCTACCATACATCTCCTGGCCCTTATTTTGGTTTTACACACAGTCAGAAGACTTGTACCCTCCGGTTATACGTGTCTGGAAACTCTGTTTACCCTGCGCTTTAGCCCGTTCCAGCGCACCCTCTTGTATCATATCATAAGTTTATTTTATTTTTTCGAGAAAGTAACATCGCATAAGTGACTGCTTGAGCTACTGTCATGGGCTGTTGAGTATCCAGACAGCTTTAGAGCAATTCCAACGGAACGACCCAAACGGACGCGTGTTTTGTCCGTTGTTTGTCCGTTTGGGTCGGCCAGACGGACCCGCGCATCAGGTTTTTTATTTGGGTCGGCAGCGGCGCGCAACGTGAGGTCGGCCCATTTATGACGACGTGGCAGAAACTTAAGCATAATCCTAATTAAACATAAAATGGCCTGTTAAACGCCGGCCAAAGTCCACTTAAACATAAATTAAAAATTTAAAACTCTTAATAAATAAAGACCCGCCCGCACGCTGCCCTGGGCCGCCTCTTGCCCTTGCCCTTGCGGTCGTCGTGCTCGCCGCCGGTGTGGTCAATGAAGACGGGGGAGGCCCAGCCCAACCGAACGCTGCTTGATAGGCCGCCAGGGCGGCCTCCTCCGACGTCTGCTGCGGCGGCGGCAACGCGGCGAGGTGGGCACGCTCCTCCTCCTCCTCCTCCTCCTCGAGCCGCAGAGCCTCGGCGTCACGGCGCAGCAGCTGCTCATATTGCATCTGCCATTCGCTGTCGGCCCCCTCCTCGGCGAGCCAGTGCGCCTTCCAGCGCTGAAGGTGGGTCGCCTCTTCTTCCGGCGTGGCGGCGTAGTGGCATGGAGGCGCGCTCACCCACTCACGGTACTCGCCGGTCCACGAGTAGGACTCCTCCGGCCAAGTGGGGGGCCGGCGGTGATCGCCTGCGACCTCCTCGTCGTGCGTCCGCTGTTATCGCGGAACCGCCGGCACTGGGATCGGCTGCGGATCGAGGTGCCAGTGGTGCAGCAGCGTCACATCGGGATAAGGCAGCGGTTGCCTGTACTCCCAGTGCCACCGCGTTTGGTGCACCTGGATGTGCAGACGCCGCCGACCTGACCGGTCACGCGCCGGCAGCGAAGGAGGAGGGGGAGGAGGAGCACGGGAGGATGAGGCGCCGGGGGGTACCCTTGCTGTTGCCGCTGCCGAAGAGACCCATTGCTAGGGTTTGGGGTGTCGCCGGCGAGGAAGCACGAAGGGGATGGTGGGGGGGGGGGGCAGATGTGGACGAAAGTGGACCCCCCCCTCCAGCACGCATGGGTCAAAAAACGACCCTTCCACTGGCTGACTAGTGGGCCCAGCGTCGGTGGTCGTTATAAATTAGACGACGGGTGGTGGTTGGATGGCCGCCAAGTGGTATCGCGGCGGACACCGAGGAGACGCGCGGCGCGTCCGCGCCGACACATTTCAGGCGCAACTTTGGGCCGAAAATGGATCGGCGCAGACGGCTTTTGTGAATGGATCGGAGCGTTGGGCCGCTGTTTTTGTCCGCGCCGACCCAAACGGACATGAGCGGACGAATGGGTCGCCCCGTTGGAGTTGCTATTAGTAAAAAAGCAGGGCCAATCTGGCCTGTTCATCTTAAAAACGATACCGATTTATTTATCACATTGTATAGACTGATACAAGATCACAAGCCTTTCATGCTACCTCACAAATCTCAACCTATCTTAATCTCGTCAGAGCTCGCAGAGAGCTCGCGGCAGAACAGAGTTGGCTTCGATCACAAGTCGAAGTACCTACCAGCTACTAGTACTACTAAGTGCTACATACATTATACACGTGAATTTTGATTTAGTTAGTGTTAGATCAAAAGTATGCCGCTATGCTCGATTTGAGCAGGCATCTTTCCGGCTCCCGGACGATATAAATCTCATCTCCGACAGCACCTTGATACAGATCCTGGTTCCTGTGCCATTTCCACAGAGCGTGCGTCTCATTCTTCACCTGCGTCAACAAATTTCGTCTCCTCAGTCATTGTTCAGAATTAGTTAGCTCCGGTCTTTTTCTTTTTCAGGGAGCAGCACGTTACCTCGAGAATGCCGTGGCCGAAGCTGCTCTCCCGGTAGGCGCTGTAGTCCGGCTGCCGGTCCCAGCAGAAGCTGCCGGCGGCCGGGCCGGACGTGAAGTTGAAGGCGCAGAAGCCGCCCATGAAGGCGTCAGGCGTGGACAGCGGCTCCGGGCAGCGCCCTGGGTCGTCGGCGTGGGTGGTGGCCATCTTCTCGCGGTTCCCGCCGTCGCCCACCGAGATGTGCACGGCGCCGCACGGGTCCAGCGTGTAGTTGAACACCCGGTTGGAGCGCTCGTACGCGTGCACCTACCATAACTCACACAAAGCCACTCTCAGCTGCTTGCCAATCAATGTTCAGACTTCAGAGATACTGCAAGTCAGACGGTGTTACGTTACATACATGCCCGGTGAAGACGATGTCGAGGCCGTAGGAGTAGAGCAGCTCCTCCATGGCCACTCTCATGCACTCTGCCTCCCTGTAGTGAGCCTTGTAGGTGCTGTACCATGGCGCGTGCCACCCGGCGACCAGCCACGGGGTCACTGATCTGTCCACCTTTGCCAGGTCCTTCTCCAGCCATCTGTACTGCTCCCCTGAATTTGTTTGTTGTGCACAAGAATCAGTCCACCAAGTTTCAGCTTCCTTTCACTAATCAAATAGTACAGTTCAGTTCAGAACTAAACTGAATTGAATTGTGTGAGTACCTGATTTGCTGTAGTCAGCGTAGGCAGCGAGCATGATGAAATGGATGCCGCCAGCGTCGAACGAGTAGTAGAAGGGGGAGAAGGACTCGCTCTCTTTGGACGGGAACGCGAACCGCGCGCTGTAGGCCGCGAAGGTCTTGTTGCCGATCTGCTGCTCGATCTCATGGTTCCCTTCGACCACCATCATCGGCGTGCTCGACGTCACGGGCTCCATGTACCTCCCCCAGTAATCCCACCGCGGCTGGTACGTCTCGTGGATGGGCGTGGACTTGGCGAACGAGCAGGAGTAGCAGTCCGTTCCGGTGCCGTTGGTCAGGTACAGGTTGGCGTAGCTCACGTCGCCGAGGAGGAGGACCAGGTCGGGCTGGTTGCTCGCCATGTGCTCCACGGTCGAGGTGGTGTTGTACGTGAGCCCGAGGTCCCCGACCACGGCGATCCTCCCCGGGTAGCTCCGCGGCCCCACGGCCGGCATCGTCCGGAACGCGTGGACGGCGCTCATCGCCCCCGGGATGGATGGGTCGCCGCACTGGTAGTAGTACTTCGTCCCAGGCTCAAGCCCTGCATTGCGGCGAGAATGTCAGTCCCACGTTTGCTTCTGGTAGCTGTAAAAACTGCAACTTTTTTTTTTTTGTTTAGTTTTTGGATTGTGGAGCAGGGGAACGACCTTGGAGGCGGACGTGGTGGATGATGCCGGAGGTGTAGTTCTGGAGGCCCTCGAAGGGGTAGAGCTGGCTGTACACGAGCGCCTCGCCGGTGGCCTCGCGGACCAAAGAATCGGCGGCGAGGCCGTAGCGCACGACGCTGCCGACCGTGCCGGGGTCCAGCGGCTTGACGGCGCCGCCCATCTGGAAATCCCCTGGGGAACCAACAACCAATGCCATCTCAGAACTGACTAAAAGCATCACAGTCCAGTGAAATTAGCTTAATTACCTGTGATCCAGGAGACCCAGGCGGAGGTGGGAGCGGCGGAGAGCGCGACGGCGATCTGCTCGGGAGCCCAGCCTGTGACCCGGCGCTGCACCCGGGGGTCCGTGTCTGGCAGGTCCACCGCGTGGCCCCTGTCTTCCCGCAGCGGCACCGTCACCGGCCGAGACGGGCCCTCCAGCGTCGACGCCGGCTCAGCCGCCGCCGCCGCAGCCGCGAGCAGAAGCAGCATCATCCATCCCCTCCACATCCACATGCCGTTTGAGGAGGGCGTTCCCTCTTTCGTCGGGATCAACAGGAGAGCAGTGCGAGGTGAGTGCGGGGTGAGATTGGCATGGAGAGAATTGGGACGATTTTAGAGCAAAATTTATAGGAATCGAGCAGAGAAGGATGGGAGTGAAGTCGAATCTGGTGATCTTGTTGCATTGTCTGGAATTGGCAACTGGGTGACGTCCCGTCCGGCCGCCCACTTTGGAACAGCAGGATAAACACGACAAGCAAGGTTGCCTCGACATTGCTGCAAAAGTGGGCATCTTCCATGGTCACCGTCGAATATGCCTCCCCCACCGCCGTCACAACGGGTCCGTCCACGTCTGCTTCAAAACTTCCCTAACTTCCTTTCAAAAATAGAAGAAAACTTCCCTAACTGCAGGCCGACATCATCTTCGTCTGTTTTCTGAACCGACGTCCAGAAGGGGGAAATTTGTTAAATAATTTAGTACTCCCTCCGTCCCGAAAAACATGTCGCAACGGTATTTCTATGAAAAAGTCCTTTAGGTTTATCCGACCGAACCCGCGGTCCAATCGTCTCCTCCGCCAGCTCGCTCAGTTCCACTAGCTCCCCCGGCAACACCGGCGACCTCGCGTAGCTCAAGCACACCGCGCCGCCGCGCAGCTCCACTGCAACCCCGCGCGGATCCACCTCTACCCCGTGCAGCTCCATCACTCCCCCGCGCAGCTCCCCCACTCCCTTTCCCGCATCCCTAAATTTCCAAGCTTTCTCCCATCCCCTTCCGCAAAATCGGCGCTTGCTGCCTGTCGATTCTCCACTACCACCACCAATCCCGGCCACCGTCGAGAGGGGAGAGCAGGAGGAGGAAAAGGTCACTAGCGCAGGCACGATAGGGGAGAGCAGGAGGAGAAAAAGGGACCAGACGAGTGGCAGCGGGTGGTGGCGATGCACAACATGGTCACTGGAGAGGTGTCTGCGGCGGAGCTCGTCGGCGTCGCGTATGCCAGGGCGTCGAAGCTGACCAACGCATCCGCCGCCTCGTCTCCTGGAGCGGGCAGCCACAACTACAAGGGCGCCTCCGCGTGCGTCGTGCTGGCCCGCCTAGCCGGTGGCAACAGGTGACACCAGGACGACGGCGGCGGTGAAATTGATGAATTGCAGGAGGTTAGCCGTCCACATCCTTGTGCCTCTGTTGGTGAACATCGTGGAGTAATGTTGTTAAGTTATCTGCTGTTGTTTGTTGTCCTGTTAATTTCAGAAAGAATTCCAATCCATCATGGTGTGCGCATACAGTTAATTGATCTCCACTTAAATGATCTGCTGTTGTTTTAGTTCCAGCGAAGTTTCTTGTCCTTTAGACAATTTTGGAAACATTCTCAGTGAGAAATCTATCCAGTGGTATCTCATTGTCATTGAGTATCTTGCAGTATCTGAAAAATAATGAAATGTAAAGACTTAGTTCTGCTGGCCTGAGGATTATAATCAAAGACTAGCTTAACAATTGATGGAACATGTCATTTCAGAAATGAAGCTGCTCCTTTGTAACACCATTTCATTTCTTATGAAACTTCCAACTCCTGTCATTTCAGAAAGAATTCCAATCCATCATGACCAATTTTGAAGTTTATGTCATTAGTTTATCAACTTCATTTTTTATGACTAATTTTGCTTAACTTTATGTAATGTTGTTAAGTGATCTGCTGCTGTTTGTGGTGCAACTCCTGTTAATTTCAGAACATTGTGACCTTACTGCCATTGTGAACAGGGAAAGACCCATCTCAAGGGCCTCTCCACGGTACACTAGTGTCAATAATAGGCTTACTCTGCTCTAACAAATGAGCCTCTTTTCAAATTACACAGAGGATTGCAGAAAAGTTATACTCCTCTAACAATTCAGTTTTAGTTAAAGTGAAGTTCCTTGTTCTTTAGGTTTATTCTTATGAGAAACAAATTCAACTAACCAAATTAGTGGTTTTCCATCATTTTGGTATTGCCTAGGTGACTGGGTATATATAGTGGAAATAAACTGAAAAAGAAGAAAAAAAATGCATTCTTCTTATAAATGAGTGTAGCTGCTAATGTTAGACATACTCCGCCAAGTACAGTAGTGTGCATAGTTTACTTAGACATTCTTCTTACCGAATTTTACTATTGATGTTGATCTTTAGCTTTTGCACCAATTAAAGAATTCAGCAAGAAGATTAATGGAGAAGTCAGCAAGAAGATTTCAGGTTCTTGAAACTGAAACAGAGCAAAAAAAAACAGGGCAGTACACTGTACACACAAGTGGCGCAGATTGCACCTGCAAACCCACAATAAAAATGATGTCTAGCGGCTGATCCACACAAGCATCTCTAGTTTTATACTCCATCTGAATTTTACAGTTTGCATCATCTTGATCTACATTGGATTAAAGCAACAATTTGCATCATTTGAATTTTACAGTGTCACTCTGAATTAGCATCATCTGGTCTCTGAATTAATCATGCTCTCTTTAATTTTCTGATCAGCAGCAGTAAATCAACAGTACTATGATGAACAAGCACTGTACCTTCTAGGGAGTGCAGAGGAGTAGCAGCAACAGCATCACGGGCAGGATCAGAGGAGGAGCAGCAGCAAGGGCAAGGTCAGAGGAGGAGCAGCAACACGGGCAGGATCAGAGGAGGAGGAGGAGCACGGGCAGGGGAGAAGGAGGAGCAGCAGCGGCACGGGCAGATCTCCACCGGCAACAGGGGAGAAGCAGCTGCACGGGTGCGCAGGTAGGAAAGAAGGAGCAGCACGGGTGCACGGACGTGGGAGATCGACGAGGGCGCGTTGGAGATCCAGGATCACACGCGCGAGCTCCTGGTCCACCGGATTGTGGAGGCAAGCTCCAGCGGTGCCGGTAGGGGATCGCGGCGGCGCACGCGCGGGAGCTCTAGGAGGATGCGCGGGAGCACGAGGGAGGACACACACGAGCTTGAGGAGGATGCGCGGGGGCTCCAGGAGGGACGCGCGCGGCCTCGAGGAAGATGTGGAAGGAGATTCCGGCGAAGCCAGCAGGCAGCGGGAGGGGACCGCGGCGGCGAAGGTCTGGGCTGCGGCGGAGGAGGTAACTGGCGACGGCGGTGAGAGCAGGTACTTGGCAACGGAGGAGGAGCTCAGCTGGGCTCGCCGGCCCCTGGTGGATCACGCAGCTGGGCAGTGTCGGCCCATGGCGACGCGCAGGCAACGGCGGAGGAAGAAGACGGGGCGGAGGGACTTGTCTCAGACACTTTTGAAACAATGAGTTTTTTTGCAAATTTTCCAGTGAACTGCGCGCGCGACATGTTTTTCGGGACGGAGGGAGTATTATCTGTCTGTTTTCTGAATTATCCTTGCAATAGAAAAATACCCAAAAATAAAAGTTCTCCAAATGCCCTGCAAATTTAGTATGATTTTTTATGGAATATTTGAGGATTTTAGGCAGTGAGAACACAGCAGGGGGGCAAGCACCTGGCCACGAGGGTCTAGGGCGCGCCCACTCTTACTGGGCGCGCCCCCTGCCTCGTGGGCCCATGTTGGCCCCCTCCACTTATTCTTGCACCCACACACTCTATCTTCCTCCCAAAAAATCCCCATCCAGCTCAAGCACGAGTTCTAGCTCGTTTTGCTGCAGTTTTTGATCTCCTTGCTCAAAGCTCTATTCACAAAACTGCTTTGGGAGGTTGTTCCTTGGTGTGTGACTCCTCCAATGATCCAATTAGTTTTTGTTGTAGTGCTTTATTCATTGCAAATTTTTGCTGCCTTGGTGACCCTGTTCTTGAGCTTGCGTGTCAAATTTGTGAGGTCCCAACTAATTCTAATGCATGATATAGGCTCTAGGCACTTATAGGAGTAGTTGTTATCAGTCTTATTGAGTTTGATTCACTTTTATTTTGAGTTACTAAAACTTTCAGGAATTTTCAAAAAAAGATGAAGAGATTGTTCTTGAGGGGCTCTTCTAGCCAAAGCTCCAAGGAAAAGCAAGCTAAGGAGAAAGAAAAAGGCCAAGTATAATCTTTCTCGCATAGAGGAAGTAAGGCCTTGTGAGTGGCCATGCGATAATTTCTTGAGAGCAGCCGGGATTTATGAAGACTTTTATTCTTTGATTGAAAATGCGGGCCTCACCGACTTCCTCCACGACCGGATCGAACAGTATCTCTTACTTACCAATACTTTCGTGCAAAACTTTTACTATTATCCTAAGAATTCACCACCTTCAGTAGCTTTTCATTTATATGATGTGGCTAAGGAAATGTCATTACTTAATTTTTGCGCGGTTTGTAGAATACTCTTTGATGGTAGCCTAGATGAACCACATCATAAAGATGTGTATGGTTTTATTCACACTATTACTGTAGGGGAATCGAGGAAGGTTTCCGATGTGAGAATAACTAGCATACATTTTCCTGTTTTACACTACTTTGCCATACTTGCTAGTCGATGATTAATTGGTCGCGGAAACTATGGAAACCTTAGTGTTCCTGATATTATTATTTTGTTCCATGCCTTATTTTGTGATAACACTTTTAGTATGGGTGCCGTTATTGCTAAACGGTTAAGCCTGAACCGTACAAAGGGCCCCATTTTTGGAGGTATCTATGTTGCACGCCTTGCTAAACATTTTGAGCTACCTATTAGGCATGATGAGAAAGAGGAGACACTGCTGCCTCTTACCTTTTTAGATTATAGGAGCATGGTAGCGCATGAGTTTGTTATTGACAATGATGATAAAATGCTCCTGTATAACCTGAGATTTAATAAGAAACACAATGAGACTATTATCTTGCCTGCGCCTTCTTTGTTTGATTTAACTGCAGGCCATTACCTCGTCTTGCCGAAGGTTGTGTACGCACACTGAGGCTAGACATCCGCTCCAGAGCCTGAGCTGGAACCACCACTGGATCCTTATTGTCCATCATGTTATCAGTGGGATCCGGAGGAGGTCGCCAGCCAGTGGTATCCTGATGACACTCCTCAGTACACCGGGGAGAGTAGCCGCTATCCCTGGGCATAGACCAACTTAGGCCAAAAGCCTAAGCTTGGGGGAGTATGTATTTCTCACCGACATTACATTCATGTTCACACATTTATCCTAGTTGTCGGTGCTCATACTCTTTCATTGTATTATCCATGCTAGTTTAATTCCTTTATTCTAGCTTTCTTCTTGTGTGTTTGATAAACCTTAAGAAAAACCAAAAAATTAGTTAGTTTAATTTCCATGCTTGTAGTAATTAAAGAAGAAAACCCCAAAAGGTTTCTTGTTCTTCTTTTGCTTGTTGGGAACTTTCCCGTGTAAATAGTTTTATTTTCTTTTCTTTCCTTTGGGGTCGAGAGGAGAAGACCATAATGAAAATGTTTAATGGCTCCAATATGCATGATTGTTGATTTATTTAGAGCCTATTACCTTGTCTTCTCCCTTGAATTGAATGCTTGCAGATGCAGCTTAGTCCAATGCACGTGCACTATTATTATTATACACACCGTTCGGTCGTGCAAGTGAAAGGAAATAATGACGATATATGATGGATTGATTGAGATGAGAGACGTTGGTATGAACTCGACCTCTTTTGTTTTTGTAAATATGATGAGTTCATCGTTCCTGATTCAGCCTATTATGAATAAACATGTTTGCAATGACAATTACAGATTATAGTTGGTTACGCCATGCTTAATTAGCTAGGAGCTTATAAAAGTTTACCTTGCGTGCCAACATGCTATTAAAATGGTTGTGATGTGGTATGATAGGGTGGTACCCTCCTTTGAATGAATTGAGTGACTCGACTTGGCACATGTTCACGCATGTAGTTGAATACAAATCAACATAGCCTTCACGATATTTATGTTCATGGTGGATTATATCCTACTCATGCTTGCACTCAGTGTTGATTAATTTTAATGCATGTTCATGACTGTTGTCGCTCTCTCAGTTGGTCGCTTCCTAGTCTTTTGCTAGCCTTCACCTGTACTAAGTGGGAATACTGCTTGTGCATCCAAACTCCATAAACCCCAAAGTTATTCCACATGAGTCCACCATACCTTCCTATATGCGGTATTTACCTGCCGTTCCAAGTAAATTTGTATGTGCCAAACTCCAAACCTTCAAATGAAATTCTGTTTTGTATACTCGAGCGGCTCATGTTTCCACTAGGGATGTCTGTATCTTCCATGCTAGGTGGGTTATTCTCAAGAGGAGTGGACTCCACTCCTCATTCACGAGAAAATGGCTGGTAACCGGGATGCCCAGTCCCATGATCAAAAAGATCAAAGCAAATCGAAATAATTAAACAAAACTCCCCCAAGGCTGTTGCTAGTTGGAGGTACTCGTTGTTTTGAGCAAGCCATGGATTGATGCTTGTTGGTGGTGGGGGAGTATAAACTTTACCATTCTGTTTGGGAACCGCCTATAATGTATGTAGCATGGAAGATATCGAGATCTCATAGTTGTTGCGTTGACAGTGAAAGTATACCGCTCAAAATGTTATTCATCTCTATTTTAAAATCGAGCTCTGGCACCTCTACAAATCCCTACTTCCCTCTGAGAAGGGCCTATCTATTTACATTCATGTTGAGTCATCACCTTCTTATTAAAAAGCACCCACTGGAGAGCACACTGTCATTTGCGTGCATTACTATTAGTTTACATTGGGTATGACTTGACTGGATCTCTTTTACCATGAATTACAATGTTTAGTCAGTCCTTGATCTTTAAAGGTGCTCTGCATTTATGTTTTGCGGTCTCAGAAAGGGCTAGCGAGATACCATCTTGTTATATCATATTATGATTGTTTTGAGAAAGTGTTGTCATCCGAGTTTTATTATTATTGCTCGCTAGTTGATTATGCCATTGATATGAGTAAACATGAGACCTAAGTGTTATTGTGAATATGGTTAGTTCATAATCTTTGCTGAAAACTTGAATGCTGGCTTTACATATTTACAACATCAAGAGCAAACAGATTTTGTAAAAGTTTTTCTTTATCACTTTCAGTTTATCAACTGAATTGCTTGAGGCCAAGCAAAGGTTTAAGCTTGGGGGAGTTGATACGTCTCCAACATATCTACTTTTCCAAACACTTTTGCCCTTGTTTTGGACGCTAATTTGCATGATTTGAATGAAACTAACCCGGACTGACGATGTTTTCAGCAGAACTGCCATGGTGTTATTTATTGTGCAGAAAACAAAAGTTCTCGGAATGACCTGAAAATCCACGGAGATAACTTTTGGAAAATATAAAAATACCGGCGAAGGAATCAAGGCCAGGGGCCCACACCCTGTCCACGAGGGTGGGGGACACGCCCCCTCCCCCTGGGCACGCCCCCCTGCCTCGTGGGCCCCCTGGAGCTCCACCGACCTCAACTCCGACTCTATATATTCTGTTTTGCAGAAAGAAAAATCAGAGAGATAGTTTCATCGCGTTTTACGATACAGAGCCGCCGCCAAGCCCTAATCTCTCTCGGGAGGGCTGATCTTGAGTCCGTTCGGGGCTCCGGAGAGGGGGATTCATCGTCGTCCTCATCATCAACCATCCTCCATCGCCAATTTCATGATGCTCACCGCCGTGCGTGAGTAATTCCATCGTAGGCTTGCTGGACGGTGATGGGTTGGATGAGATTTACCATGTAATCAAGTTAGTTTTGTTAGGGTTTGATCCCTAGTATCCACTATGTTCTGAGATTGATGTTGATATGACTTTGCTATGCTTAATGCGTGTCACTAGGGCCCGAGTGCCATGATTTCAGATCTGAACCTGTTATGTTTTCATGAATATATGTGAGTTCTTGATCCTATCTTGCAAGTCTATAGTCATCTATTATGTGTTATGATCCGACAACCCCGAAGTGACAATAATCGGGATACTTCTCGATGATGGTCGTAGTTTGAGGAGTTCATGTATTCACTAAGTGCTAATTCTTTGGTCCGGTTCTCTATTAAAAGGAGGCCTTAATATCCCTTAGTTTCCATTAGGACCCCGCTGCCATGGGAGGGTAGGACAAAAGATGCCATGCAAGTTCTTTTCCATAAGCACGTATGACTATATTCGGAATACATGCCTACATTACATTGATGAACTGGAGCTAGTTCTGTGTCACCCTATGTTATAACTATTACATGAGGAATCGCATCCGACATAGTTATCCATCACTGATCCAATGCCTACGAACTTTTCACATATTGTGCTTTGCTTATTTACTTTTCCGTTGCTACTGTTACAATTACTACAAAACTGCTACCGTTACTTTTATCACTGTTACCGTTACTATCATACTACTTTGCTACTAAATACTTTGCTGCAGATACTAAGTTATCCAGGTGTGGTTGAATTGACAACTCAACTGCTAATACTCGAGAATATTCTTTGGCTCCCCTTGTGTCGAATCAATAAATTTGGGTTGAATACTCTACCCTCGAAAACTGTTGCGATCCCCTATACTTGTGGGTTATCAGGCGCCTGACGGGATGTGTTGTCGCGCTAAGCAGATTCATCTCTAAGTCCGCCAAGCATGCCCTGCCATTCTTCAAGATTTTGAAGAAGGCGGGTCCAATGAAGTGGACTCCTGAATCAGATGCATCTTTACAAGAGTTGAAGGCCTATCTGTCTTCTGTGCCTACCCTGGTTGCACCCAGACCCAGGAGCCACTATTCTTATACTTGGCGGCAACCAACCAAATGGTCAGTGCAGCCTTGGTAGCGCAGCGGGAAGTAAATGAACCAGCGAGTGAGCAGAGACCGGCAGAGTCAGATAAGGATCAGGACAACAGTGGGTACGGCAATGAGGACAACCCCAAGGATGTGGCAAGGAAGAAAGTGGTGCAGCGCCCAATGTACTTCGTCAGCTCCTTGTTACAGGGGCTAGATCGAGGTACTCTGGTGTGCAAAAGTTGATTTTTGATCTCATCATGGCCTCAAGGAAACCACGCTGAGGGATCGAAGAAGGTGAGAGTGTCTAGAGGGGGGGTGATTAGACTACTCGACAAGATAAAAATTTTGTCTTTTATCAAGGACAGATTTTGGCAGATTTTGCATAACACACAAGTCAAGTAGCACACTACACATGCAATTCTAGAGTATGGGCAGCGGAAAGTAAATTGCACAAGTAGTAAAGAGAAGTGGAGAAGATCAAACGCAATTTGGAGACGCGGTGATTTTTCTCGTGGTTCCGATAGGTGGTGCTATCGTACTTCCACGTTGATGGAGACTTCAACCCACGGAGGGTAACGGCTGCGAGAGTCCACTGAGGGCTCCACCCACGAAGGGTCCACGAAGAAGCAACCTTGTCTATTCCATCATGGCCTACGCCCACGGAGGGCTAGCCTTACTCGGGGTAGATCTTCACGAAGTAGGCGATCTCCTTGCCCTTACAAACTTCTTGGTTCAACTCCACATCTCGATGATGGAGGCTCCCAAGTGACACCTAACCAGTCTAGGAGGCACCACCCTCCAAAAGGTAATAGATGTTGTAGATGATGATGAACTCCTTGCTCTTGTGCTTCAAATGATAATCTCCCCAACACTCAACTCTCCTCACTGATTTGGCTGTGGTGGAAGAAAGGATTGAGTGGAAAGCAACTTGGGAAGGCTAGAGATCAAGCTTCATATGGTGGGAGTGGAGCAACTTGATCTCAACACAAGGGTAGGTAGTTCTCTTCTCAGAAATGTAAGGTAGGAGTGGTAGTTCTTTCTGATGGCTCTCTCCACGAATGAAGAAGGGGTGGAGGGGTATAAATAGCCTCCACACAAAATCCAACCGTTACACACATTTGAGCAATCTCGGTGGGACCGAAGTTGACAACTCGGTGAGACCGATAGTTCAAATAATGTGAACGTTGGGATTTTCAGTGGGACCGAAAATACAATCTCGGTGAGTCCGATTCGTGCAATGACAAGAGCATGCCAATTTCGGTGGGACCGACTTCATCATCTCGGTGGCACCGATTTGATGATGAAGGTTCTGAAGCTTGGCAACTCATGTTTCGGTGAGACCGAGTTCAGAATCGGAAAATCCGAGTTTACTAGGGTTTGGCTTATGGCTGAGGTGGTTCATCTCGGTGTGACTGAGTTTGGAATATCGGTGGGACCGAGACTACTTATGAGTGTCTATGGCAGTGAAAGTTGCTGATAGTTTAGGAGATGTATCACTAAGCACTTGAGCAACCAGATCATCATCATAACCTCATCCCCTTTTAATAGTATTGGCTTTTCCTATGGACTCAATGTGATCTTGGATCACTAAACCAAAAATGGAGTCTTAAGCTTTTGCCAATGCTTGCCTTAGCATTTTAAAGGGGTCCACCTCTTTAGTCCTTTTGCCATGCCAATGTGATTGAATTTCCTGAAACATACTTGATAAAAGCATTAGTCCAACCACAAAGTATGTTGTCATTAATTACCAAAACCACCCAGGGAGCAAATGTGCTTTCAATCTCCCCCTTTTTGGTAATTGATGGCAACACACTAAACAAGACATCAAAGCTTATTGAAAGAAAGACAGAATTATCACGAAAGCTTTGACAAACATGTAGTACACAGGCTCCCCCTACAAGTTAGCAAGATTTTCATAAATTATGGTTTTGGACTACCACAAGTGAAAGATCGTGGATGTCGCCTAGAGGGGGGGTGAATAGGCGTTTTAAAATAATTACGGTTTAGGCTTAACAAATGCGGAATAAACCTAACGGTTAATTTGTCAAGCACAAAACCTAAAGCAACTAGGCTCACCTATGTGCACCAACAACTTATGCTAAGCAAGATAAACAACTATGTGATAGCAAGATATATGACAAAGAACAATATGGCTATCACAAAGTAAAGTGCATAAGTAAAGGGCTCGAGTAGGAGATAACCGAGGCACGCGGAGACGACGATGTATCCCGAAGTTCACACCCTTGCGGATGCTAATCTCCGTTTGGAGCGGTGTGGAGGCACAATGCTCCCCAAGAAGCCACTAGGGCCACCGTAATCTCCTCACGCCCTCGCACAATGCAAGATGCCGTGATTCCACTAAGGGACCCTTGAGGCGGTCACCGAACCCGCATAAATGGAGACCCTTGGGGCGGTCACCGAACCCGACACTTTGGCAACCCTTGGGGCGGTCACGGTACCCGTCAAAATGCTCAGGCGATCTCCACAACCTAATTGGAGACCCCGACGCTGTCTGGAGCTTTACACCACAATGATTGAGCTCCGAACACCACCAACCGACTAGGGGGCCCAAGCACCCAAGATAAACAAGCTCAAGGGCACCAAGCACCCAAGAGTGTATCGTGTGGAGAACTCAAACCTATGCACCAAATGCAACGGCAAGGGCACACGGAGTGCCCAAGTCCTTCTCTCCCAAATCCCACCAAAGCAACTAATGCTAGGGAGGAAAATGAGAGGAAGAACGAAAGAAGAACACGAAGAACTCCAAGATCTAGATCCAAGGGGTTCCCCTCACTAAGAGGAGAAAGTGATTGCTGGAAACGTGGATCTAGATCTCCTCTCTCTTTTCCCTCAAAAACTAGCAAGAATCCATGGAGGGATTGAGAATTAGCAAGCTCGGAGAAGGTCAACAATGGGGGCAAGAACGAGCTCAAATGATAAAATCCCAATGGGGAAGAAGACCCCCTTTTATAGGTGGGGAAAAATCCAACCGTTATGCTCACAGCCCGCACCAAGCGGTAGTACTGCTAAGGGTAGCGGTAGTACTGCTTGTGAGCGGTACTAAAAAATTACATCCGTGCCTACCACCGCTGGACTTGTGACGAGTTTTTGGTCCCGAGCGGAAGTAGCCATAGAAGTAGCCGCGGTAGTACTGCTCCAAGCGGTAGTACCGCTCCCAAGAGTGGTAGTACCGCTCCCAAGGGCGGTAGTAAAAAATTACTTCCGCTCCTACCCGCGGTAGTACCGCTGCAGCCTTTTCAGAACACCAAAACTACCACAACTTCTGCATTCGGACTCGAATTCGTGAAACCAAGTTTGTTGGAAAGCTAGCGACAAGGGCTAACACAATCTTGATAGAAATACCAATAATAAGCAAATGAGAAAAGGCCCAAAAGAAAATGGTGAGAACCCTTCCTCGGATAAGACCGTAAAATCTCCAACACGAAAACATCATAGAAGACGATGCAAACTCCGCTGATGAACTCAAGCTTGTCATCAAGATGACCATAAGCTCTAAGACTCACAAAGAGAAACAAACAAGAACCAAGAAACATGATGCAAGGATGCAATGGTTTGAGCTCTCGAAGAACGATACGATCAAGCTACTCACTTGAGAGCCCCCTTGATAGTACGGCTATCGATCCTATAACCCGTCTCCCAACTACCACCATGAGACCGGTAAAATAGAAAACCTATCAAGGGCAAACCTTTGCCTTGCACATGATCCACTTGAGCTAGATGATGACGATCTTGTCCTCTGCAAGATGGACCACCTTTCTTGATTGCGTTGGGTCGATGGAGACTAGATGATTGCTCCCCCATACTCCACTATGGGTGAGCCACTCTTCGGCACATCTTCACAAGTCCATTGACCCCACAATGGATGGCAAGCTTCAAACTTGATTGCTCCCCCATACTCCATTATGGGTGAGCCATTCTTTGTATTGCTCCACTTGAACTTGCACACTGCAAACTTGATGACTATCACCACTTGATGTCATCCTCCATGGGTTGTATGGGATCTTCCTCTTGACGCAAGACCATGGAAACATACCTAACCCCACAAAGAACTCTCACGTAGACCATGGGTTAGTACACAAAGCGTAATGGACAATGCTTACCATACCAAGGGAACACTTGGTCCCACTCGGTACATCTTCTATGCTTTGTGAGTTGATCAACTTGATTCACTCTTGACTTAGTCTTGATCAACCTTGAATCTTTCCAACTCTCTTCATTTGGATGATGTATTGAAGGTAAAAATGAATGATCACACAATCTTCTTCTTCAAGACATGCTTGCAATAAGCTCAACACTCACATGACCAATCTTTGGATAATTCCTTAATAGCACCTTCGTCAACCCATAAACTCCTTGAAACCAACACATGGACTTCAAGAAATGCCTATGGAAACATCCTTCAAATATAACTCGATGCAACCATTAGTCCATAGAGAATGTCATCAATTACCAAAACCACACATGGGGGCACCGCATGTCCTTTCAATCTCCCCCATTTTGGTAATTGATGACAATCACTTTCAAGAGAGTTTATATAAGGAATTATGCATCACAATGCAATGCAACAACCAATGATGCAGGAGAATGAGATGCAAATGCTTAGGACCAAAACCAAAGCAAGGAGAAAACTCAGAAGACTTCTCCACAAAACTCTCTGAAACTCCTCCCCCATTGGCATCGATTGCCAAAATGGGTGAAAAGCTGAGAAGGCCAAAATAAAAGGTGTTCCTCCATAAATTGTGTATTTCTCAACAAGAGAGTGGAATGCAATACACATATCCAACTGCCAATGCTTGGAGGAAGACAAACTATATTGAGGCCCAAAGATTGCAACAAAAATATATGACACAAGGACATAACAAAGAGAGACACAAGCAATCAGAAGATACCAATTGAAGCAAGCAATCAACGGATATCAATTGAACCAACTAGACCAATGATCCTACATGCCACAAGAAAAAAGATATTATGATAAACGCAAAGGAGTGTTCTAAAGAAACTAGAGAAGCTCCCCATGATTTGTGCACACATAAGAATTTTTGTATTTGAATACAAAGTGCACAAAATAGGATCATAGCTCCCCCAAAATCAATAGAAACTCACATCCAGTGCAAGTGAGCATATAGGAAACAAAGCCTAGCGCTTGCAACAAGCACATGGTTGAGCAACATGTAAAAGAGGCGACTTAAGAATAGGCTCAACCAAAATGATGTGTGTGAGTCATGGCGAAGCACTTGAGAGGACTAAAATTAGGATGAGCATTAAGCATCAACATAGTCTTGAAATAATGAGGCACACGGTGCAAGGCCTATCATTCTCACACACACAACTAGCAAATGGGTTCACAAGCTTACTAATAAGCATATAAAGAACTTATGCTTGTGACAACCCGTGGTGAAGATAGAAGATGAAAGCCTCATCAAGACGAGGGATGCCAATTAAGATGGCAAAAGCCTTGTAAAGATAAGCATGAGGAAAATAATATTCACCACACAAGAGTGCATAAAGATGCAACGATAGAGGACACACACTCAAGGCAAAAGCTTTCACGGAGCCACCAAAGAAATAACATAAGAAAGACAAGGTGGACGTGAAAGAAAGGATATCAACTAGAGATGTAATTTATCTCAAGTGTATAAGGTTCTATGTAGATGAAATCATGATGATATATATATATATATCTACAAAGAAGGATGTACACCCGAAATAGTTACACCACGAAGGAACAAGATATCCACAAGGAAGTCATAAGTATACCAATGAGATATTTGCTTGAAAGCATAGCACTTGGCTAGATATGGTCTTATTGTATATAAATGAAGTCCAAACACACATCCATCAAGGGCATCACAACTAGCAACAGAGATCATCGTTGGGATGCTTTGAGAAAGGAAACAAGTATCACAAGATATGAAATGAATATCATGCCAAGATACAGCCTACACAAGGTTGAATGCAAGAGAGGAAAGCATGAATAGATACTTGTTACCGAGATATCATTGGAAGGATATAGTAGATACCAATTGAAGGTAGATAGTAGTTCATTGATCATCCTAGCTTGACTCCAATATGCACATGGTGACAACACCTTCCTTGTGAGTGAGCCGAGCATCCAATGCATCTCCAAATGTTCCTAGAAGAACAACACAAACTAAACGGTACCCAAACTCATCGGGACCAAATAGTTAGAAACACCAATACATAGGACAAACTCCACATAAATATGTGCATATAGATATGAAAATGAATTTCATGCACATCTCATCCAAATTGAGACTAGGTGGAGTTTCCACTATATATTGAGTCAAAGAAAGAAAGCATGCCAAATGAAATACATGAAGTAAACATGCATGCTCAAGACTTTCAAAACCCGAAACCAAAAGACAAAGAAATGCCAAGTGAAAAGGATACCAAATGAAAAATCATCACTTGGAAGATATCATTAAAGATACATCAAGGAATGAGATATCCATTGATACACACTAAACTAAAGATGTCAAACTCCCAAAGAGAGGATGGTTCCAAACAAACCAAACTCTAGACAAAGTTTCATGATGGCACAAAGTACCAAAAGGAAATGGCTTGCCTTCCACCAAAACACACTTGATAAGGATCACAAGAAGAGTGTTCTAAAGAAAATAGAATAGCTCCCCCACGAGTAGTGCATTATATATGATTTGTATTTGAATACAAAATGCACAAGGTGGGATCACCGCTTTCACTATATCTAGAAAACACTAGACAAGAATAAGAAATAAACAAGATCCACAAGTGGTATGGAAGACACGAGAGTTGACACAAACCTTGGCAAGAGAAAAAGGCAAGTAAAACAAAAGCCAATGTAAAGATGATCAACAAATTCTACCACACATATATAAGACTACCAAAAGACAAGAAGTATTTGGAAATAATTCCCGGTGGTAGATAACAAGCATATCCGACATCATCTTCACACCAAACACAAGCAAATTGCAACTTGTAGAGCTAACATGCCACCTAGGAACAAGATAATCTACAATATCAATTCTAGGTGACAATATCTCAAATGTACACATTTTCTAGGCTTGTAATATGCACTTAGCATATTACTCCCCCATAATGTGATACCAATAAGAACTTAACAAGAGGCAATAAGAGGAACACACAAGAGATAATTAATGGACTATTTAGAATTTGAATTTCTCATGAGAGATATACCACCAAGCGACTAGATAATCTTGTAATGTCAATACTAGATGGTATTCCTCATGTACACACATTTATAGGGTTGTGAGGTGCACAAAGCACATCACTCCCCCAAAATAGGATGTTCCATTAATCTCTCACATGAGCCAACTAGGATACAAACAAGAAGCAAAAAGGCTCAACGTACAACACACATGTACATGATGTGCAAACCAACACACACATACTTGATTGCTCAAGATAAGCAAGTTGGAATCACAACATATACAAACACATGCAAGGAACAAAACCAAACACATGCAAGGGGGGCAAGTAACTTTCAAGGTAAACAATTGAAGTACAAGTTACATAAGGAGGCACATTGGATATAAGATAGAAACTTGATAATCCAATTGACTTGGCTTGTGACAAAAAGAATGATGAAGTCCCCTTAATTCTTCATAATGTAGCCAAGTCTCCAATGCCCTCCAACCAACACCTATTGATCAAGTTTGAGCTTGGTGGTCCCCAACCGAGTTGGGTCCTAAGAGGTTAGTCACAATAGGCTTGGCTACCCAAATGGTTCTTTGCTTCAAACCACTTTGAGTACCAACAAACTTGGCAATCACATTGCCAACCTTATCCTTCCCAAGAGAATAGACATCATCAATAATAATTGGGTTGGATAAGTTACCACTAGTGCATGAAGAAGAGAGGTGACCTTTCTCACGGCATAGGTAGCAGCGTCTACTCTTCACTTTCTTCTCACTTGATTTCTCAACTTGAGAAGCATTAACTTGAGTCTTCTTGGGAAGAGGCCTTTCTTAAACTTGAGGTTGAGCATGTGATTGAAATTGTGCCCTCTTCCCTTGTTGCTTGACACTAATGGCCTTCTTCTTCAATGGGCAAGATCTAAAATGCCCTTCTACTTTGCACTTGAAGCAAACAATCTTGGCCGAATTCTTGACTTGTTCTTGGCCCTTCTTTTGGTTCATCTTGGACTTCTTCTTCTTATTGGAGTTGAATCCAAGTCCACCTTTGTCATTGGGGGATTTTTGCACACTCAAGATATTGTTGAGTGTGGATTTCCCTTGATGACTCTTTTCCAAGTCTTTCTTCAAAGAAGTGACTTGTGCCTTGAGCTCTTTGATTTCCTCTACATGGTTAGTCTCAACACAAGTACTAGAGGAAGTATAAGCTTCATCGTTAGAGCAACAAGGCAAGGAAAGCAATTCATCACAAGATGTACCAACATTGTGAGTAGATGAATTACAAGGACTAGCACATGGCAATATACTATTTTGACTAGAAGTAGTGCTAGTATCCACATGAGGCTCACTAGATGTTACCTTGGCAATCATGGCCTCATGAGCTACCTTTAGCACGCTATGGGATACTAGAAGATCATCATGAGAGCTTGAGAGCTTTTCATGACTTTCTTCCAATTTCCCATAATTGCTAGATAGCACCTCAAGTTGAGCCCGTAGCTCAACATTCTCCTTCAAAAAGGATGCTTCACAAGTAATAGAATTAGTAGCACAAGCATCATCATTAACAACAAGAGGAGAAGGCAACTTGGCAAGCTCTTTTAAATAAGAAGCTTAAAGTTGAGCATGAGACTCGGTGAGTTTGATGAGCTCACCCTTGATGACCCTTGAGCCATTTTCGAGGTGCTCAAAATCCTCAAGGAGTCTAGCATGAGCAACTTCAAGCTTAGCATTTTTAGTTTCAAAAACATTGGCCACCTCAAGGGCTCTATCAGTAGATTCCTTCACTCTAGACAATTCTAGAGCAAAAGTCTCCTCGAGAGATTCCTTGGTGGTTTGTTCAAGTTCAAGAGCTTGAGAGAGATCCGCAATCTCATTAGCGTACTCACGCCCATGACCTTCCATTTTATCAATGGTGACCTCATGCTCCTCAAGACGAGATTCCAACTCATCAATATATTTCTTGCTCTCAATAGCAATGGACATAATTTCCATGAAGTTGGAACGAGCAATTTTATTTTTATGAAGAGCTTTAAAAACCATTCCCCCCTTAATTTTTAAGGAGGCAACATTATCATTCTCTTCATCATTATCCTCATCATCGTTAGCATCAACATCATCATCAAGAGACATATTGGGGTACAAAGTAGGAGATACCTTTGACGCCTTAGCCATAAGGCAAAATGCAATAGATGATGATGTAGGATCCCTTGAGGCACCATTAAACACCACATCTTGTTCCATGGAGTGTTCGGTTTCCTCTACATTGTTAGCACAACAATTCGAGGAAATAGATGCATTTTTATCATGGCAACAAGACATAGCAAGCATATCATCATGATATTTAGTCAAGCAATTTCTACATGATATGCAAGGACTATCAACACAAGCATGTGAAACATTTGGAGTGCTCAAGTGTTAAAGCCCAAAGAGGAGCATTGCAATAATATAGTGATGAAGGATCATCCACAATAAGCATACTATCATCATTGCAATGACCAACACTACTCACCATATCATTACCTTGTGGCAAACCACATGTAGGTGAAGTAGAAGAAGTTGAGAAGACTATATGACCGGAGGTGGAGGGATAACAACCATCCCCACAAATCTTGGACACACCATATTTATCTTGAAGCTTTGTCCATAACTCATGAGCATCCGGAACGGCATGAGTTGAAAAATAACTACATTGCTCAAAGCATCGAAAAGCACATTAGAGGCTTGAGCATTGAGATAAGAGTTTTTCTCATACTCTAAAGATAATCTTTGGGGATCCTTTGGAGGAGAAAACCCATATCTACAATTCGCTCTAAATATGGGTCCATGACCCTAAAGAGATTAAGCATGCGAATTACCCAAACATCAAAATTTGTGCCATCGAAACTAAGAGTGTCGAGAATCCTAATCCTCTAGTCGACATCTTTACTCTCTAGGCGGTTAAGCCCAACAAAGAGAGACGAGGCTCGATACCAATTGAAAGATCGTGGATGTCGCCTAGAGGGGGGTGAATAGGCGTTTTAAAATAATTACGGTTTAGGCTTAACAAATGCGGAATAAACCTAACGTTAATTTGTCAAGCACAAAACCTAAAGCAAATAGGCTCACCTATGTGCACCAACAACTTATGCTAAGCAAGATAAACAACTATGTGATAGCAAGATATATGACAAAGAACAATATGGCTATCACAAAGTAAAGTGCATAAGTAAAGGGCTCGGGTAGGAGATAACCGAGGCACGCGGAGACGACGATGTATCCCGAAGTTCACACCCTTGCGGATGCTAATCTCCGTTTGGAGCGGTGTGGAGGCACAATGCTCCCCAAGAAGCCACTAGGGCCACCAGTAATCTCCTCACGCCTCGACAATGCAAGATGCCGTGATTCCACTAAGGGACCCTTGAGGCGGTCACCAACCCGTACAAATGGAGACCCTTGGGGCGGTCACGAACCCGTACACTTTGGCAACCCTTGGGGCGGTCACGGTACCGTCAAAATGCTCGGGCGATCTCCACAACCTAATTGGAGACCCGACGCTGCTCAAGCTTTACACCACAATGATTGAGCTCGAACACCACCAACCGACTAGGGGCCCAAGCACCCAAGATAAACAAGCTCAAGGGCACCAAGCACCCAAGAGTAATAAGCTTCTCAACTTGTAACTTCCACGATCGTGTGGAGAACTCAAACCTATGCACCAAATGCAACGGCAAGGGCACACGGAGTGCCCAAGTCCTTCTCTCCCAAATCCCACCAAAGCAACTAATGCTAGGGAGGAAAATGAGAGGAAGAACGAAAGAAGAACACGAAGAACTCCAAGATCTAGATCCAAGGGGTTCCCCTCACTAAGAGGAGAAAGTGATTGGTGGAAACGTGGATCTAGATCTCCTCTCTCTTTTGCCTCAAAAACTAGCAAGAATCCATGCAGGGATTGAGAGTTAGCAAGCTCGGAGAAGGTCAACAATGGGGGCAAGAACGAGCTCAAATGATAAAATCCCAATGGGGAAGAAGACCCCCTTTTATAGGTGGGGAAAAATCCAACCGTTATGCTCACAGCCCGCACCAAGCGGTAGTACTGCTAAGGGTAGCGGTACTACTGCTTGTGAGTGGTACTAAAAAATTACATCCGTGCCTACCACCGCTGGACTTGTGACGAGTTTTTGGTCCCGAGCGGAAGTAGCCACGGAAGTAGCCGCGGTAGTACTGCTCCAAGCGATAGTACCGCTCCCAAGAGCGGTAGTACCGCTCCCAAGGGCGGTAGTAAAAAATTACTTCCGCTCCTACCCGCGGTAGTACCGCTGCAGCCTTTTCAGAACACCAAAACTACCACAACTTCTGCATTCGGACTCCGAATTCGACGAAACCAAGTTTGTTGGAAAGCTAGCGACAAGGGCTAACACAATCTTGATAGAAATACCAATAATAAGCAAATGAGAAAAGGCCCAAAAGAAAATGGTGAGAACCCTTCCTCGGATAAGACCGGTAAAACCTCCAACACCGAAAACATCATAGAAGACGATGCAAACTCCGTTTTCGATGAACTCAAGCTTGTCATCAAGATGACCATAAGATCTAAGACTCACAAAGAGAACCAAACAAGAACCAAGAAACATGATGCAAGGATGCAATGGTTTGAGCTCTCGAAGAACCATACGATCAAGCTACTCACTTGAGAGCCCCCCTTGATAGTACGGCTATCGATCCTATAACCCGGTCTCCCAACTACCACCATGAGACCGGTAAAATAGAAAACCTATCAAGGGCAAACCTTTGCCTTGCACATGATCCACTTGAGCTAGATGATGACGATCTTGTCCTCTGCAAGATGGACCACCTTTCTTGATTGCGTTGGGTCGATGGAGACTAGATGATTGCTCCCCCATACTCCACTATGGGTGAGCCACTCTTCGGCACATCTTCACAAGTCCATTGACCCCACAATGGATGGCAAGCTTCAAACTTGATTGCTCCCCCATACTCCATTATGGGTGAGCCATTCTTTGTATTGCTCCACTTGAACTTGCACACTGCAAACTTAATGACGATCACCACTTGATGTCATCCTCCATGGGTTGTATGGGATCTTCCTCTTGACGCAAGACCATGGAAACATACCTAACCCCACAAAGAACTCTCACGTAGACCATGGGTTAGTACACAAAGCGTAATGGACAATGCTTACCATACCAAGGGAACACTTGGCCCCACTCGGTACATCTTCTATGCTTTGTGAGTTGATCAACTTGATTCACTCTTGACTTAGTCTTGATCAACCTTGAATCTTTCCAACTCTCTTCATTTGGATGATGTATTGAAGGTAAAAATGAATGATCACACAATCTTCTTCTTCAAGACATGCTTGCAATAAGCTCAACACTCACATGACCAATCTTTGGATAATTCCTTAATAGCACCTTCGTCAACTCATAAACTCCTTGAAACCAACACATGGACTTCAAGAAATGCCTATGGAAACATCCTTCAAATATAACTCGATGCAACCATTAGTCCATAGAGAATGTCATCAATTACCAAAACCACACATGGGGGCACTGCATGTCCTTTCAACAAGCACACAAGAGAGAGAAGCAAGATGTGCTACATGCAGCTTGGCTATATGCATCAGAGCAGATGAAAAGAAGTGAGTGATAATGCATATGTGCATGGTGATTTCTTGCAAACAAGTATTCACAAGCAAGTCACCATCATGCACATTCTGCAAAGTGCATATACTTACCTTGAGGTTCCTTGGCATTGTACCTGAAGAGATAAACTTGGGAAAACAAGGTTAGATAACACAAGAGTATTTCTTCAACCAACTGCAAGAACATCAAGAGTACCAAGCCAGGGATGACATGTATAAAGAGTGTCTCATATTGAGCACAAGCTTGAATCAGCAAACATGTCTCCGAAACTAAAAGATTTTCAATGAACTCTGAGAGATTTTGCTTTCCATAAGATATCAATTGTGAAGATTCCTCTCCCTTTGAGTTCTCTCAGATCAAGGGGTTTGATGGAAAGAGCAAAATCAAAAGAATGATGCCAATTGTAATGTCCAATGTGAAACACGGCAAGAAATTCTCTTATAAGGAAAAACACGGCAAAGCTTTGATGTGATTCTCTCCCCCTTAAGGTAAGATTGCTCTTCTTCTCCCCCTAAATCTTCTCTTCTCCCCCTAAGTCTTCTCCCCCTTTGACATCAAGTGCCGAAAAGGACAGCAAACTAGGAAGGTTAGGGAAGATGGAAAGAAAGAAGTGGGATCCTTAAGAATCACAACAGGGCAAAAAGGAACATGCATAGAGAATCATTGAGTGGAGCTGCAGAAGATGATATCCTGGAAGAGATAAATCGGTGACACCGAATTAAGATGGATCGGTGGGTCCGAAAGTCAGGGACTTAGGGTAGATCCTTTTCGGTTAGACCGAAATATTTAAATCGGTGACGCCGAGTTTAATTCCAAGGAAATACAGAAATAATTCAGCTCACTTTGCGAGGAATATTTCAAAGGATTTGCAATGAATTTGTGAATGATTTTCGAGGAATTGATCAGAGCCAGAAGGATATTCACAAAGACAGAAGAATAGAAATGAAAAAGATTCCTAGATGAAGTTTTTTTTAATGAAAACTCAATGAGAGAACATAAGAGAAAATAGAAAGACTCCAAAACATATGTACTTCATCTAGATAAAGGTCGGCGACAAGGTCACCTATGTTTGAGTATATTGACTTAGGAGTCAAATGAGGACATTTGATCATAGGTCATACTCATCATTTAAGCTCAAAATGGGGTTGCCATTTTTCGATTAAGCATTCGATGTGATCACATCTTATGAAGCTGCTTGTACTCATGACTTTGAGCAAAGCTCCTTAAAGATGTGAAGAACATACCTTGGGCTTGTTGTTGCTTTGTTCATGTAGGTGAACTTGATGTAGGTGCTCATTGAATGTGAAGTTGGGCGCCATTTCCACTTGTGTAGTTCATCTTCCTACATGGGTTAGGCAAGCAAGGAAATACTCAAGGATATCCAAGATGACAAGAGTGAAATACTAGATGTATAAGATGTCAAAAAGGATATGTGGAATTTTGTTCCTTGAACTCAACATCCCAAAGGGCTAGATACTTGGTCAATGACAAGATTACTCATGATTTGAGTGTGTGGTAATCTTGTGGAATGTAGATCATCCAAGTACCTGCAAGGAGTTAGATGCAATACAAGGAGGCAAATGTGTCCAAGACATATGATCACCATCATAAGAGAAATATCAAGGATTAGTCAAGTGGGCTCATGCCTTGCATGCATCAATGGAGTTCTCACTCCAAGTTTGAAGCATCAATGATGTTCAACTCACTCCTTAAGCGACAAAACACCTTCTCATCAAGAGGTTTTGTAAAGATATCAGCGAGTTGTTTGTCAGTATGAACATGCTTAAGATTGATGTCACCCTTGGCAATGTGATCATGAATGAAATGGTGACGAACTTCAATATGTTTCGTTCGAGAGTGTTGCACGGGATTGTGTCCAATTTTAATCGCACTCTCATTGTCACAAAGCAAGGGAACATGTCTCACATGTATCCCATAATCCTTAAGCGTTTGTGTCATCCATAGTAATTGAGCACAACACGAACCAGCAGCAATATATTCCGCTTCGGCAGTGGATAATGATACCGAATTTTGTTTCTTGGAGGACCAAGATACAAGGGATCGACCAAGGAATTGACACGTACCCGAAGTTGACTTTCTATCAACCCTATCACCGGCATAGTCCGAGTCGGAATAGCCAACAAGGTCGAAAGAGGCCCTCTTAGGATACCAAATGCCAAAGTTTGGTGTGTGTATCAAATATCTCACAATCCTTTTAACAGCTTTAAGATGACATTCTTTAGGGGCTGCTTGATATCGAGCACACATGCATACACTCAACATTATGTCAGGACGAGAAGCACAAAGATATAGTAGAGAACCAATCATAGATCGGTAAACCTTTTGATCAACGGGTTCTCCATCTTTTGTCAAGTCATTATGTCCACTTGTAGGCATGGGGTTCTCATACCTTGCTTTCTTGCATGTTGAACTTCTTGAAGAGATCCTTGGTGTACTTTGTTTGTGAGACAAAGGTACCCTCCTTAGATTGCTTGATTTGCAACCCAAGGAAGAATTTGAGTTCACTCATCATGGACATCTCAAACTTCTCCGACATTAGCTTCCCAAACTTTTCACTAAAATGAGGGTTAGTTGAACCAAATATAATATCATCAACATAGATTTGGCACACAAATAGTTCTCCATTAACCCTTTTAGTAAAAAGAGTAGAATCAATTTTCCCAATTTCAAAGCCTTTTTCAATAAGGAACTTGGTCCAGCATTTATACCACGCTCCAGGAGCTTGTTTAAGACCATAAAGAGCTTTGTGAAGTTTGTAAACATGATTAGGCTTTTTGGGATTCACAAATCCGGGAGGTTGTTTCACAAATACTTCCTCCTCAATTTCACCATTTAGGAAAGCACTTTTGATATCCATTTGATAGAGAGTAATATCATGGTGATTGGCATAAGCAAGAAGAATGCGAATGGACTCAAGTCTAGCAACGGGGGCATAGGTCTCACCATAGTCCATACCTTCGACTTGTGTGTAACCTTGAGCTACGAGACGAGCCTTGTTGCGGATGACTTGTCCATCTTCATCTTGCTTGTTCCGAAACACCCATTTGGTTCCAATGACGTTTTGATCATCCTTGGGCTTTCTACCAAAGTCCATACCTTGTTCCTCTCGAAGTTGTGAAGTTCTTCGTGCATAGCGTTCACCCAATCCGGGTCTTCAAGTGCTTCTTCTACCTTCATAGGTTCAATACTAGAGATAAATGAGTAATGCTCACAAAAGTTAGCTAAGCGAGTTTTAGAGCGAGTAATTCTCCCGGAGTTGATGTCATTGATCATTTGTTCCACGGGATGATTTTTCTTGACTCTTGCTCGGACTCGGGATAGCTTTTGGTGTGGTTGTGGCTGAGCTTCCTCATCATCTTCATCTTCCTCTTCTTCTTCTTCATTGTTGTTGGTGTTGTCTTGAGGCGGTGGAGAAGGAGGTTGTGGTGGATCTTCTTGTTGCACTTCCTCATCTTGGTGAGTTCCACTTGTGGAGGCCTCCATGTTGCCTTGAGGTTCATCTCGCCGTGAGGTAGGGGGCTCCACATATGTAGATGAGGTACTCTCCTTCACTTCCATGGGACGGATCTTTCCAATAGATAAATCTTGAATGGCTTCCGATGGGTCCTTGTCTCCTACATCAATAGGCATTTGCTCTACTTGCGAGCCATTAGATTCATCAAACTTCACGTCTACCGTCTCTTCAACCTTTTGGGTGAAATTGTTGTAGACACGGTAGGTGTGTGAGTTTGATCCATAACCGAGGAAAAAGCCTTCATGAGTTTTAGGAGCAAATTTAGACCGACGATGCTTATCAAGGATATAGCATTTCGAACCAAAGACACAAAGTATCCCACTTGGGGTTTGTTACCGGTGAGGAGCTCGTATGATGTCTTGCCGAGGAGCTTATGAAGATAAAGCCTGTTGATAGCATGACAAGCTGTCTCGACCGCTTCCCCCCAAAAATGCTTCGGTGTCTTGTATTCATCAAGCATCGTTCTCGCCATCTCTATGAGCGTTCGGTTCTTCCTCTCAACAACTCCATTTTGTTGAGGAGTGTACGTAGCCGAGAACTCATGTAGAATCCTTCCTCATCGAGAAAAGAGTCTACATTGGCGTTCTTGAACTCCGTTCCATTGTCACTCCGAACTTTCTTGATCTTCACCTCAAATTGATTTTGGGCCTTTCTGGCAAAGGTTTTGAAGATTCTCTGAACCTGCGATTTGTCATCAAGGAAAAATACCCACGTAAATCTGGAATAATCATCAACTATAACTAGACCAAAGGAGTTACCACCAAGGCTTTTGTAAGCATTGGGACCGAAGAGATCCATATGAAGAAGCTCAAGCGGTCTCCTTGTGGTCATAATGTTCTTCACGGGATGACTTCCACCTACTTGTTTTCCTGCTTGACAAGCACTACAAAGTCTATCTTTGTCAAAGAAAACATCTTTAACGCCAAGAATATGATCACCTTTGATCAGCTTGTCTAGATTACGATACCAACATGTCCAAGCCTTCTATGCCATAACCAACCTTTAGCGGATTTAGCAATGAAGCAAGCTCTAGGTTGGGCTTTCTTAGTGAAATCAACAATATATAGATCACCTCTACGGATACCGGTAAACGCCATGTTATGATTGTCACGACGAAAGACTTGGCAATCTACTTGATGAATAGCACATTGAATCCAAAGTCAGCTAATCTAGACACGGAAAGTAAATTGTATCCAAGAGATTCTACAAGCATGACATTTTGAATAGAGCTATCATGAGATATGGCCACCTTACCAAGGCCAAGTACCTTACCCTTGGAGTTGTCTCCAAAAGTCACATACTTGCGTGGACCATCGTTCTTTGCAAGCTCTCGAAACATGTCTTTGTCTCCGGTCATGTGGTCGGTGCATCCACTATCAAGAATCCACTCTTTTCCACGGACATGTAGTCTCTCAGATTTGCCATAAGATTGAGACTCTTCATGATCTTGTCTAGCTCGGTGTCCGAATCGAGTAATCATCATCATGCTCATGCTCATCATCATATTGACCCATAGATTGTTCATCATCAACACCTAGGTCAATTTGATAAGCACTTGCATTAGTTTTGTCAATGTGACAATAATCATCGGAATGCAATACAAGAGCATTTCTAATTAGAACATTGATAAGACCGGGATCACCCTTCTTTTCATAAGATCACGAAGATCAAAGAAGCATTTATCAAAGTTGGGATCATTTAAGCATCATATCAAATTCAATAGTCTTGTATAGAATTTCATCAAGACCTCTCAAAGAGTAGTCCGGATAAAGTTCTTCCAAGAACTTCCACATAGCATAGGCGCACTCAAAGTTTGTAACGAGCTTAAGCAAGTTATCGGGTAACCCTCTAATGATAAGATTTACAGTTCTAAGGTTACGAAGCAAATCAAGCTCTTCATCCATAGTAGGGTGCAAGGGGTCAAATGGAGGAACATAGGGGGTCTCAACATATTTGCGCAAGTTGTAAGTCTTAAAGATAATAAGCATTTCAATCCTCCACGAGTTATAGGACACTCCATTAAGAATAGGCACTCTATGGCTAACACTCCCAAACGTAGACACGTCCATCTTCCTCCAATGGTGTGTAAACCAAAGCAATGGAGACCAAAGCTTTGATACCAATTGAGGGATCGAAGAAGGTGAGAGTGTCTAGAGGGGGGTGATTAGACTACTCGACAAGATAAAAATTCTGTCTTTTATCAAGGACAGATTTTGGCAGATTTTGCATAACACACAAGTCAAGTAGCACACTACACATGCAATTCTAGAGTATGGGCAGCGGAAAGTAAATTGCACAAGTAGTAAAGAGAAGTGGAGAAGATCAAACGCAATTTTGAGACGCGGTGATTTTTCTCGTGGTTCCGATAGGTGGTGCTATCGTACTTCCACGTTGATGGAGACTTCAACCCACGGAGGGTAACGGCTGCGAGAGTCCACGGAGGGCTCCACCCACAAAGGGTCCACGAAGAAGCAACCTTGTCTATTCCATCATGGCCACGCCCACGGAGGGCTAGCCTTACTCGGGGTAGATCTTCACGAAGTAGGCGATCTCCTTGCCCTTACAAACTTCTTGGTTCAACTCCACATCTCGATGACGGAGGCTCCCAAGCGACACCTAACCAATCTAGGAGGCACCACCTCCAAAAGGTAATAGATGTTGTAGATGATGATGAACTCCTTGCTCTTGTGCTTCAAATGATAATCTCCCAACACTCAACTCTCCTCACCGATTTGGCTGTGGTGGAAGAAAGGATTGAGTGGAAAGCAACTTGGGAAGGCTAGAGATCAAGCTTCATATGGTGGGAGTGGAGCAACTTGATCTCAACACAAGGGTAGGTAGTTCTCTTCTCGAAATGTAAGGTAGGAGTGGTAGTTCTTTCGATGGCTCTCTCCACGAATGAAGAGGGGTGGAGGGTATAAATAGCCTCCACACAAAATCCAACCGTTACACACATTTGAGCAATCTCGGTGGGACCGAAGTTGACAACTCGGTGAGACCGATAGTTCAAATAATGTGAGCGTTGGGATTTTCGGTGGGACCGAAAATACAATCTCGGTGAGTCCGATTAGTGCAATGACAAGAGCATGCCAATTTGGTGGGACCGACTTCATCATCTCGGTGACACCGATTTGATGAAGATT
The DNA here is from genome assembly GCA_021437245.1 of Aegilops speltoides. Lineage (NCBI taxonomy): Eukaryota > Viridiplantae > Streptophyta > Magnoliopsida > Poales > Poaceae > Aegilops > Aegilops speltoides. The sequence goes on from CM038143.1 coordinate 140,216,723, forward strand.
CTGAAGCTTGGCAACTCATGTTTCGGTGAGACCGAGTTGAATCGGAAAATCCGAGTTTACTAGGGTTTGGCTTATGGATGAGGTGGTTCATCTCGGTGTGGTGAGTTTGGAATATCGGTGGGACCGAGACTACTTATGAGTGTCTATGGCGGTGAAAGTTGCTGATAGTTTAGGAGATGTATCACTAAGCACTTGAGCAACCAGATCATCATCATAACCTCATCCCTTTTAATAGTATTGGCTTTTCCTATGGACTCAATGTGATCTTGGATCACTAAACCAAAAATGGAGTCTTGAGCTTTTGCCAATGCTTGCCTTAGCATTTTAAAGGGGTCCACCTCTTTAGTCCTTTTGCCATGCCAATGTGATTGAATTTCCTGAAACATACTTGATAAAAGCATTAGTCCAACCACAAAGTATGTTGTCATTAATTACCAAAACCACCCAGGGAGCAAATGTGCTTTCACACGCCACTACTTCCAAGCCCATGAGATCATGGTTGTTACTCGTTTCCCGTTGCAACGGATACTCCGAAACCCAGAGGCTACCGGTAGAATAGTGGAGTGGGCTTTGGAGCTATCCAGCTTTGGTTTGAAGTTTGAGAGCACATCAACTGTCCAGAGCAGGGCATTGGCAGAGTTTATTGCAGAATGGACGCCAATCCCCGACAAGGAAGTGACAGAGACAGTTATCCCCGGCAAGGAATCACCCCAAGAATTGATTATATATTTTGATGGTGATTTTTCCCTGCAAGGTGCAGGGGCTGGCGTGCTTCTTGTCGCCCCCTCAGGGGAGCACTTGAAGTACGTCGTCCAGATGCATTTTGCCTGGGAAGAAGCCACCAACAATACAACAGAGTATGAAGGGCTCCTCACCGGGCTCAGGATTGCAACAGAATTGGGAATTAAGAAGCTGATCATTTGAGGAGATTCACAACTGGTGGTGAGACAAGTTAACAAGCATTATCAAAGTCCATTGATGGAGGCATACGTCAAGGAAGTGAGAAGATTGGAGGAGCACTTTGACGGATTATAAACAGGGCACGTACCCCGTGCAGAAAACAGCATAGCTGATCATCTGTCAAAGTGTGTTGCGCAGAAGCTTCCTTTAGAACCAGGGACTTTTGTTCTCCGTCTTACTCAGCCCTCCGTATCCCTAGCAACAATGGCCCGGAAAAGGAGAAAGTTGGACACCAGTACGCCTCTCCCGGTAGAGCCGTCCGCTCCCAGCAGAGACCCTAACGGAAACAACTCCTCGCAGCCTGCCGGACCGCCCCCTCCAGCCGGGCCCATGGACCCCACGTACGAGGCTGGTGCTCCCGCAGTAGAGGAGGTGCCGCTAGTCCTTCTTGTCGAGCCTCAGGCTCCAACTTGGGCAAGGCACATTGTCCGCTTCCTCCAAACCGGAGAGCTTCCCGGCGACCAAGACGAAGCTGAAAGAGTAGCCCGGAGGGCTAGTATGTATCATTTTGTCGATGACACTCTGTACAGAAGGAGGCCCAATGGTATGAAATTGAAGTGTGTCTGCCGGGAAGAAGGAAAGGAACTGTAGGCTGAGATACACGGAGGAATGTGCGGCTCCCACATTGGATCCAGGGCATTAGTTGGGAAAGCATTTCGGCAAGGATTCTATTGGCCCACAGCCCTCCAAGATGCAGTCGAGCTCATCACTAAGTGTGAAGCCTGCCAGTTCCATTCCAAGAAAACCCACCTACCTGCCCAAGCGCTTCAGACAATCCCTCTATCATGGCCATTCGGTCTGGGGGATCAATATCCTGACCCCTTACCCCGAGCAATTGGGGGCTTTGAATTCTTGTTCGTTGCCATTAAGAAGTTTACAAAGTGGCCGGAAGTGACTGTCGTGAGAAAGGCGACTGCTCAGTCACTATCAAATTCTTGAAAGATCTGGTGTATCGTTTTGGAGTTCCGGCAAGGATCATCACCGACAATGGCACCCAGTTCACGAGCCACGCCTTCATGCAATATGTTCATGTCGTCAGATGCAAAATCTCATTTGCCTCTGTGGCACCCCCCCGGAGCAATGGAAAAGCTGAGAGGGCGAATGCTGAAGTGCTACGTGGACTCAAAACAAGAACCTTTGATACGCTGCAGAAGCACGGCAGGCGGTGGATCGAGGAGCTGCCGGTGGTTCTCTGGTCCCTTAGAACGACACCAAACCGAGCCACCGGGCAGACTCCCTTCTCCCTGGTCTACGGGGCAGAAACAGTTATCCCCACAGAACTCATTTACGGGTCGCCTCGAGTACTTGCTTACGATGAAATCGTTCAAGATCAGCACCGGGGTGACGACACTGTGCTACTCGACGAGAACCGTCTCCGGCCTGCTACGCGTGCTGCACGCTACCAGCAAGCCCTGCGTTGCTATCATAGCCGTAGGGTTCATGCCCGGTGTTTTGAGGAAGGTGACCTTGTCCGTAGGCACGTTCAGTCCGCCAAGGGTACACACAAGTTGTCACCGAAGTGGGAAGACCCTTACCGGGTAGTACGAGTCACCAAACCCGGTGCAGTCCTTCTGGAGACCGGAGATGGCACTCTATTGCAAAACTCATGGAATATTGAGCATCTCTGCAAGTTCTACCCGTAAGGCACGAGGCTGCCGAGCCTTGCCTGACAGCCACCCATTTGTATAGGAGTTGCCTCAGCTTCATGTAACCCCTTGTACAAAGCCGGGGCGATGACCCCGTGCAAGAGAAAATAAAGAAGCGTTGTAGGGGGCCCCCAACCTAGACTGCATGCATGCATAAGCATTCCAGATCACTGCATAAGCATTTCCATGAGCATCTGTATATGCATATAGATAGGATCGCATCCTACATTCATTCTCATCTGCATGAAGCTGCAAGTTCTTACCATGGACTTGCCTTAGACAAGGGGGGGGTGAGAAGATTGCCCTGCACTGTGATCCCCGGCAAGCCAAACAGATAAGTTCTACCTCTTGTCCATTCGTGTTCTGTAAGCTATAACTTAGAGCATTAGAAAACCTCGCCGCCTTTTCTTAGACTTGGGTGATCCCATTCCTGACTCGAACGCTGCTTCGATCAGGATGGTCGCAGTTGCCTTTGGTAAAAGGAGGTTGGAGGGGGGCTGGTCCCCTTTATCTGTAACCCAGCAGATGTGACTCTCCAGCAAACAAAAAGGGTACCGGCAAGGTAACCTGCCGAGAAAAACTCATTTATTTACACTAAAGAGGCATCTCACCTCTGCATGGACATACACATGCACGGGTTCCCGGCAAGGTTTATCTTTTTGATTAACATGCTGATACCAGTACAAGCATTAAACACAAGCATGTACACGAGAGATTACACTATTTGAATTAAAATTTGGCAAGTGCCTACAGATTTAAGATTGAAAAAAGATAAGTGCCCCATGATTTCCTCTTTTCGTTTTCCCTCCCCCAGGCACTGCGGTGGAAGGAGGAAAAGACGAGAAAACCACCCAGGCGGGAACCCATTCTGGTCCCGTCGCGGCCCGACCAGAGGTGCCCGAACGAGACCGGGGCTGGCAAAGGTGTGGAGGAGAAGCATAGGAGCAAGGTGGAGCGCCCCCGGCTGCCCCCACCAGCGAGAAGACTCGACCCGAGCCCTGGAGGGACCATCCGTAGGGGCTCGGTCGGGAGATCACCGGAGGAAAAGAGGAGGCGCTGGGAAGGCCTCCCTCCCCGGCTATAGCCCAAAGAGGCCGGTGATGTTGGTGTCAAGGAGGTAAGGGAAGGACAGAAGATGAGGCGGCATGTCGCCGATCGGAGGCGAAGGCATCCACACCATCGTACTCTGACCTGGCCCTCCGCCGCTCGCCACCTCCGCCTTCCCTCGTTTTCTCTCCATCACCACCACTCCCGGGAAGATCCAAAGCTCCGGTCCGGCGCCCCTGCATAGAGACAGTGAACGGCCAAGACGGCCAAGGGACGAGAGGCGCGCCGCTCCCCTCCTTGGCGGGTAGGAAGGCGCACCCCTCGTCGACATCAACCCCAGTTCCAAGGAGAGGGACCGCACTGGGATTTCCAACGGTCCCAAGCCTTTCACCTTGGACTTGGACCAAGCTCACTCCCCGAGCGCTAACACCGGCGCCCGGCATCGTCAACCCAAAGCTAAGCCTGGGGGGCAGCCCCACGCTCTCCCTTCCAGCTTATCCAAGACGGAGTAAGGCACAAGAGAAGAGAAGTGCGGATGAATGCCCCCACTCCTCCCCTGCTCCTCCTTTTATAGGCAAGCTAGGTCTGGGGGCTGGCTTCCCAACAAGTGACCACCGCCCTCCTCCACCAATTCAAGAAAGCCGGACCCTCGCCATTTATGCTCTGCCGCACCATGCGCCTCCGTTACCTACCCCGCGTGATGCATGCAGCATACGTGGCTAAGGATAAGGGCGTGGTGGGAAGAGTGAATTGGCAATTTCTACCCTGTGCGGTAAAGTCATTCACGGGCCATTACTGGAGCGGACCCATCACTATTGGCTTCACACAACACGCAGGGAAACCGGAAATTGGCCCGAAATCAAGACTAATGAAGAAGCAAGGAAGATCTCAAGAGGCTAACCTCTTCAGCGGCTCTGCCTGTGCACTTATTGGGCCCTACCACGATGACGCTCGGCAGCGCGTTCGGGGTAGGCCCGGGGGCTTCTGTCGGTGCAACAGACCCCAGGACTATTGCCTGAAGAAAATAAGCCCTAGAGGTAATAATAAAATTGTTATTTATTTCCTTAATTCATGATAATGTTTATTATTCATGCTATAATTGTATTAACCGGAAACATAATACATGTGTGAATACATAGACAAATAGAGTGTCACTAGTATGCCTATACTTAACTAGCTCATTGATCAAAGATGGTTAAGTTTCCTGACCATAGACATGAGTTTTCATTTGATAAACGAGATCACAACATTAGGAGAATAATGTGATTGACTTGACCCATTCCGTTAGCTTAGCACTTGATCGTTTTAGTTTACTGCTATTGCTTTCTTCATGACTTATACATGTTCCTATGACTATGAGATTATGCAACTCCCGATTATCGGAGGAACACTTTGTGTGCTACTAAAGGTGTCTCTGATGGTACTTGTTGAGTTGGCATAGATCGAGATTAGGATTTGTCACTCCGATTGTTGAAGAGGTATCTCTGGGCCCTCTCGGTAATGCACATCACTATAAGCCTTGCAAGCAATGTGATTAATGCGTTAGTTGAGGGATGATGCATTATGGAACGAGTAAAGAGACTTGCCAGTAACGAGATTGAACTAGGTATTGAGATAGCAACGATCGAATCTCGGGCAAGTAACACACCGATGACAAAGAGAACAACGTATGTTGTTATGCGGTTTGACCGATAAAGATCTTCATAGAATATGTAGGAGCCAATATGAGCATCCAAGTTCCGCTACTGGTTATTGACCGGAGACGTGTCTCGGTCATGTCTACATAGTTCTCGAACCCGTAGGGTCCGCACGCGTAACGTTCGGTGACGATCGGTATTATGAGTTTATGTGTTTTGATGTACCGAAGGTAGTTTGGAGTCCCGGATACGATCACAGACATGACGAGGAGTCTCAAAATGGTCGAGACATAAAGATCGATATATTGGATGACTATGTTTGAACTTTGGAAGGGTTCCGGGTAAGTTCAGACATATACCGGAGTATCGGGGGGTTACCGGAACCCCCCGGGGAGTGTAATGGGCCTATTGGGCCTTAGTGGAGAAGAGGAGGGGCGGCCAGGGCAGGCCGCGCGCCCCTACCTCTCTAGTCCGAATTGGACAAGGAGGGGGGCGGCACCCCCCTTTCCTTCCTCCTCTCTCCTTCCCTTCCCCCTTCTCCTACTCCTAGGAAAGAAGGAGTCCTACTCCCGGTGGGAGTAGGACTCCCCCCTTGGCGCGCCCTCCTCCTTGGCCGGCCGCCTTCCCCTAGCTCCTTTATATACGGGGGCAGGGGGGCACCCCAAGGGACACAAGTTAATCATTGATCTTTAGCCATGTGCAGTGCCCCCCTCCACCATAATCCACCTCGGTCATATCATACCGGTGCTTAGGCAAAGCCCTGTGTCGGTAGCTTCATCAACAGCGTCATCACACCGTCGTGCTGACGGAACCCTCCCTCGAAGCTCTACTGGATCATGAGGTCGTGGGACGTCATCGAGCTGAATGTGTGCAGATCGCGGAGGTGCCATATGTTCGCTCCTAGGATCGGTCGATCGTGAAGACGTACGACTACATCAACCGCGTTGTCATAACGCTTACGCTTACGGTCTACGAGGGTACGTGGACGATACTCTCCCCTCTCGTTGCTATGCATCACCATGACCTTGCGTGTGCGTAGGAATTTTTTTGAAATTACTGCGTTCCCCAACAGTGGCATCCGAGCTAGGTTTATGCGTAGATGTTATATGCACGGGTAGAACACAAGTGAGTTGTGGGCGATACAAGTCATACTGCTTACCAGCATGTCATACTTTGATTTGGCGGTATTGTTGGATGAAGCGGCCCGGACCGACATTACGCGTACGCTTACGCGAGACTGGTTCTACCGACGTGCTTCGCACACAGGTGGCTGGCGGGTGTCAGTTTCTCCAACTTTAGTTGTATCGAGTGTGGCTACGCCCGGTCCTTGCTGAAGGTTAAAACAACACTAACTTGATGAAATATCATTGTGGTTTTGATGCGTAGGTAAGAATAGTTCTTGCTCAACCCGTAGCAGCCACGTAAAACTTGCAACAACAAAGTAGAGGATGTCTAACTTGCTTTTGCAGGGCATGTTGTGATGTGATATGGTCAAGACATGATGCTATATTTTATTGTATGAGATGATCATGTTTTGTAACAGAGTTATCGGCAACTGGCAGGAGCCATATGGTTGTCGCTTTATTGTATTAAATGCAATCGCCATGTAATTGCTTTACTTTATCACTAAGTGGTAGCAATAGTCATAGAAGCAATAGTTGGCGAGACGACAACGATGCTACGATGGAGATCAAGGTGTCGCGCCGGTGACGATGGTGATCATGACGGTGCTTTGGAGATGGAGATCAAAGGCACAAGATGATGATGGCCATTGCATGTGATGTTTATCTTTTATGCATCTTATTTTGCTTTGATTGACGGTAGCATTACAAGATGATCTCTCACTAAATTTGAAGGTATAAGTGTTCTCCCTGAGTATGCACCATTGCCAAAGTTCGTCGTGCTGAGACACCACATGATGATCGGGTGGGATAAGCTCTATGTTCACATACAACGGGTGCAAGCCAGTTTTGCACACATAGAAATACTCGGGTTAAGCTTGACGAGCCTAGCATATGCAGATATGGCCTCGGAACACTGAGACCGAAAGGTCGAGCGTGAATCATACAGTAGATATTATCAACATAGTGATGTTCACCATTCAAAACTAGTCCATTTCACGTGATGATCGGAACTGGTTTAGTTGATTTGGATCACGTTATCACTTAGATGATTAGAGGGATGTCTGTCTAAGCGGGAGTTCTTAAGTAATTTGATTAATTGAACTTTGATTCATCATGAACTTAGTACCTGATAGTATTTTGCTTGTCTATGTTGTTGTAGATAGATGGCCGGTGCTGTTGTTCCCTTGAATTTTAATGCATTCCTTGAGAAAGCTAAGTTGAAAGATAATGGTAGCAATTACATGGACTGGGTCCGTAACTTGAGGATTATCCTCATTGCTGCATAGAAGAATTACGTCCTAGAAGCACCGCTAGGTGCAAGACCCGCCGCAGGAGCAACGCCAGACGTTGTGAACGTCTGGCAGAGCAAAGCTGATGACTACTCGATAGTTCAGTGTGCCATGCTTTACGGCTTAGAACCGGGACTTCAACGATGTTTTGTACATCATGGAGCATATGGGATGTTTCAGGAGTTGAAGTTAATATTTCAAGCAAATACCTGGATTGAGAGATATGAAGTCTCCAATAAGTTCTATAGCTGCAAGATGCAGGAGAATAGTTCTGTCAGTGAACATATACTCAAAATGTCTAGGTATAATAATCACTTGATTCAACTAGGAGTTAATCTTCCTGATGATAGTGTCATTGACAGAGTTCTTCAATCACTGCCACCAAGCTATAAGAGCTTCATGATGAACTATAATATGCATGGGATGGAAAAGACAATTCCCAAGCACTTCACGATGCTAAAGGCTGCGGAGGTAGAAATCAAGAAGGAGCATCAAGTGTTGATGGTCAACAAGACCACCAGTTTCAAGAAAAAGGGTAAAGGGAAGAAGAAGGGGAACTTCAAGAAGAACGGCAAACAAGTCGCTACTCAAGAGAAGAAACCCAAGTCTGGACCTAAGCCTGAGACTGAGTGCTTCTACTGCAAAGGGACTGGCCACTGGAAGCGGAACTGCCCCAAGTATTTGGCGGATAAGAAAGATGGCAAGGTGAACAAAGGTATATGCGATATACATGTTATTAATGTGTACCTTACTAAATCTCGCAGTAGCACCTGGGTATTTGATACTGGTTATGTTGCTGACATTTGCAACTCGAAACAGGGACTACAGATTAAGCGAAGATTGGCTAAGGACGAGGTGACAATGCGCGTGGGAAATGGTTCCAAAGTCGATATGATCGCAGTCGGCACGCTACCTCTACATCTACCTTCGGGATTAGTTTTAGACCTGAATAATTGTTATTTGGTGCCAGCGTTAAGCATGAACATTATATCTGGATCTTGTTTGATGCGAGATGGTTATTCATTTAAATATGAGAATAATGGTTGTTCTATTTATATGAGTAATATCTTTTATGGTCATGCACCCTTGAAGAGTGGTTTATTTTTGTTGAATCTCGATTTTAGTGATACACATATTCATAATGTTGAAGCCAAAAGATGCAGAGTTGATAATGATAGTGCAACTTATTTGTGGCACTGCCGTTTAGGTCATATTGGTGTAAAGCGCATGAAGAAACTCCATACTGATGGACTTTTGGAATCATTTGATTATGAATCACTTGGTACTTGCGAACCATGCCTCATGGGCAAGATGACTAAAACGCCGTTCTCCGGAACAATGGTGCGAGCAACAGATTTGTTGGAAATCATACATACTGATGAATGTGGTCCGATGAATATTGAGGCTCGCGGCGGGTATCGTTATTTTCTCACCTTCACATATGATTTAAGCAGATATGGGTATATCTACTTATTGAAACATAAGTCTAAAATATTTGAAAAGTTCAAAGAATTTCAGAGTGAAGTGGAAAATCATCGTAACAAGCAAATAAAGTTTCTACGATCTGATCGTGGAGGAGAATATTTGAGTTACGAGTTTGTTCTTCATTTAAAACAATGCGGAATAGTTTCACAACTCACGCCACCCGGAACAGCACATCGTAATGGTGTGTCCGAACATCGTAATCGTACTTTACTAGATATGGTGCGATCTATGATGTATCTTACTGATTTACCGCTATCGTTTTGGGGTTATGCTTTAGAGACGGGTGCATTCACGTTAAATAGGGCACCATCTAAATCCGTTGAGACGGCGCCTTATGAACTGTGGTTTGGCAAGAAACCAAAGTTGTCGTTTCTTAAAGTTTGGGGCTGCGATGCTTATGTGAAAAAGCTTCAACCTGATAAGCTCAAACCAAAATTGGAGAAATGTGTCTTCATAGGATACCCAAAGGAGACTGTTGGGTACACCTTCTACCACAGATCTGAAGGCAAGACATTCGTTGCTAAGAATGGATCCCTTCTAGAGAAGGAGTTTCTCTCAAAAGAAGTGAGTGGGAGGAAAGTAGAACTTGATGAGGTAACTGTACCTGCTCCCTTATTGGAAAGTAGTTCATGACAGAAACCAGTTCCTGTGACACTTACACCAATTAGTGCGGAAGCTAATGATATTGATCAAGAAACTTCAGATCAAGTTACTACAGAGCCTCATAGGTCAAACAGAGTGAGATCCGCACCAGAGTGGTACGGAAATCCTATTCTGGAGGTCATGTTACTTGACCATGGCGAACCTATGAACTATGAGGAAGCGATAATGAGCCCAGATTCCGCAAAATGGCTTGAGGCCATGAAATCCGAGATGGGATCCATGTATGAGAGCAAAGTGTGGACTTTGGTTGACTTGCCCGATGATCGGCAAGCCATCGAGAATAAATGGATCTTTAAGAAGAAGACTGACACTAACGGTAATGTTACTTTCTACAAAGCTCGACTTGTTGCGAAAGGTTTTCAACAAGTTCAAGGGGTTGACTACGATGAGACTTTCTCACCCGTAGCGATGCTTAAGTCTGTCCGAATCATGTTAGCAATTGCCGCATTTTATGATTATGAAATTTGGCAAATGGATGTCAAAACTACATTCCTGAATGGATTTCTAGAAGAAGAGTTGTATATGATGCAACCAGAAGGTTTTGTCGATCCAAAAGGTGCTAACAAAGTGTGCAAGCTCCAGCGATCCATTTATGGATTGGTGCAAGCCATAGTGTGAGCAAAGCATATGGTTTCATACAGACTTTTGGAGAAGCATGTATTTACAAGAAAGTGAGTGGGAGCTCTGTAGCATTTCTAATACTATATGTGGACGACATATTGTTGATTGGAAATGATATAGAATTTCTGGATAGCATAAAAGGATACTTGAATAAAAGTTTTTCAACGAAAGACCTCAGTGAAGCTGCTTATATATTGGGCATCAAGATCTATAGAGATAGATCAAGACGCTTAATTGGACTTGCACAAAGAAAATACCTTGATAAAGTTTTGAAAAGGTTCAAAATGGATCAAGCAAAGAAAGGGTTCTTGCCTGTGTTACAAGGTGTGAAGTTGAGTTAGACTCAATGCCCGACCACTGCGAAGATAGAGAGAAAATGAAAAATGTTCCCCATGCTTCAACCATAGGCTCTATCATGTATGCGATGTTGTGTACCGAACCTGATGTGTGCCTTGCTATTAGTTTAGCAGGGAGGTACCAAAGTAATCCCAGAGTGGATCGCTGGACAGCGGTCAAGAACATCCTGAAATACCTAAAAAGGACTAAGGATATGTTTCTCGTTTACGGAGGTGACAAAGAGCTCGTGTCAGTTGGTGCAAGCTTTAACACTGATCCGGACGATTCTAAATCACAAATCGGATACGTGTTTATATTGAGTAGTGGAGCTGTCAGTTGGTGCAGTTCTAAACAAAGCATCATGGCGGGATCTACGTGTGAAGCGGAGTACATAGCTACTTCGGAAGCAGTGAATGAAGGAGTCTGGATGAAGGAGTTCATATCCGATCTAGGTGTCATACCTAGTGCATCAGGTCCAATGAAAATCTTTTGTGACAATACTGGTGCAATTGCCTTGGCAAAGGAATCCAGATTTCACAAGAGAACCAAGCACATCAAGAGGCGCTTCAGTTCCATCCGTGACCAAATCCAAGTTGGAGACATAGAGATTTGCAAGATACATACGGATCTCAATGTTGCAGACCCGTTTACTAAGCCTCTCTCACGAGCAAAACATGATCAGCACCAAGACTCCATGGGTGTTAGATTCATTACTGTGTAATCTAGATTATTTACTCTAGTGCAAGTGGGAGACTGAAGTAAATATGCCCTAGAGGCAATAATTAAGTTATTATTTATTTCCTTAATTCATGATAAATGTTTATTATTCATGCTATAATTGTATTAACCGAAAACATAATACATGTGTGATACATAGACAAACAGAGTGTCGCTAGTATGCCTCTACTTAACTAGCTCGTTGATCAAAGATGGTTAAGTTTCCTGACCTTAGACATGAGTTGTCATTTGATAAACAAGATCACATCATTAGGAGAATAATGTGATTGACTTGACCCATCCCGTTAGCTTAGCACTTGATCATTTTAGTTTACTGCTATTGCTTTCTTCATGACTTATACATGTTCCTATGACTATGAGATTATGCAACTCCCGATTACCGGAGGAACACTTTGTGTGCTACCAAATGTCACAACGTAACTGGGTGATTATAAAGATGCTCTACAGGTGTCTCCGATGGTACTTGTTCAGTTGGCATAGATCGAGATTAGGATTTGTCACTCTGATTGTCGGAGAGGTATCTCTGGGCCCTCTCGGTAATGCACATCACTATAAGCCTTGCAAGCAATGTGACTAATGAGTTATTTGCGGGATGGTGCATTATGGAACGAGTAAAGAGACTTGCCGGTAACGAGATTGAACCAGGTATTGAGATACCGACAATCGAATCTCGGGGCAAGTAACATACCGATGACAAAGGGAACAATGTATGTTGTTGTGCGGTTTGACTGATAAAGATCTTCGTAGAATATGTCGGAGCTAATATGAGCATCCAGGTTCCGCTATTGGTTATTGACCAGAGACGTGTCTCGGTCATGTCTACATAGTTCTCGAACTTGTAGGGTCTGCACGCTTAACATTCGGTGACGATCGGTATTATGAGTTTATGTGTTTTGTTGTACCGAAGGTAGTTCGGAGTCCCGTATATGATCACAAACATGGCGAGGAGTCTCGAAATGGTCGAGAAATAAAGATCGATATATTGGATGACTATGTTTGAACTCCGGAAGGGTTCCGGGCAAGTTCGGACATATACCGGAGTACCGGGGGGGTACCGGAACCCCCCAGGGTGTGTAATGGGCCTATTGGGCCTTAGTGGAGAAGAGGAGGGGCTGCCAGGGTAGGCGGCACGCCCCCTCCCCCTCTAGTCGGAATTGGACAAGGAGGGGGGCTTTCCTTCCTCCTCTCTCCTTCCCTTCCCCCTTCTCCTACTCCTACTAGGAAAGAAAGAGTCCTACTCCTGGTGGGAGTAGGACGCCCCCCTTGGCGCGCCCTCCTCCTTGGCCGGCTGCCTCCCCCCTAGCTCCTTTATATATGGGGGCAGGGGGCACCCCAAGGGACACAAATTAATCATTGATCTTTAGCCGTGTGCGGTGCCCCCCTCCACCATAATCCACGTCGATCATATCATTGCGGTGCTTAGGCAAAGCCCTGCGTCGGTAACTTCATCAATACTGTCATCACGCCATCGTGCTAACGGAACTCTCCCTTGAAGCTCTACTGGATCGTGAGTTCGTGGGACGTCATCGAGCTGAACATGTGCAGATCGCGGAGGTGCCATACATTCGGTACTAGGATCGGTCGATCATGAAGACGTATGACTACATCAACCGTGTTGTCATAACGCTTCCGCTTACGGTCTACGAGGTTACGTGGACAACACTCTCCCCTCTTGTTGCTATGAATCACCATGATCTTGCGTGTGCGTAGGATTTTTTTGAAATTACTATGTTCCCCAACATTGCCCTGACTGTGCACAGGCACAAGATCAAGATTGAAACACCAGGCCAAGACGGAGTACAAGAAGCCAAGTGACTCGAAGAACCAACAAGCAGATCAGAGGGACCAAGACCAGGCCAGAGGAACAAGATGTCATCAAGAGAGAGGCCTCCCTTTCCGGGCAGGCGAGCCTGGCAAGGGGCGAGGCCACCCCCAAAAGAAGCTGACCAAGGCGTCTCGGCAGGGCCTGCCGGGACCTGCGGAGGCCAGATCACCTCCCCGACCACTCCACCACGACTCACGTCAACGATCAGTGTGGTGTCAAGCCGTGGAGTGATTAAGTGGCAGCCATTGGCCACATGGCAGCCACTTTCTACCTAGAGAACTCACAGACGACACCCGTCCTATGACGCGTTAGGCAAGCAGGCGTGGAGCTGGCGAGATAGCCTGACAAGCCTTGCCGGGCAACCAACGACGTGACACTGAGCAGCGCATTAAATGCACACTGTAAGCCTACAGAGTTAGGTATGATAGGACTATTTGCTATCTTATCAGTGTCTAATGACTAATTTGCCACTGTGGTGACCCCTTAGCCTATAAAAGGAGGCCCATGGCAACAATTCGAGAGGTTGGAGAGTTAGATCACCCGCACCCCCGTACGCGCATAATCGCTGCCGCCCTGAGGCACCCCTTGCCGAGCAAGTGTACTGCGCACCACCACCACATTTCCACCATCAATCCACCAAAGTAGGAGTAGGGTTTTACGCCTCGCGGCGGCGCGAACCTCGGTAAAACTGCCCGTGTGATCTTTGCCACACTGCCCCATTTTGGTCTGCTCTTTGTGCAACGTGACTCCCCCCTGCCGAACCAGCAAGGGACCGTCCTGGATCCATAGGTGGCCGTGGTTTCCCACGACAGTAGACATCATGGCCATACTGGCCTGATTTTTGCTCGCATTGTGGACATTTGAATGAAAACCATTGAATCAGCTAGAAGAAAAATGAATCCACGGTGATTTCTGCTAGTTAATTAACAGGGAAAGACGGACTGTGATAAGATATGAGTGAATATTTCGCTAAATAAATTACCTTCTCCATGAGAAAAATCCCTGGCACAATCCGCAGAAAACCCCAATTGACCAGAGTCCAGAAAGTCAGTGCAAGTCGGTGCAGACAAGCGGTAGGGGCGAAATCCTATGCCGTTTGGAGCGCGATGGCCACCCGCCACCGACAGCCATTGAGCTTAGGGGTGGCCCCCGTGGTAGAAGTTGATGACATGCAGAGTTACGGAGGAGGGAGCGGTAGTGAGTGGGGACAAAGTGAGGAGGGGGTGAGGGTTTTCTTGTTTCCTTTTTCACGTGTGGGTGAACGCACACGGTTCACATAGGCGATGAAGATGAACAGTGTGTGATAATAAATCACCAAGACTGAAGGAGAATCCAAATTAACTTCCTTGTTTGTCCTTCAGATTTCTTCTGTGATCAACATATCCCCTCCAATGCACCGTGTTCAAATTTTGCACTTTTCGAGGCTCATTTACTATATTTACTCCATTATGTGCATTTTCTAGGCATTAATGCACATAATTCAAATTCAGCAATCGGTGCATGAAAAAAATCCACAAAAAGGTCTGGAAAACCATGCTGATGGTATTTAATAATTTTTCATGCTTTTTCACAAGGAATGGGCAGAGATTTCAAGCATATGTGTGCCAAGAGTCAACCACGAACGTGTCGTTTATTGGTTTTTCAACTATAGAAAAACGATAGACATGCTAGAAATAGATGACACCATGGTGCCATGGTATGGCCTCACCATGCCTTGGTAAAAATGTGAGAAGGTTTGGCTTATGTTGTCATGCACGCTCTTCATAAATCGAACCATCGACGAGTAAGTTTCATGGTTTCGAGAGGGAATTCTCCAAGATTAAAGGGGAATCCAAATTTCCTTTGTCATTTGTCCTTCGATTTTTTCTACGATCAACATACCCCTTCCAACGCACCATGTTCAAACTTGGCACTTTTCCGGGCTCATTTACTAAAACATTACTCCATTATGCGCATTTTTAGGCATGAATGCACATAATTCAAATTCATATAATCAGTGCACGAAAACGGTCTGGAAAACCATGCTCGTGATATTTAGTAATTTTCCATGCCTTTTACATGGAATGGGCTGAGATCTCAAGGATATGTGTGGCAAGAGTCAACCACCAACATGTCACTTATTGGGTTTTCAACTACAGAGAAAATGAAAAACATGCTTGAAAAACATGAAGCCTGGCATGGTGCCGTGGTATGGCCTCACCATGCCCTGGTAAAAATTTGAGAAGATTTGTCATGCACTCTCTTCATAAATCGAACCATCACCGAGCAAGTTCCGTGGTCTCGAGAGGGAAATCACCAAGATTGAAGGGGAATCCAAATTTCCTTTGTCCTTTGTCCTTGAGTTTTTTCTACGATGAACATACACCATACAATTCACTATGTTCAAATTTGTCACTTTTCCAGGCTTATTTACCATATTTAGGCGATTATGTGCATTTTTTATGCATTAATGCACATAATTCAGATCCAGACAATCGGCGCATGAAAAAGTACACAAAAATGGTCTGGAAAACCATACTCGTGGTATTTAGTATTTTTTTCAAGCCTTTTACAAGGAATGGCCAGATATTTCAAGGATGGTGGAAATTTCAGCTTCCGGTATCTTTCTTTTATTAGTAACATATCTTTCATATACTTGGCATAGGGAGACATTTTCAGAATATTAGTAAAACGCAAATGCAAAAAGACATGTCTAAGCATTTCAACAAAGCGCTCAAATTCCTCATCATCTTTATTCTTTGAAGCTTTAGGAGGAAAGATGTTTTTGAACCCATGTTTCTCTTTCTTTACCATGTTTTCTAGCAATGAAGTCTCTCTTATAATATCTTTTATTCTTAGGTTGTGGGTTATCAAGATCAACAGTAGGTTCTATCTTCACATCATTATCATTACTGGGTTGAGTATCAACATGAACATCATCATTATCATCATTACTAGGTTCATGTTCATCACCAGATTGTGTTTCAGCATCAGAAATAGAAATATCATTCAGATTCTCAGGTGTATCTACAATAGGTTCACTAGAAGCATGCAAAGTCCTATCATCATTATTTTTTCCTTTTATTATTAAGAGGACTAGGTGAATCGATATTGATTCTTTGAGACTCTTGTTCAATTCTCTTAGGATGGCCATCGGGATACAAAGGTTCCTGAGTCATTTTACCACCTCTAGTCAAAACTCTAACAGCGTGATCATTCTTTTTATTATTCATCTCATTAAGCAAATCATTTTGTGCCTTGAGAACTTGTTCTACTTGAGTTTTTACCATGGAAGCATGTTTACTAAAAACCTTAAGATCGTTAACAGTTCTAACATATAGCCACTCAAGCGTTCAATCATATAAGCATTTCATTTCAATTTTCTACTAACATATGCATTGAAGTTTTCTTGTTTAACAATAAAGTTCTCAAATTCATCCAAGCATTGACTAGTAGATTTAGTATAAGGAATATCACCTTCATCAAATCTATAGAGAGAATTTACCTCTACTACCTATGTCGAGGTATTAAGTATTGGGAAACGTTGCAT
Source organism: Aegilops speltoides (assembly GCA_021437245.1). Taxonomy (NCBI): domain Eukaryota; kingdom Viridiplantae; phylum Streptophyta; class Magnoliopsida; order Poales; family Poaceae; genus Aegilops; species Aegilops speltoides. Next base: position 140,233,623 of record CM038143.1, read on the forward strand.
GGAAAAGAAAAAAATTCTACGCACACGCAATGATCTATCCATGGAGATGCATAGGAACAAGGGGGAGAGTATGTCTATGCACCCTCGTAGACTGTAAGCAGAAGCGTTTTACAATGCGATTGATGTAGTCGTACTTCTTCGCGCTCCAACTGATCAAGTACCGAACGTACGTCACCTCCACGTTCTGCACACGTTCAGCTCGGTGACGTCCACCACCTTCTTGATCCAGCAAGATGGCGAGGTAGTAGATGAGTTCCGGTAGCACGACGGCGTGGTGACGGTGGTGGTGAAGTGATCTCCGCAGGGCTTCGCCTAAGCACTACGAAAATATGACCGGGGTTGTAAACGATGGAGGGGGCGCCGCACACGGCTAGTCAATTGTCTGTTGTGTGCTAGGCGCCCCCTCCCACATATATATAGGTGGGAGAGAGGGAGGAGCAGACAAAGGAGGCGCCCAAGTAGGAGGAATCCTCTTTGGGGTCCCTCCCAAGCCGCGCCCCTTCCTTATTTGGAGTGCGGGGAAAGGCAGGGGAGGGTGGCGCCCTCCCCTTTCCTTTCTCCCATGAGAGGGAAAGGCTTGAGGGGCTAGCCCTCCCCCTTTTACTTCCCTAGAGCTGGCCAAACAAGGGAGGAGCCGCACCAGCCCCCTTGTGGGCTGGTCTATCCACTCCTTTGGCCCATAAGGCCCATAACTTGCCGGGGGGGGGGGCGGAACCCCTTCCGGTGACCCGATTCCTTCCTGGTACGTCCCGAAACACTTCCGGTATCCAAATACCATCATCCTATATATCAATCTTTATGTCTCGACCATTTCGAGACTTCTTGTCATGTCCGTGATCTCACCCGGGACTCCGAACAACATTCGGTCACAAAATCATATAACTCATATAACACTATATCGTCAACGAACGTTAAGCGTGCGGACCCTACGGGTTCGAGAACTATGTAGACATGACCGGGACACCTCTCCGGTCAATAACCAATAGCAGAACCTGGATGCCCATATTGGCTCCTACATATTCTACGAAGATCTTTATCGGTCGAACCGTTATGACAACATACGTAATTCCCTTTGTCCATTGGTGTGTTACTTGCCCGAGATTCGATCGTCGGTATCTTCATACCTAGTTCAATCTTGTTATTGGCAAGTCTCTTTACTCGTTCCGTAATACATCACCTCGTGACTAACTCCTTAGTTGTTTGCTTGCAAGCTTATGATGTGTATTACCGAGAGGGCCCAGAGATCCCTCTCCGATACTCGGAGTGACAAATCCTAATCTCGACCTATGCCAACCCAAGAAACACCTTCGGAGATACCTGTAGAGCATCTTTAATGATCACCCAGTTATTTGTGACATTTGATATAACACAAGGTATTCCTCTGGTATTTGGGAGTTGCATAATCTCATAGTCGAATGAATATGTATTTGACATGTAGAAAGCAATAGCAATAAAACTAAAAGATCATTATGCTAAGCTAACAGATGGGTCTTGTCCATCACATAATTCTCCTAATGATGTGATCCCGTTATCAAATGACAACACATGTCCATGGTTAGGAAAGCTTAACCATCTTTGATCAACGAGCTAGTCTAGTAGTGGCTTACTAGGGACACGGTGTTTGTTTATGTATTCACACATGTATTTAAGTTTTCGATCAATACAATCCTAGCATGAATAATAAACCTTTATCATTAATAAGGAAATATAAAATAAAAACTTTATTATTACCTCTAGGGCATATTTCCTTTAGTGTCCCACTTGCACTAGAGTCAATAATCTAGTTCACATCGTCATGTAATTAACACCCATAGTTCACATCGCCATGTGACTAACACCCGAAGAGTTTACTAGAGTCAATAATCTAGTTCACATCGCCATATGACTAACACTCAAAAGAGCACTAAGATGCGATCATGTTTTGGTTTGTGAGAGAAGTTTAGTCAACGGGTCTGTCACATTTAGATCCATATATATTTTGCAAATTTCTATGTCTACAATGCTCTACATGTAGCTACTCTAGCTAATTTCTCCCACTTTCAATACGCATCCAGATTGAGACTCATAGTCATCCGAATCGGTGTCAAAGCTTGCATTGACGTAACTCTTTACGACAAACTCTTTATCACGTCCATAACCGAGAAATGTTTCCTTAGTCCTCTAAGGATAATTTTAACCGATGTCCAGTGATCCTCCTGGATCACTATTGTACCCCCTTGACAAACTCATGGCAAGGCACACAACAGGTCTAGTACACATCATGGCATACATTATAGAACCTATGGCTGAGGCATAGGGAATGACTTTCATTCTCTCTCTATCTTCTGCCGTGGTCGGGCTTTGAGTATTACTCAACTTCACATCTTGCAACACAGACAAGAACCCTTTCTTTGACTGATCCACTTTGAATTCCTTCAATACTTTGTCAAGGTATGTGTTTTGTGAAAGTCCTATTAAGCATCTTGATCTATCTCTATAGATTTTCATGCCCAATATGTAAGTAGCTTCACCGAGGTTTTCACTGAAAATTCTTATTCAAGTATCCTTTTATGCTATCTAGAAATTCTATATCATTTCCAATCAGCAATATGTCATCCACATGTAATATCAGAAATGCTACAGAGCTCCCACTCACTTTCTTTTAAATACAGACTTCACCATAAGTTTGTATAAAACCATATGTTTTGATCACTTCATCAAGCGTATATTCCAAATTCGAGATGCTTGCACCAGTCCATAGATGGATCGCTGGAGCTTGCATACTTTGTTAGCACCTTTAGGATCAACAAAACCTTCTGGTTGCATCATATACCACTCTGCTTTAATAAATCCATTAAGGAATGCAATTTTTACATCCACTTGCTAGATTTCATAATCATAAAATGTGGCAATTGCTAACATTATTTGGATAGACTTAAGCATCGCTACGGGTGAGAAAGTCTCATCATAGTCAACTCCTTGAACTTGTCGTAAACCTTTCGCAACAAGTCGAGCTTTGTAGACAGTAACATTACCATCAGTGTCAGTCTTCTTCTTAAAGATCTATTTATTTTCTATGGCTTGCCGATCATTGGGCAAGTCCACCAAAGTCCATACTTCTATCTCAGATTTCATGGCCTCAAGCCATCTGTCGGAATCTAGGCTCATCATAGCTTCGTCATAGTTCGTAGGTTCACCTTGGTCTAATAACATGACTTCCAAAATAGGAATAACATACCACTCTGGTGCGGATCGTGCTCTGGTTGACCTACGAGGTTTAGTAGCAACTTGATCCGAAGTTTCATGATTATTATCATTTGCTTCCTCTCTAGTTGGTGTAGGCATCACGGTAACGAATTTCTCTGATGTGCTACTTTCCAATTCAGGAGAAGGTACGATTACCTCATCAAGTTCTACTTTCCTCCCACTCACTTCTTTCAAGAGAAACTCCTTCTCTAGGAAGGTTCCATTCTTGGCAACAAAGATCTTGCCTTCGGAGCTGTGGTAGAAGGGTACCCAATTGTTTCCTTAGGGTATCCTATGAAGACACACTTATCCTATTTGGGTTCGAGCTTATCAGGCTGAAGCCTTTTGACATAAGTGTCGCAACCGCAAACTTTAAGAAATGACAGCTTGGGTTTGTTGCCAAACCATAGTTCATACGGTGTCGTCTCAGCGGATTTAGACGGTGCCTTATTTAATGTGAATGCGGCTGTCTCTAATGCATAACCCCAAAATGATAGTGGTAAATTCGTAAGAGACATCATAGAACACACCATATCCAATAAAGTACGGTTACGATGTTCAGACACACTGTTACGCTGTGGTGTTCCAGGTGGCGTGAGTTGTGAAACTATTCCACATTGTTTTTAAATGAAGGCCAAACTCGTAACTCAAATATTCGCCTCCGCAATAGATTGTAAAAAATTTATTTTCTTGTTATGATGATTCTCCACTTCACTCTGTAATCTTTGAACTTTTCAAATGTTTCATACTTGTGTTTCATTAAGTAGATATACCCATACCTACTCAAATCATTTGTGAAGGTGAGAAAATAATGAGATGCGCCACGTGCTTCAACACTCATCGGGTCGCATACATCGGTATGTATTATTTCCAATACGTCATTAGCTCACTCCATTGTTCCAGAGAATGGAGTTTCAGTCATCTTGCCCATGAGGCATGGTTCGCAAGTATCAAATAATTCATAATCAAGTGATTCCAAAAGTCCATCTGCATGGAGTTTCTTCATGTGCTTTACACCAATATGACCTAAATGGCAGTGCCACAAGTATATTCCACTATCATTATCAACTTTGCATCTTTTGGCATCAATATTATGAATATGTGTATCACTACGGTCGAGATTCAATAAACCATTTACGTTGGGTGTATGACCATAGAAGGTTTAATTCATGTAAACAGAACAACAATTATTCTCTAACTTAAATGAATAACTGTATTGCAATAAACATGTTCCAATCATATTTATGCTCAACGCAAACACCAAATAAGAGTTTATTTAGGTTCAACAATAATCCCTAAGGTAGAGGGAGTGTGGGATGGTGATCTTATCAACCTTGGAATCACTTCCAACACACATCGTCACCTCGCCTTTAACTAGTCTCTATTCATTCTGCAACTCCTACTTCGAGTTACTAATCTTAGCAACTAAACTGGTATCAAATACCCAGGGGCTACTATGAACACTAGTAAGGAAAATATACCTTTGTTCACTTTGCCATCCCTCTTATCTGCCAAATGTTTGGGGCAGTTCCGCTTCCATTGACCATTTCCTTTGCAGTAGAAGCACTTAGTTTCAGGCTTGGGTCCAGCTTTGGGCTTCTTCACGGGAGTGGCAACTTGCTTGCCATTCTTCTTGAAGTTCCCTTTATTTCCCTTTGCCCTTTTTCTTGAAACTAGTGGTCTTGTTAACCATCAACACTTGATGCTCTTTCTTGATTTCTACCTTTTACCGATCTCAGCATCGCGAAGAGCTCAGGAATCGTTTTCGTCATCCCTTGCATATTATAGTTCATCACGAAGTACTAGTAGGTTGGTGATAGTTACTAGAGAACTCTGTCAATCACTATCTTATCTGGAAGATTAACTCCCACTTGAGTCAAGCGATTGTAGTACCCATAGATTCTGAGCACATGCTCATTGGTTGAGCTATTCTCCTTCATCTTGTAGGCAAAATACTTGTCAGAGGTCTCATACCTCTCGACATGGGTATGAGCCTGAAATACCAATTTCAGCTCTTGGAATATCTCATATGTTCCATGGCGTTCAAAACGTTTTTGGAGCCCAGGTTCTAAGCCGTAAAGCATGGTGCACTAAACTATCAAGTAGTCATCATATCGAGCTTGCCAAAAATTCATAACATCTGCATCTGCTCCTGTAATAGGCCTGCCACCTAGCGGTGCATCAAGGACATAATTCTTTTGTGCAGCAATGAGGATAATCCTCAGATCACGGGCCCAGTCTTTATCATTGCTACTATCATCTTTCAACTTTAGTTTTCTCTAGGAACATATCAGAAAATAAAGGAGCTATACCGCGAGCTATTGATCTACAACATAGATATGTAAAACTATTAAGACTAAGTTCATGATAAATTAAGTTCAATTAGTCAAATTACTTAAGAACTCCCACTTAAATAAACATCCCTCAAGTTATCTAAGTGATACATGATCCAAATCAACTAACCCATGTCCGATCATCACGTGAGATGGGGTAGTCATCAATGGTGAACATCTCTATGTTGGTCATTGATACGTCCATTTTGCATCATGTTTACCTACTGTTATTTATGTTGTTTTATTGAATAATAATGCTTTTTGGAGTAATTCTAATGCCTTTTCTCTCATAATATGCAAGGTATACACAAAGGGGGAGAATTCTGGCAGCTGGAAATCTGGACCTAAAAAAGCTACATCAGGCTACCTATTTTGCACAACTCCAAATGAACTGAAACTTCACGAGGAATTTTTATGGATTATTTGAGGAATATTGGAGCAAATAAGTACCAGAGGGGGCCCACCAGGTGGGCACAACCCACCTGGGCACGCCAGGGAGCCCAGGCGCGCCCTGGTGGGTTGTGCTCACCCAGGCCAACCTCCGGTGCCCCTCTTCTGGTATATAAGTCATTTTGACCTAGAAAAAAAAATAAGGAGAGGACTTTGCGGATGAAGCGCCGCCGTCACGAGGCGGAACCTGGGCAGGAGCATTTTTCCCTCCGGTGGAGCGATTCCGCGGGGGGAACTTCCCTCCCGGAGGGGGAAATCATCGTCATCATCATCACCAACAACTCTTCCAGCTTGCGGAAGGCTATCTTCATCAACATCCTTCAATAACACCAACTCCTCTCAAACCGTGTTTCATTTCTTGTGTTCAATCTTTGTACCGGAACTATAAATTGGTGCTTGCGGGTGACTACTAGTGTTGATTACATCTTGTAGTTGATTACTATATGGTTTATTTGGTGGAAGATTATATGTTCAGATCCATTATGCTATTTAATACCCCTTTGATCTTGAGCCTGATTATCATTTGTGAGTAGTTACTTTTGTTCTTGAGGTCATGGGAGAAATCATGTTGCAAGTAATCATGTGAACTTGATATGTGTTTGATATTTTGATGATATGTATGTTGTAATTCCCTTAGTGGTGTCATGTGAATGTTGACTACATGACACTTCCCATATTTGGGCCTAAGGGAATACATTGTGGAGTAGTTATTAGATGATGGGTTGTGAGAGTGACAGAAGCTTAAACCCTAGTTTATGTGCTATTTCGTAAGGGACCGATTGGATCCAAAAGTTTAATGCTATGGTTAGAATTTATTCTTAATACTTTTCTTGTAGTTGCGGATGCTTGTGAGAGGGTTAATCATAAGTAGGAGGTTTGTTCAAGTAAGAACAACAACTAAGCACAGGTTGATACATCTCCAACGTATCTATAATTTTTTATTGTTCCATGCTATTATATTACCCTTTTTGGATGTTTATGGGCTTTACTTTACACATTTATATCATTTTTGGGACTAACCTACTAACCGGAGGCCCAACCCGTATTGCTGTTTTTTTGCCTATTTCAGTATTTCGAAGAAAAGGAATATCAAACGGAGTCCAAACGGAATGAAACCTTCGGGAGCGTGATTTTTGGAACAAACGTGATCAAAGGACTTGGAGTGCAAGCCAAGAAGTAGCCAAGGCAGCCATGAGGGTGGAGGGCGCGCCCCCTATCTCGTGGATGCCTTGGGCGGCCACCGACTTACTTCTTCCTCCTATATATACCCACGTACCCCGAAAACATCCAGGGAACCAATGAAAAATAATTTCCACTGCCGTAACCTTCTGTATCAGCAAGATCCAATCTTGGAGCCTTCGTCGGCGCTCCGCCAGAGGGGGAATCAACCGCGGAGGGCTTCTACATGAACACCATAGCCCCTCCGATGAGTTGTGAGCAGTTTACCACAGACCTTCGGTGTCGGTGTACTAGAGTAGGGGTACCTTAGTATCCCGAACTTGTGCACGGGCAGTCGCAGCACCCCGCGGCAAGGCTTGCCGGGTGACCGCCAAGGTCCTCCGTGGTTCCTTTGGAGCCATTCAAGAACAAAGTATTCAAGCCAAGGAGACAAGACCCCGGCAAGAGGAGCTTGCCGGGAAGGCCAACCAAGGCATCTCAAGGAACTTGCCGCGCGCGCGCCACGCGTCCGGCGAGGCCGATGGCGACAAGCTTCCGGACGCGATCGACAAGACAACGACCGCGGCAAGGCGCTTGCCGCGACAAGCTACCACTCTGTACCCGCGCTCTAGCACATCCATCAACGTGTCGCCCTGGGACCTTTCCAGGCGCGCGTGGCAAGAGGCTGTGCAGCCAGCGATGCGTGGTGGCAAGCGGCGCTGACAAGATTGCCATCATGGCAAGCGGTGGCGTCCCTGACGGTCCCTTTCTTGCACTGTTTGGGCGACACAGACGGGCATTTAATGCTTTTGTCCCCTGCCGTCAGGGTCAGGTATGATACGCTATACAGGTAGTTGTACCAACCGCAACACTTTTCCATTTTTACCCTTGTCTGCGTTGCCACCTGTCGGTGACCCCTTGAGCATATAAAAGGAGGCCCATGCTCAACGTAGAGGGGGGTTCGAAGGCCAGAAAAACACTCACGCTCGGTCTCGTTAGCAGCTAGTGTGTACTGTAGCACTCAGCGCTCCTGAGCAAGAACTCAATACACTCAGACATGCAGTAGTAGGAGTATTATCTCTCCGGAGAGCTCCGAAGCTGGGTAAACCGCTCATGTGCTTCGCCTCGATCCGCTCTTCGTGCGACCTCCGCCCCCCGCTGAACCGAAAGGGGCCCGGTCCGCCGGCCCCATAGGTGTTCGTGGATCTGTTCGCCCCCGACATCTATGGCGCACCAGGTAGGGGGCGTTGAGGTGGTGTGAACCTGATCCGGCGTTCACACGAGCTAGATCTTCATCTTCTTCATCGACATGCCACTGAAGAAGAAGGCTTCGGAGGTGGCTTCTCTGTCCATGTCGATCCCACCACCACCGGAGCAAATGGGTGGTGGGGTAGACGCCGGCGGAAGAACGGGCGTCGACGAGGGAGGTCACGGTGCTGCCAGGTCCAAGGACAAGGCTGCGCAGACCTCGGCGTCCGTACATGCACCGCACCCATCTCAGGAGGCGCGGGACCGACAACGTCATGGTACTCGCGGTACCATACGTTCGTTGGACCAAGACCGAGCCGGTGGATCTCGGGGTGCTCAAGACCAGCATGCACGCCAACATGCTGGCATGAGCAAGACACGGTCACCTGGACGAGATACTGCTCCTTCTAACATAGTTAGAAGTCCGAGCATATCCCGCTCCTCGCACCGTTCACCACTGCCACCCACCACTCCAGCAGAAGCTTTAGCACGAGCTCAACTACTCCTGGATTACCCTCCAACGGCAGACAAGATCGACGAATGGAGGGCCACCATTTAGAGTCTCATCGGCTTCGCCAACGGCGACACCCCACGGCAGCCGAGTACATCGTAGTCGCGGCAAGATTGCCAGGCACGAGCCGATGGCGACAAAACTGGTGGGGGTGCAACCACCGTGCACTCTCCGCCCGAAGGCCAAGATCGCCGACTCGCCGGATCTACCTCGACAGCGACTCCACCGCATCATCAGATCCACGAGCTCGTCGCGATCAGCGCCAAGTTCTTCACGAACGACAGCAAGAAGAGCGCTTCGTACTGCGCAGCGCCGAAGAGAAGCGGCGTCAATCGGACCAGCGCGCTGGGCCCTCTGTCGACATGCATGCGCCAGGGGAACCAGGCGACTTGCCGTACACGGTAGGTTGCCTTGCGTTCACTCGTGAGCTGCGGCAAGTCCAGTGGCCCAGCACGAAGAATTTCAAGCCAGATGTACCAGAGAAGTACGACGGCAAGTCGCATCCGTCGGAGTTCCTCAGCATGTACACCATCGCGGTGCAAGCTGCCGGGGGGCGGGACGACAAAATCCTTGACAACTACTTCCCGCTGGTGCTCAAGCCCAACGTCAGATCCTGGCTCATGCATTTGCCGGACAACTCCATATCCTCCTGGGCAGACCTATGCCATCAGTTTGTCGGCGCCTTTACAGGCGGCGACAAGCCTCATGGCCAAGAGAGCGACCTTCATCTGCTCGCCCAGAAGGAAGGAGAGTCCCTGTGCAAGTACATTCAGAGATTCAGCCGTGTACAGCACCACATCCCAGATGTCCACCCTTCCGCGGTAATCAGCGCGTTCCATCAGAACGTGCGAAACCGCAGGATGCGGGAGGAGATGGCGATGTGCAAGATCAGAGACGCCAGTGAGCTGCATGCCTTGGCCGACAAGTGTGCACGTGCTGAGGAAGGAGAAACTCCCGGAGAGAATCTGAAGTGGAGGAGGATCGATAAGCGTGGATGCTGCCCCGGCAAAGAAAAATCGGCGGCGGAACAACAGGAAGAAGAAAGGCAAAGATGTGCTAGTCGTTGAGCAGTCCGGCAATGGAGGTGGCGCCAAGAAAGCCAAAGTTGGTAGCTCTGGCGAGGAGATTGCCGCGGGCACCAACTACCAGGCTGTGGCGGTCGCCGACAAGAAAGACGACACCAACAAGCAGTACTGCAAGATCCACCGCACTAAGGGCCATGACCTCCAGAGCTGCAAGAAGGTCGAGCGGCTTGTCGAGCAAAGAAAAGGCTGAATCTGACGACGCGACAAGGAGAAGGCCCAAGAAGGTCTTTGGAGGAGCGGCAAGAAACGCCCGGCCGAGGAGGACGCCGCGGCAAGGCCAAGCAGCGGCAAGGAGACAGACCTCCCCACGGCCGCGACAAGGATGAAGATGACGACGACGATGAAGATATGGATGATGACGAAACCGATGAGCAGGAGTTCCAGAAAGCCAAAGAGGTCATGTGCGTTGACGGCGGTGCTTCTCTGCATACTTCACACCGCCAGCTCAAGCAGTGGGTGCGGGAAGTCAATGCGGCAGAACCACCCGTCGAGTCACGCAAGCCTCTGAAATGGTCCAGCACGCCTATCATCTTTTATATTGAGGACCACCACGATCGCATAAGCTGCGGTCGGTGCTTGCGATGTTGGTTTCACCAACTATCCGCAACCTCAAGGTCACTAAGATGCTAGTTGGCGGCGGGGCGGCTTGAACTGATCTCCTCCGTGGTACTCGAAACTCCGGATCACGACAATGAGCTCGAAGAGACCGGCACATTCAAGGAATCAATCCGGAAGGAGCAAGCGAAGGAAAGATTACGTTCTTTGGTGACATGTGGCGTGAGTTGAACTTCGGGATCGAGAGGTCACTTTTGGCGTTCTTGACTTTCCATTGCCTTACAATGGGATACTCGGCCGTCCGGACTCGCCAAATTCATGGCAGCCTCTCACTACGCATACAACATCTTTGAAGATGCCAGCCCGATAAGTGTCATTTCTGTCCCTGGCGACAAGAAGGATGCTCTTATCTGCGCCGACAAGATCTACCGGGAAGCAGCAGCCGCAACAGATCGCAAGTCACTTGCCGTTGAAGCTCCCAGGGGAAGAAGAAGACCAAGTCCGACAAGAGTTCCGATGCCCACTCCGGCAAGCGCACCTCTTCGGAGTGCTGCGCTACCGTCAAGGACGCACCATCGAGCTCCACCGGCAAGCGTAAGAAGACAATGGCAGCTCCGCCAGAGACCAAGAAGGTGTCGCCAAGGAGGGCGGCACGGTGGTACCTTCACCATCGATGCCACTCTCGACCCTAAATAGGAAGCGCGCTCGTTGCTTTCTGCGGCGAACGTCGGCGTGTTTGCGTGGCAACCGTCGACATCCCGGTGTTCCCGTGAAAGTAATCGAGCACCATCTCGCCGTCTGTCCTCATCGCGGACCGTCAAGCGAAAGTCGAAACAAGCGGTGGGCGCCAAGAATTCATCGCGAAGAAATCAAGAAATTGGAAGCAAGACGCCTTGTCGAGGAGTACTCCATCCTCGTGGTTGGCCAATCCGTAGTGCGTCGCAAGGCAAGCGAAATGGAGGCTTTGTATCGACTTTACCGATGTCAATAAAGCTTGTCCCAAAGACCCATTTCCTTACCGCGCATTGACCAGATTGTTGACTCCACGGTGGATGTGACTTGCTTTCATTTCTTGGCGCATATTCAGGATACCATCGGATCTTCATGGCGAAGAGGATGAGGAAAAGACCGCATTCATCACTCCATGTGGCACATATTGTTTCATACGGATGCCTTTCGGTTTAAAGAATGCTGGTTCAACATTTGCAAGGGTAGTCCATGACGCTTTTGAGCCACAAATACACAGAAATGTGGAAGCCTACATGGATGACATAGTGGTCAAGAGCAAGGATAAGGCAACTCTGATTCAGGATTTAGACGAAACCTTTGCAAATCTGCGCAAGATCAACCTCAAGCTTAACCCCGAGAAGTGTGTGTTTGGAGTCCCCTCCGGCAAGCTTCTCGGGTTCTTCGTGTCTCAGCGGGGAATTGAAGCCAATCCCGACAAGATCAAGGCCATTGAGCAGATTGAAGCACCAAAGCGCGTCAAGGATGTACGAAGATTTGCCGGTTGCGTGGCTTCTCTCAGCAGGTTTATCTCTAGGTCTGCTGAGTGCGCCCTGCCGTTTTTCAAGATATTGAAAAAGGCAGGTCCAATGAAATGGACTCCGGAAGCGGAGGCTGCACTGCAGGACTTAAAGAGATACCTGTCCTCCACTCCAACACTTGTCGCACCTAAGCCACAAGAGAAGTTGCTGCTGTATATAGCGGCAACCAATCAAGTGGTTAGTGTTGCGTTAGTAGCGGAGAGGGAGGCGGATGATGAGCCAGCAACCACGGCAGATGCATCCAGCGACAAGCAGGGGACTTCACCGGCAAGCTCTGGTCCCGACAAAGATGGATCTGCGCAGGCGCGTGAGGAGATACAGCGCCCCGTTTACTTTGTCAGTTCCCTTCTACAGGGGGCTAGGTCGAGGTACTCTGGTGTGCAGAAATTGCTTTTCGGCCTTCTCATGGCCTCGAGAAAGCTGCACCATTACTTCCAAGCACATGAGATCACAGTTGTCACTCGTTTTCCGCTAAAGAGGATACTACAGAATCCGGAAGCAACAGGTTGGATTGTCGAGTGGGCACTGGAACTGTCAAGCTTTGGCCTCAAGTTTGAGAGCACTTCAACTATCGAGGCGAGCATTGGCGAATTCATAGCGAGTGGGCGCCAACACGGATGAAGAAATTCGAAGCGAGCATCCCGTCAAGGAAGCAAGCAAAGAGTGGCTGATGTACTTTGATGGTGCCTTCTCGCTGCAAAGCGCCCGGTCTTGGCGTGCTACTTGTTGCACCCACCGGAGAGCACCTCAAGTACGTAGTCCAGATGCACTTTCCCAAGGAGCAATCAACAAACAATACCGCAGAGTATGAAGGTTTGCTTGCCGGTCTCAGGATCGCGGCAGACCTTGGGATCAAGAAGCTCATCGTCAGGGGTGACTCACAGCTTGTCGTCCGCCAAGTGAAAAATAATTATCAGAGTCTGTTGATGGAAGCTTACGTTGATGAAGTGAGAAAGTTAGAAGAGCACTTTGACGGCCTACAGATGGAACATGTTCCAAGAGCTCAGAACGACATTGCCGAAAGCCTGTCGAAGTGCGCCGCACTTAAGTTACATGTGGAATCAGGGATCTTCGTGCTCAAACTGACTCAACCGTCTGTAACGCCATCAACTGGGCAGAGCAAGAAGAGGAAGTTGATTTCGGTGACTATTTTCTGGCAGAGCTCCCGAAGCCGTCGCCAAGAAGGTTCCCAAGATCAACACCAAGGGTCTTGAGGAGCGATCTGCTCGGCAAGCCCTAGGGTTTGTTCTGTTGAAGCGAGCGCTCCCGACAAGTTTTGCTCCGGCAAGCTTGCGGGAGCGTCAAGCTCGGTGAGCCGCGAGTTCTCACTATAGAAGCGGATGTTCCCGCAGGCGAGATGTGCCTTTAGTCCTCGTTGTCGAGCCGCAAGCTCCGGCATGGGCACAACAGATTGTCCGTTTCCTTGAGACGGAGAACTTCCGAAGAACAAGAAGAAGCGAAAGAGTAGCCCGGCGGTCAAGTATGTACCGGTTTGTCGACAACACACATGCATGAGAAGAAGACTCAACGGTGTGAAATTGAAGTGTATTCACGGGAAGGCGGACAAAAGCTGTTGGCGAAGATACATGGAGGCATATGTGGTCACCACATTGGCGCAAGAGCACTGCTTAAGCAAAGCATTCCGGCAAGGTTTCTTTTGGCCGACAGCCCTCCAGGATGCAAGCGCACAAGTAACCAAGTGTGAAGCGCGCCGCCCATTCCATTCAGCAGATACACCAGCCAGCTCAAGCTCTCCAGACGATCCCTTTATCCTGGCCATTTTGATGCCGGGGCTCGACATCCTCGGCCCCTTTCACTGAAGCTGTCGGGGCTTTGAGTACTTATGCGTTGCAATCGATAAGTTCACAAAGTGGCGGAAGTGGAAGCAGTGAGGAAGGTGACATCACAGTCAGCAGTCAAGTTCTTCAGGTCGATTGTTTGCCGCTTCGGGATCCCTAACAGGATCATCACCAACAACGGCATGCAATTCACGAGCCGCACCTTCATGCAGTACGTCCAAGATCTTGGCGCCAAGGTGCTCGCTTCGCATTGCCCACCCGAGAAGCAACGGTCAAGCGGAGAGGGCAAATACTGAAGTGCTGCGCGGGCTCAAGACCAGGACTTTCGACAGGCTGCGCAAGTGCGGAAAGAACTGGATTGAGGAGCTGTCGGTGGTTCTTTGGTCGATCAGGACGACGCCAAATCGAATCACTGGCCAGACACCTTTCGCTCTAGTCTATGGAGCAGAGGCAGTTCTCCCCACGGAACTCGTATACGGGTCGCCTCGAGTGCTCGCTTATGATGAACTTGAGCAAGAGCAGCTGCGACAAGATGCCGCGCTGCTCCTTGAGGAGGACCGTCTTCAGGCCGCTGTACGAGCTGCTCGATACCAGCAAGCTTTGCGCCGCTACCATAGCCACAAAGTTAATGCCAGAAGTCTCGAGGAAGGCGACCTTGTTCTTCGGCGCATTCAGTCCGCCAAGAATTCCAACAAGTTGACGCTGAAGTGGGAAGGCCCTTACCGGGTGAAACGAGTCACTAGGCCTGGAGCTGTCCACCTAGAGACCGAAGATGGCATTCCGGTGAGCAACTCCTGGAACATTGAGCATCTTCGTAAGTTTTACCCGTAGGGCGCGGTTGCCGGAACCTGTTCTGGCAACCACCTTTTGTACAAGTCTTGCCGATGTTGCATGTAATCCTTTGTACAAAGCTGGGCGTAGACCCCGTGCATAAGTAAAACTCATGTGCTCCGCACATCTTGTCAATTTCGTGCTTTCTTTTGCATGTGTTATCTGACACTTTGTGCAGCGCCGACCCCCGGTAAGCAATAACGAGCCGAAAGGCTCCATATCTTTATTTTCTCTTCTTTCTTTTTTTCAATGAAAGGAAGGTTCCCTCGCCCACAAGTTTGTCGGGGGAAAGGAGAAGATAATGGTGTGGGCCAGGCGTCGTTCAAGAAAGTTTTGCCTTACCGGGAAGCAAGCGACAGAAAAGCTAAGTTGCCAAAGTTTGAGCAATCAATTTTAAAATTTTTAAGTTATCTTCCTCGAACGACCGTGCTTTGTATGGAAAACACATGCGGCGGAGGAACCAACTCGTAGCTAGTTGCGCCCTTACTTTGTTTGAGTCCGCTCAACAACTTAAGTGAGCTGCGACTAGTTGCGACAAGGTTTCTTGTCGATGGCGGCACCGCTTGACAGCTCTTGACGTCCCCAAGACTCACTTTCATGACTAAGGTGCTGCTTGCGGCAAGTTCCCTAAAAGCGAGGGCAAAACATACAAAGGAAGGAATCAAGTAAAGGAAATAACATAGCAGTCGCTACCCAAAATAGAGTTATATTACAAAATAGCTTGTCGCAGCTCTAACAGATTGTTCTCATAACATGACCAATAGCGACAAGAAGAGGAGAAAACAGGCGGCCTAATCTACGCGATCGCCCTCAACCCTCTTGATCCCGCTCACTTTGTCCACAATGGGTGCGACAAGGGTCTTGAGTGCTTCCAGACCAGCATCCGGCGGCAAGGTCCTGAGGACGTTGGTGAGGTTGAGGCCTGGGTTGCGAAAGGCCACCTTCACCAACACCTTTTGAAGAGCTCCAGCACAGATCTTGCTTGTGACTCGTCGACTTGACTGCTTTGGGATCTTCTCCGGAGTCATTTGGAGGGCCGTCGCCACGCCTTTGAAGAACAAGATGAGTTTGGCGCTGGGTTGGAGGTTCTCATCGGAGGGATACCCGAAATCCTCCATCCCAGTGCGCCCGACTCCCCGTCGATGGCTGCGGCAACATCCACGAGACCCTCCGTCCAGTGCTCCACATTCTCCCTAAAAGTGTTCTGGGTGGCGGCAGCACTCGCCAGCAGCGCCTCGTCGGCCTTGATCTGCTTCTTCAAGGCCACCTCCTGCTCCCTGGCGCCGTCCAGCGTCTTGGTCAAAGTAGTCAGCTTCAACTCAAGATCTGCGTTAGAGTCCTTGGCGGCACTAAGCTCCTTGCCCTTCTCGACGAGGCGACCCTGCAGCTCGCCAAGGGTGTAGGCGTCCTTCTCACGCTCACGCTTGAGCGTGGCAAGCTCTTCACCCCTCGCCTTGAGATCGGCCTCCAGCTGCGCCACCTTCGTCTCCAGCTCCTTCTTGGAGGCCTCGGCAGCTGCGGCAGCATCTTCTGCTTTCTTGAGGGCCCCGCCGAATGTTTGCTCGCGTGCAGCAAGCTCCTCCTCGTGGCTGTCAAGGTTGACCTTCCGCTGCGCCAACTCGCCCTCCCGCGCAGACAGCTCCTCGGTGGCAAGCCACTGTTGTTCTTCAACTTCAGCCTTCTCGAGGAGGAAGGCTTTCCGCTCCTCGACGAGTTGCTCCCGCTTCTCGGCCAGGGACCGGAGAGCTTCCTGGTTGCGACCCCGGAGCTCCTCCGCGCGCTTCTCGATGTCCACTACCGCCTTCGCGACAAGCGCTTCTCGGGATTCCACCTTGGCCTGCCGAGCGCGGTAGAGCGACACCAGTTTCCGTAGCATCCGCTCCTCCTCAGACTCGCCGCTGCTGCTGCTCGGCGCATCAACCAGCGTCAGCCCAGCGGAGGCGAGCACTTCTCCATCCAAGGTTTCTCCTTTGACCGGCGCCCTGGAGCTTGATGCCCAGGGGAGCTGGATGAAGAAGCCATCGCCGGCCTTCAAATAGACGCCGGGCTGGGGCTCTTCGGAGCCTGACGCTGCGGCAGCAGCGGGGGGATCGGCGGTCGGTGTAGCGCCTGACGCTCCTGCGGCCTCAGGGCCGTCAGTGCGATCGCCAGACCCCTCGTCAGCTTTTGCGGCGGCAGCTTTGG
Organism: Aegilops speltoides; assembly: GCA_021437245.1. Taxonomy (NCBI): domain Eukaryota; kingdom Viridiplantae; phylum Streptophyta; class Magnoliopsida; order Poales; family Poaceae; genus Aegilops; species Aegilops speltoides. Next base: position 140,250,549 of record CM038143.1, read on the forward strand.
CGGCCTCTTCGTTGGCGGGATCACCAGCGCCAGCTGCTTCTTCGGTGGCAGCGGCGTCGTCGGTATTGCCGCGCGCGTTCTCCTCGCCGGCGACCTCGGTCTCCATCGGCTCAGTGGCAGAGGGATCTGACGGCCGGAAAAGGGAGAAAAGTCAAGCAAATATCCAAAAAGAAAATCAGAAGAAGAACCCAATGGAAGTTTTTCAAGCAAGAAGATTACCTGTACTGGGTTCTACAATCGTGGTCTCTGCCACCGGGGGGTCGCTGGTGCTGTCCCTTGCCGGAGAACTCTCCCTTGCCGGAGACTTCTCCCTTATCGGAAAATCCTCCCTTGCCGGAGAACGCTCCCTTGCCGGGGAATCCTCTCTTGGCGGTGTAGTCGAAGCAGATGGCATGTCGGGGGCGGCTTCCGGGCGCTCCTGGTGAAGCTGCTCTGCTCCTACACAAACCAACAGTCAGATGTCAGCAAATAAAGAGCACCCATGCACGCCTAAACAGCGGGAAGTAAACCATATACTTACGCTGGGGGCTGCGCTGGGGGCTGCTTTGGGGAATAGTTGACGGGTCCGGCAAGGTGGTCTCGGACACACCCCCTGCTGTCGCGGTGGGTTCGTCCTCGATGACAGTCACCGGGACCTTGGCTCTCTTCGCCGCTCTCTAGGCCAGAGGCCTGAAAAGGAATGAGTTCGGAGTAAAGCAAATCAGATACAAGACAAAGCAACTAGAATTGAAGAACTACAAGTACAGCAAAGAATCTTACTCTTCTTCTTCCTCGTCGGAGCTGAGCGCGGAGAGGTCGAAGTCTGGCTCACCCCCGGTGCGACGAGGCGGAGGAGTAGTTTCCCTTAGCCGCTTGGCGGGGGCGGTGGCGGTGGTCTGAGATGACCCAGCTCCGGCCGCCGCCGCGGCGTGAGAAGCGGAAGCGAAGCGGTGGTCAGAGGACCCGCCCGATTGCCGCAGCGGCGTGAGGTGCTTCCGCGGCAACAGTGCTTGCCGTGGTGGAGCGTGTCGCGCGGCGCGGCGGCTGTTGACTCGTCTGCCGCCCCGCTACGTCCCCGGCCTTGCGGAGACGCCTTCTTGGTGGAGCTCGGGGCTCTGCTTGCGGCGAGCTGCTGAAGATGAGGAGGAAGAGGAGTCGATCTTCAACGAGCCGCTTGCACCCTCGGCGGGCTCGCTCGAATCGTCTTCTGGCCCGGCAAGCTCTTCCTCGCCGGCAAGCCACTCTCGCTCGGCAAGGCTTGCCGCCTCTGCTGCCTCTGCCTCCTCCACGGTGAATCCAAACTCGCTCGCGACAGCAGCTGCCGCCGCCTCTTCCAGCCTAGTGAAAATGTGCTGCATCTCCGCATCGGTGGTGTCGCGAGTAAGGCTTTTCTGTTCATCGGAGCGGACCGGCACTTCTACCAAGCCGTCAAAGAACTCCTGCACGACGTCGTCTGCAGGCTCTTGCCAAGTTGGGACAATTCCATGCGAATCGCTGGCGGCATCATTGCGCGGATGCGGTCGGCGAGGAGTTGTTACCGCAATGAGCGACACCCTTCGCAACTTTGAACATTTCGGGATGTTGAGGTCGTGCTTGAACAGTTCTGGAGCATCGCCTCGGTTCGAGACGATGAAGTTGAAGTTGAGGCCGGCGCAGCCTCATGATGTCCGGCGCGTTCGGAACTCCCGGCGGGTCTCCTCCTCTCGCTGCGAAGCGTCGGTGGCGAAGAAAATCTGCGCCAACGGCGCCTATAGTGAGCCCGGCAAGCCTGAGGCGTAGGATCCGGGTGACGGCGATCTTCAGCCTATCGTCTTCCGGGGCCACGTTGCTCCAATCGTTGCCGCGCGCTACTGGGGCTTGGCGCTGGGCGGTAAATGGCTGCGGGTTCTCCTCGACAATCCAGCACCAGTCTGCTCTCCATTCCTCCCACTTGCCGCGGAGCTCTCCCTCCAGATAGGCTTCCTTCTTGCCAGCTCTCGAGATCCAGGCAATTCCGCCAGATAAAGGCTCCCCTCTCTCAACTCGGGGCATAAAGAAGTGGCGAAAAAGAGCTACGTTTGGATGGACTCCGACAAAGTTTTCGCAGAGATGTGCGAAAACTGCCATGGTCAGAACGGCATTGGGGGTGAAGTCAAGGAGGTGGAACCGTAGGTGTTCATAATGTCATGAAAAATTCAGAGAAAGGCGGGCGAGCTGCGGTAGAAGAACAACGCGAAGAAGGGATATCCATTGAACTGTTCAGCGGCGGAGAGTACCTTCGTGTGCGGATCGCTCGCGTCCCCGTCGACGAAGAGGTAGTAGTACTCCCTCGGCTCCTTGGCGAGCTTGGGGGGGAAGGTTGTCCGCTCCTTTCGCAGCGCCGCGAGCCGCTGCGCCTCGGTCGACTTCACGGCCTTCCCCTTGCCGACTTTCGGAGCCATGGCGGAGGTGGTGGGGGAGATCGACGGTGTTTGTGGTGCTGGTGGCGATGGGGGGCGGAGCGCTGCTCTCTTTCAGCTTTGGGAAGAAAGGGAGGGGCAGCGGAAGTTTCTGAGATTGAAATAGCAACTGGCGAGATGGTCGAACTGCCCCTGTTTCCCCTGCTTTTAAAGAGGGAGGGGGCAGACATTCCGTCTTTCCGAATAAAGAAACCACCCACGATCTCTCCCACGATGCCGCATTCAACGCGTGCCGTTCGGGAGGCGCGGTGGATCTGAGTAAGATCTGGCGTAAACCAGGCGCGCGTGCCGTGCCTGTTTTGGGCTGCCCAACAGCGCTTCGGCACCGTTTGTGGCCTGAACCGGGGCTCTGCCGGTGTACTAGAGTAGGGTACCCTAGTATCCCGAACTTGTGCACGGGCAGTCGCAGCACCCCGCGGCAAGGCTTGCCGGGTGACCGCAAGGGTCCTCCGTGGTTCCTTTGGAGCCATTCAAGAACAAAGTATTCAAGCCAAGGAGACAAGACCTCGGCAAGAGGAGATTGCTGGGAAGGCCAACCAAGGCATCTCAAGGAACTTGCCGCGACGCGCCACGCGTCCCGGCGAGGCCCGGTGAGCGACAAGCTTCCGGACGCGACAAGACAACGATCATGCAAAGGCGCTTGCGCGACAAGCTACCACTGTACCCGTGCTCCGGCACATCCATCAGCGTGTCATACAGGACCTTTCGGTAGCGTGGCAAGAGGTGTGCAGCCGGCGCGCTTGTGGCAAGCGGCGCCGACAAGATTGCCATCGTGGCAGCGGTGGCGTCCCTGACGGTCCCTTTCTTGCACTGTTTGGGCGACACAGACGGGCATTTAATGCTTTTGTCCCTGCCGTCTGGGTTAGGTATGATACACTGTACAGGTAGTTGTACCAACCGCAACACTTTTCCATTTTTACCCTTGTCTTTGTTGCCACCTGTCGGTGACCCCCTGAGCATATAAAAGGAGGCCCATGCGCAACATAGAGGGGGGTTCGAAGGCCAGAAAAACACTCACGCTCGGTCTCGTTAGCAGCTAGTGTGTACTGTAGCACTCATCGCTCATGAGCAAGAACTCAATACACTCAGACATGCAGCAGTAGGAGTATTATCTCTCCGGAGAGCTCCGAAGCTCGGTAAACCGCTCGTGTGCTTCGCCTCGATCCGCTCTTCGTGCGACCTCCGCCCCCCGCCGAACCGAAAGGGGCTCGGTCCGCTGGCCCCATAGGTGTTCGTGGATCTGTTCGCCCCCGACATTCGGGTCCATAGTTATTAGCTAGATGGCTTCTTCTATCTTTTTGGATCTCAATACCATGTTCTCCCCCTCTCTTGTGGAGATCTATTCGATGTAACTCTTTTTGCGGTGTGTTTGTCGAGATCCGATGAATTGTGGGTTTATGATCAAGTTTATCTATGAGAAATATTTGAATCTCCTCTGAATTCTTTTATGTATGATTGAGTTATCTTTGCAAGTCTCTTCGAATTATCAGTTTGGTTTGGCCTACTAGATTGATCTTTCTTGCAATGGGAGAAGTGCAGCTTTGGGTTCAATCTTGCAGTGTCCTTACCCAGTGACAATAGGGGTTGCAAGGCACGTATTGTATTGTTGCCATCGAGGATAAAAAGGTGGGGTTTATGTCATAGTGCATGAGTTTATCCCTCTACATCATGTCATCTTTCTTAATGTGTTACTCTGTTCTTATGAACTTAATACTCTAGATGCATGCTGGATAGCGGTCGATGTATGGAGCAATAGTAGTAGATGCAGGCAGGAGTCGGTCTACTTGTCACGGACGTGATGCCTATATACATGATCATGCCTAGATAATCTCATAATTATTCGCTTTTCTATCAATTGCTCGACAGTAATTTGTTCACCCACCGTAATACTTATGCTATCTTGAGAGAAGCCACTAGTGAAACCTATGGCCCCCGGGTCTATCTTTTATCATATAAGCTTTCAATCTACTTTTATTTGCATCTTTACTTTTTCAATCTATATTATAAAATATCAAAAATATATTTATCTTACCATACTATCTCTATCAGATCTCACTTTCGCAAGTGGCCGTGAAGGGATTGACAACCCCTTTATTGCGTTGGTTGCGAGTTCTTTGTTTGTTTGTGTAGGTGTGTGGGACTTTTGAGGAGCCTCCTACTGGATTGATACCTTGGTTCTCAAAAACTAAGGGATATACTTACGCTACTATTGCTGCATCACCCTTTCCTCTTCAAGGAAAACCAACGCAAGCTCAAGACATAGCAAGAAGGATTTCTCGCGCCATTGCCGGGGAGGTCTTCGCTCAAGTCAAGGCATACCAAGTACCCATCACAAACTCATCTCCCTCGCATTACATTATTTGCCATTTGCCTCTCGTTTTCCTCTCCCCCACTTCACCTTTGCCTTTTCTTCGCCCCTCTTCTGTTCGATCTTGTGTCTCCATGTGCCTTCCTTTTGCTTGCATCTTTGCTTGCTAGAAGTCTATGGATCCTCATCCGCTTGCTAATCTTTTTAAGAGATCCAATTATGATGAACCAATTGCTAGTGAGTTTTGTGCACTAGATTATCTTTATGAAGTTTTGCTTGATATTCGTGATTCTGAAAATTGTGATGAAGTACTTTATGAAGTGATTCACGATAGATCTTTGTATAAAAAGCATGATTGCAATGATTTTACTATAAATTCTCTTGATGTCAATTGTGCTAATAATATGCAAAACCCTAAGCTTGGTGATGCTAGTTTTGCTATGTCTACTACTTGTTGCAATAATCATGATTGGGGTGATTCTTCTTATGATCTTGAAAATTTATTTAAGTCCCATGATGAATATGAGATTGATAATAGTGTTTGCAATAATATTGAAAGTGGGTTGGAAGAGTGTCAACTTTAGATCCCACATATTTGGAGAATGTTCAATCTTATGGTATTTTTGACAAAAGTTGGTTTGGAGAGGTCATGACTTTAGTTGATGATAATCCCACTATTTTGGAAGAGTGTCAACTTTACATGCATGTGGATCGTTTTGAGAATATGTTATGTGATAGCTATTTTGTTGAATTTTCCTATGATCCTACTTGTAATTATTATGAGAGAGGAAAATATGGTCGTAGAAATTTTTATCTTACTAAATTACCTCTTGTCATGTTGAGATTGTTATCGTCTTTTTCTTGTTCCTTGCATATGCTAGTTTTTGCTTGCCTTGCAAATTTTTTTGCTTATAATATGCCTATGCATAGGAAGTATGTTAGACTTAGATGTGTTTGTCATTTGTTTCATGATGCTCTCTTTGCGCTTCAATTCTTGTCTTTCATGTGAGCATCATCAAAATTATCAATGCCTAGCTAGGGGCGTTAAACGATAGCGCTAGTTGGGAGGCAACCCAATTTTATTTGTGTTTTTTGTTTTTGTTTCTGTTTAGTAATAATTTTTTCATCTACCTTCTGTTTAGATGTGTTTTTAAGTTTTAATTAGTGTTTGTGCCAAGTAGAACCTATAGGATAACCTATGGTGATAGTTAATTTGATTCTGCTGAAAAACAGAAACTTTGCACGCATGAAATTAGTTTTGTTAAATCACAGAAACGTGCTTTTGCGTTGATTCTTATTTCTGAAGATCAACAGACACATTGTCCAGGACTTCCTATTTTGGTAGGATTTTTAGAGTTCCATAAGTTTGCGTTAGTTCTGATTGATACTGACATGCTCGCTTTTTGATGATTCTGTTTTTCGTGTGTTGTTTGCTTATTTTGTTGCATCTATGGCTAGTATTAAGTGGTATGAACCATAGAGAACTTGAAATACAGTAGGTTTAACACCAATATAAATAAAGAATGATTTCATTACAGTACCTTATGTGGTGGTTTTGCTTTTTTTTCACTAACGGAGCTTATGAGATTTCCTGTTGAGTTTTGTGTTGTGAAGTTTTCAAGTTTTGGGTAAAGATTTGATGGACTATGGAATAAGGAGTGGCAAAAGCCTAATCTCGGGGATGCCCATGGCACCCCAAGATAGTCAAGAGTAGCCAAAATCCTAAGGTTGGGGATGCCCTCGGAAGGCATCCCCTCTTTCGTCTTCGTTCATTGGTAACTTTACTTGGAGCTATATTTTTATTCGCCACATGATGTGTTTGCTTGGAGAGTCGTGTATGATATTAGTATTTGCTTTTTAGTTTACCACAATCATCCTTGCTGTACACACCTTTTGGGAGAAGCCTACTTGATTGAAATTTATTAGAATACTCTATATGCTTCACTTATATCTTTTGAGCTAGATAATTTTTGCTCTAGTGCTTCACTTATATCTTTTAGAGCACGGCGGTGGCTTAATTTTGTAGAAATTACTAGTCTCTCATGCTTCACTTATATTATTATTTTGAGTCTCTTAGAACAGCATGGTATTTGCTATGGTTATAAAATTGGTCCTAGAATGGTAGGCATCCAAGTTGGGTGCAATAAAAACTATCATAGGAAGTGAATTGGATGCTATGATCACTTTGATACTTGATAATTATTTTGAGATATGGAGGTAGTGATATCAAAGTCATGCTAGTTGGGTGATTATGAATTTAAATAATGCTTGTGTTGAAGTTAGCAAGTCCCGTAGCATGCACGTATGGTTAGAGTTGTGTAACAAATTTGAAACATGAAGTGTCCTTGGATTGTGCATCCTTATGAGTGGCGGTCGGGGACGAGCGATGGTCTTTTCCTACCAATCTATCCCTCTAGGATCATGCGCATAGTGCTTGGTTTTTGATGACTTCTAAATTTTTACAATAAGTATATGAGTTCTTTTGACTAATGTTGAGTCCATGGATTATACGCACTTTTACCTTTCCATCATTGCTAGCCTCTTCGGTACCGTGCATTGCCCTTTCTCACCTTGAGAGTTGGTGCAAACTTCACGGTGCATCCAAACCCCATGATATGATACGCTCTATCACACATAAACCTCCTTATATCTTCCTCAAAACAGCCATCATACCTACCTATTATGGCATTTCCATAGCCATTCCGAGATATATTGCCATGCAACTTTCCACCGTTCCGTTTATCATCATGACACGCATTACTTTTTTCATATTGCCATTGCATGATCATGTAGTTGACATCGTATTTGTGGCAAAGCCACCATGCATAAATTTTCATACATGTCATTCTTCATTCATTGCACCATCCCAGTACACCGCCGGAGGCATTCATATAGAGTCATATCTTGTTCTAGTTTTGAGTTGTAATTCATGTGTTGTAAATCAATAAAAGTGTGATGATCATCATTATTAGAGCATTCCCCCCCCCCAAAAGAAAGGACAAAAAAAAGAAGGCGAAAGAAAAAAAAGGAAAAAAAGAAGATAGGCCAAAAGAAAAAAAAGAAAGGCCAAAAAAAAGAAAAAAAAAAGAAAATAAATAAAAAGGGGGCAATGTTACTATCTCTTTTTCCACACTTGTGCTTCAAAGTAGCACCATGTTCTTCATATAGCGAGTCTCATATGTTGTCACTTTCATATACTAGTGGGAATTTTTCATTATAGAACTTGGCTTGTATATTCCTACGATGGGCTTACTCAAAATGCCCTAGGTCTTCGTGAGCAAGCAAGTTGGATGCACACCCACTTAGTTTTCTTTTGTTGAGCTCTTATACATTTATAGCTCTAGTGCATCCGTTGCATGGCAATCCCTACTCCTCATGTTGACATCAATTGATGGGCATCTCCATAGCCCGTTGATTATCCTCGTCAATGTGAGACTTTCTCCTTTTTTGTCTTCTCCACACAATCCCGATCATCATATTCTATTCCACCCATAGTGCTATATCCATGGCTCACGCTCATGTATTGCGTGAAAGTTGAACAAGTTTGAGATTATTTAAGTACGAAACAATTGCTTGGCTTGTCATCGGGGGTGTAGAATTTGGGAACATTTTTGTGTGACGAAAATGAAGCATAGCCTAACTATATGATTTTGTAGGGATGAACTTTCTTTAGCCATGTTATTTTGAGAAGACATGACTGCTTTTATTAATATGCTTGAAGTATTACTATTTCTTATGTCAATATGAACTTTTATTTTGAATCATTTGGATCTGAACATTCATGCCACAATAAAGAAAATTACATTGAGAAATATGCTAGGTAGCATTCCACATCAAAAATTCTGTTTTTATCATTTACCTACTCGAGGACGAGCAGGAATTAAGCTTGGGGATGCTTGATATGTCTCCAACATATCTACAATTTTTGATTGTTCCATGCTATTATATTACCCTTTTTGGATGTTTATGGGCTTTACTTTACACATTTATATCATTTTTGGGACTAACCTACTAACTGGAGGCCCAACCCGTATTGCTGTTTTTTTTGTCTATTTCAGTATTTCGAACAAAAGGAATATCAAACGGAGTCCAAATGGAATGAAACCTTCGGGAGCGTGATTTTTGGAACAAACGTGATCCAGAGGACTTGGAGTGCAAACCAAGAAGCAGCCGAGGCGGCCACGAGGGTGGAGGGCACGCCCACCCCTACAGGGTGCGCCCCCTATCTCGTGGCCCCCCCGGGCGGCCACCGGCCCACTTCTTCCTCCTATATATACCCATGTACCCCAAAAACATCCAGGGAGCCAACGAAAAACAATTTCCACCACCGTAACCTTTTGTATCCGTGAGATCCCATCTTGGAGCCTTCGCCAGCGCTCTGCCAGAGGGGGAATCGATCACGGAGGCTTCTACATCAACAACAAAGACCCTCCGATGAGTTGTGAGTAGTTTACCATAGACCTTTGGGTCCATAGTTATTAGCTAGATGGCTTCTTCTCTCTTTTTGGATCTCAATACCATGTTCTCCCCCTCTCTTGTGGAGATCTATTCGATGTAACTCTTTTTGCGGTGTTTTGTCGAGATCCGATGAATTGTGGGTTTATGATCAAGTTTATCTATGAGAAATATTTGACTCTCCTTTGAATTCTTTTATGTATGATTGAGTTATCTTTGCAAGTCTCTTCGAATTATCAGTTTGGTTTGGCCTACTAGTTTGATCTTTCTTGCAATGGGAGAAGTTCTTAGCTTTGGGTTCAATCTTGCGGTGTCCTTACCCAGTGACAATAGGGGTTGCAAGGCATGTATTGTATTGTTGCCATCGAGGATAAAAAAGGTGGGGTTTATATCATATTGCATGAGTTTATCCCTCTACATCATGGCATCTTTCTTAATGCGTTACTCTGTTCTTATGAACTTAATACTCTAGATGCATGCTGAATAGCGGTTGATGTGTGGAGTAATAGTAGTAGATGCAGGTAGGAGTCGGTCTACTTGTCACGGACGTGATTCCTATATACATAATCATGCCTAGATAATCTCATAATTATTCGCTTTTCTATCAATTGATCGACAGTAATTTGTTCACCCACCGTAATACTTATGCTATCTTGAGAGAAGCCACTAGTGAAACCTATGGCCCCCGGGTCTATGTTTTATCATATAAGCTTTCAATCTACTTTTATTTGCATCTTTTCTTTTTCAATCTATATTATAAAATACCAAAAATATATTTATCTTATCATACTATCTCTATCAGATCTCACTTTCGCAAGTGGCCATGAAGGGATTGACAACCCCTTTATTGCATTGGTTGTGAGTTCTTTGTTTGTTTGTGTAGGTGTGTGGGACTTTTGAGGAGCCTCCTACTGGATTGATACCTTGGTTCTCAAAAACTGAGGGAAATACTTACGCTACTATTGTTGCATCACCCTTTCCTCTTCAAGGAAAACCAACGCAAGCTCAAGACGTAGCACCGGTCCACCCACATACAAAATTATCAAAGTAGTGAACACGAATTAAGCCAACATGATGAAAGTGACTAGATGAAATTCCCGTGTACCCTCAAGAACACTTTGCTTATCATAAGAGACCGTTTTGGCCTATCCTTTGCCTCAAAAGGATTGGGCTACCTTGCTGCACTTTTTTTACTACTATCGTTACTTGCTCATTACAAAATATCATGCTGTCAAACTACTCTGCTACTTACAATTTTAGCACTTGCAGACATTACCTTGCTGGAAACCACTTGTCATTTCCTTCTGCTCCTCGTTGGGTTCGACACTCTTACTTATCGAAAAGGATACAATTGACACCATATACTTGTGGGTCATCAAGGCTATTTTCAGGCAACATTGCCGGGGAGTGAAGCGCTCTTGGTAAGTGGAAATCGGTAAGGAAACATTATTACTACGTTGTGAAATTTATTGTCACTTGCTACTATGGAAAACAATCCTTTGAGGGGTTTGTTTGGGGTATATTCACCTCGACCGGAACCAAAATTAGTTTCCCCTCAACCTACTGCACCTACTGAAAATATTTAATACAAAATTCCTTCAGGTATGGTAGAACAACTGCTAGCCAATCCTTATGCAGGAGATGGAACCGAACACCCTGATATGCACTTGATATATGTGGATGAAATTTGTGGATTGTTTAAGCTTGCGGGTTTACCCAGAGATGAAGCTAAGAAGAAGGTTCTCTCTTTATCATTGAAGGAAAATCATTGACATGGTATAGGCTATGGGATGATATTGGATCTTGGATCTGGAATCGGTTGAAATTGGAATTTCATCAAAAAATTATCCTATGCATCTAGTTCATCATGATCGGAATTATATATATAATTTTTGGCCTCGTTAAGGTTAAAGCATCGCTCTAGCTTGGGGGAGGCTTAAGTCAATGTTATATTCATGCCCCAATCATGAGCTCTCAAGAGAAATTATTATTCAGAATTTTTATGCTCGGCTTCTCGTAATGATCAATCCATGCTCGATACTTCTTATACTAGTTCTTTTATGAAGAAGACTATTGAATTCTGGTGGGATCTTTTAGAAAGAATTAAACGCAACTCTGAAGATTGGGAACTCGACGAAGGTAAAGAATCATGTATTGAACCTAAGTTTGATTGTGTTAAATCTTTTATGAATACCGATACTTTTCAAAAGTTTAGCACTAAATTTGGACTTGACTCTGAGATAGTAGCTTCCTTTTGTGAATCTTTTGCTACTCATGTTGATATCCCAAAGGAGAAGTAGTTTAAATATCACCCACCTATTAAAGAAGAAGTTAGAGAATCGGTAAAACCTAAAGAAGAAACTATCATTTACAATTTTGATCCAGTTGTTCCCACTTCTTATATTGAAATCCCACCTTTCAACTATGGTTAACAAAAGTTACGTTAGAACACCCAAACTAGCTGAACAAATCAGAGTTGAACCTAGTGTTTCTACGATTAAAGATCTGTTGGTCGATAATATCGATGGGCATGTTATTTACTTCTATGATGAAGCTTCTAGAATTGCCAAACCCGATAAAAAAGATAAACATAGACCAGTTGTTGGCATGCCCGTTGTTTCAGTTAAGACAGGAGATCACTGTTATCATGGGTTATGTGACATAGGTGTTAGTGTGAGTGCTATTTATTTTTCCTTATATGAAGAAATTAAGAATGAAATAGCACCTGCTGAAATAGAAGCCATAGATATTACTATTAAATTTGCCAATAGAGATACTATATCACCGATTGGGATCCTTAGAGTTGTTAAGGTATTGTGTGAGAAAATAAAATACCCTACTGATTTTCTTGTTCTTGGTTCCCCACAAGATGACTTTTGTCCCATTATCTTTGGTAGACCTTTCTTGAACACCGTCAATGCTAAGATAGATTGTAAGAAACAAACTATCGGTGTTAGCTTTGGTAATGAATCTCATGAATTTAATTTTTCCAAATTTAGTAGACAACCTCATAAAAAGAGATTTTCCTAGTAAGGATGAAATTAATGGTCTTGATTCTATTGCTGCACCTCCTACTGATCCTTTAGAACAATATTTGCTAGACCATGAAAATTACTTGCATATGCGTGAAAGAAATGAAATAGATAGAATCTTTTTCGAACTTGTAGGACCTTGAAGTATGTCTAGAGGGGGGGTGATTAGACTACTTGACCAATAAAAACTTAACCTTTTCCCAATTTTAGAGTTTGGCAGATTTTAGCTACTTTAGGACAAGTCAAGCAATCATCAAACAATTCAAGCAAGCATGCAAAGAGTATATAGGCAGCGGAAATTAAAGCATGCAATTTGCAAGAAAGTAAAGGGAAGGGTTTGGAGGATTCAAACACAATTGGAGACACGGATGTTTTTGGCGCGGTTCTGATAGGTGGTGCTATTGTACATCCACGTTGATGGAGACTTCAACCCACAAAGGGTAACGGCTGCGCGAGTCCACAGAGGGCTCCACCCAAGAAGGGTCCACGAATAAGCAACCTTGTCTATCCCACCATGGCCGTCGCCCACAAAGGACTTGCCTCACTAGCGGTAGATCTTCATGAAGTAGGCGATCTCCTTGCCCTTACAAACTCCTTGGTTCAACTCCACAATCTTGTCGGAGGCTCCCAAGTGACACCTAGCCAATCTAGGAGACACCACTCTCCAAGAAGTAACAAATGGTGCATTGATGATGAACTCCTTGCTCTTGTGCTTCAAATGATAGTCTCCCCAACACTCAACTCTCTCTCATGGGTTTGGATCTGGTGGAAAGAAGATTTGAGTGGAAAGCAACTTGGGGAAGGCTAGAGATCAAGATTTATATGGTAGGAATGGAATATCTTGGCCTCAACACATGAGTAGGTAATTCTTTCTCAGAAATGGTAAGTTGGAAGTGTAGGTTCGTTCTGATGGCTCTCTCCACGAATGAAGAGGAGGTGGAGGGGTATATATAGCCTCCACACAAAATCTAACCGTTACACATAATTTACCAAACTCGGTGGGACCGAATTTTTAAACTCGGTCGGACCGATTTAGTAAACCTAGTGACCGTTAGTGATTTTCGGTGGGACCGACATGCATCTCGGTGAGACCGATTCGGTTAGGGTTAGGGCATAACATAATCTCGGTAAGACCGATTACACAAACTCGGTGAGACCGATTTGGTAATAAACTTTCCAGAGAGTTGGTCAGGTAAAATCGGTGGGACCGATTTGCTCCATTCGGTGAGACCGAAATGTTACAAAAAGGAAACCGAGAGTTTACATTGCAATCTTGGTGGGACCGATCGCTCACTTCGGTTAGACCAAAATGTTACGAAGGGAAACAGAGAGATTGCAACCCCATCTCGGTAATACCGAGATCCCTATCGGTAAGACCGATTTCCTTAGGGTTTGTGGCAGTGGCTATGACCTTTGGAATCGGTGGCGCCGGATAGGAAGTTTCGGTGTGACCGATTTTGGCTTTGGGTTTAGGTCATTTGTGGATGTGGGAAAGTAGTTGAGGGTCTTGGAGCATATCACTAAGCACATTGAAACAAGAGGCTCATTAAGCAACACCTCATCCCTCCTTGATAGTATTGGCTTTTCTTATAGACTCAATGTGATCTTGGATCACTAAAATGTAAAATGAAGAGTCTTGAGCTTTTGAGCTTGAGCCAATCCTTTGTCCTTAGTATTTTGAGGGATCCATTTTCATCATCCATGCCATGCCATTCATTGAGCTTTCCTGAAATAATAGTCTTGGAATAGTATTAGCTCAATGAGCTATATGTTGTTATTAATTACCAAAACCACCTAGGGATAGTTGCACTTTCAATCTCCCCCTTTTTGGTAATTTATGACAACATATAGATCAAAGCTTCGACAAATGATAATAAGATTGAATAACATCGTCGCTTTGAGAAGTATGTGATAAGCAAGAGCTCCCCCTAAATTTGTGCATAGTTTAAGATTTGCTTTGGACTGCAAATGCACAATGAATTAGGCTCATGGGTTACTCTTCCATGTCACATACATCTTGGTGGAGCGCTCAAAATAATAAACAATGGATACATGCACTCATCACCAAGCATAGTGAGTGATCACATAAGATAGATAGGATAATATCAAGCATGCATAAGTGTAGCTTATGATCAAACACATGATCATCAATGTCTCACAGGCATAGTATCTCAACCAAAAGCAAACAAAGTTTGAAAAACCACCAAATAAAGCAAGGGAGAATAAAAGCAACACTCTCTCTCGAAGCCTATGATCTATACATTTTTCTCCCCCTTTGGCAACAAGTTACTAAAAAGTTCATAGAAAATGCATAGTGGTAGATCGTCTCTCAGGCTTGATCTTCTGGTGGTGGTGTAGATATGGCTCCTTGGACGAAGGCTTCAGTTGAAGTAGAGGGTCTTTGGAGGAGTTGTTCTTTGGAGCTGGTTGCACCGAACTGTTGGGCGATGGCTGGTCTTGAAGTTGTAGCTCTAGTGTCATCCTTGCACTGCAAGCTGACCTCTGGGCTCTGGGCACTCTGGCAAACACATTGGTGGTTGTCTTGCCCTTCCTCTCTGCATGTCATCCTGCAGCTGCTCTACAACCGATCAATCTCGTTACCTTGACATCTAGATCATAGAACTTTTGTTCCATGATTCTCTCGAGCTCTCTGGTTTTGAGTTAGGGTGGCCAACCCTTCTCAATCCTCGAGTTGATGCTATCAAGTAACCAAGCTGCTCTTGTTTGGTCTTCAAGAAATACTCAAATGCCTCCTCTTGAGTTGGCATCTTGGCAGCCTTCTCCTTCTTTGCCTTCTCCTTCTTCTCCGAGCTTGGGTGATTGTGGATCATCTTCATTCATGACAACCTCATTGTCCTCAAAGTCTGGATAAATTGGAAAATGTTCCTTATCCAACTGATATTTCCCTATGCCCATCTTTGAGTTGATCAATTCTTGAATTTGAGGTGCATATCCACAGCTCTTCTTATGATCTGCTGCAGTCCTTTTGATTGTTTCAATGATGAGGCTCATGACTTTGAATTTCTGGGGCACATCAAACACATGCAGCATGTTGATGGCATGCCCTCTGATCATATTATGGTCACCTGACTTGGGAAACAAAGTGTGCCTCAGGATCCAATTGATGGTGGCCAATCCTGACAGCAAAAAATGGACTAATCCAAACTTATGAGTCTCAACAGCCTTGTTAGGAATTTCCTTGTACATGTGAGCCATTGAATTGTGTCCCAACTTCTTCTTTGCATATATGTCCAGGTCATCTTCTTCTTCCTTGGGGGCATTGATCAAACTTGCCCATTCTTCAACAGTAGATTGGTACCTAGTACCCTCAGACATCCACACAATTCTACCATCTGGATAAAAGTGTGTTGTGGAGTAGAACTGCATGATAAGCTCATCATTCCAGTTGGTAAACTTCTGTCCAACAAAATCTGCTACTCCACAAGCAATAAAGCTCTCCTCCACTCCAGGGTAGTGCTGCTCATTCTCCCTGATGAATTTCCAGTCAACCCACCTCATATCACAGACAATGGGCTTCTTGTCCAACAGAATGGTCTCATAAAAGTCCTACTGTTTCTTTGTGTGGAACCTATAGTCAACAGCAGTTCTTCGTCTTTAAGCATATGGGTCTTCCATCCGCCACAGCCTCAGCCCTGAATCCTTCCTGATTCTCATGTCCTCATCCACAGGATGGGCATCATTGTGGTCTGGTATCTTGGGCTTGAGTTTTCTGAGGACCTGTCCTTCTTCATCTTCATCTTCTGCAACATTTGGCACTGGGGCCTTATTCTTTTGAGAAGCTGGAATACTCATAGTATTCCTCTTTGGAGCTTGCTTGGCCTTGGAGGCAGCTTTGGGTGCATCTTTGGGCTTTGATGTTGCAGCCCCTGACCTGATTGCATCTCCCATAAGCTTAGCTGCCTTAGGAGCTGGTGCAGCATCCTCTTCCTCTTCATCAGAATCTCTTCTCATTGAGGGCTTTCCAAGGACCTTGGTAGTTGTGGTTCTAGCTCTCTTCTTTTTCTTGTCCTGATCACCATCATCCTCTGATTCAATTGTGAACTTCATGGTTGCACCAGTGGGGATTTTCTGAGGTTTTGATGGTGGCTCTTTCCTTGCAGGTGCCTGTTTGGATTGAGCCTGAGCTGGCACTTGAGTGGACTTCCTGGCCTTTGGCATTGGAGTTCTCTTGGCAGGAACTTTCTTCTTCAGACCTAGCTTTGTGCTTTGTGCAGAGCCATACTCTTTCTTGAGCACCACTTTCTTGGAAGTGGCCTCATCCTCCTCAGCATTGTAATCCTCATCCTCTGAGTCTGAGGTTCTCTTCCTCCTTTGCCTAGTTGCAGCCTTAGGCAAATTGCTAGGAGTGCTTCTGCTCCCATCATCTGAAGTTGAGGGACTAGTGCCCTCACTCAAGTCTATGTGCTCTTTAGACATGTTCTGGCTGTCACTCTGATTAGACATACTGCAAAAGCTGACTGCTGACCCTGTGAAGAGTTATAGATGAGATAGAATAGATGAGCATCACAAAATGCAGAGATTTTTGCAAAAGAATGACTCAAAAGTTCAGTTTTAGTTTTCCACAGAAAGCATTTCAAATCAACCGATTTTCAAACTCGGTGATACCGAAGCAGTTTTGGAACCTAAACTTATGATCTCGGTTGGACCGAGTTTCAGTTCGGTGGCACCAAGACTGCTAGGGTTTCACAGAATCTTCAAATCGGTCGCACCGATTAGTAATTCTCGGTCAGACCGAGAGTCACTAGTGCAATGACATACGCCAAATCGGTGAGACCGAGTTTTTCAACTCGGTGGGTCCGAATGGTTTCGGCGGAAACCTAACCCTAAAAATTTGAATCGCATCTAAACTACAGACTATTTTGGCTGGATAGAAGAATCTCAATCGTGGCAAGAATCAATATGTAAACAATGTGCTAGGAATCAGATGTGGATAGCACAAAGATCAAGTCCATACCCTAACTTGGCGGTGGACTTGCTACGGCGGCAACGGCGGGGACGATTTCTGTTGACAATGGCGAAGACCAGTGACGAGGAGGCTGGCGGCGAGGAGACGATCCGGAGACCACGATGGCAGAGCGAGCTATTGCGCGGGCAAAGGGTTTGGAGAAATTTCAAACTTTGCCCGTGGCTATATATAGCGACCTGTCGGTGTGACCGAGTGGAACAACTTCGGTGGCACCGAGATGCATAATCGTGTTCGATTATAGCAAATCGGTGAGACAGAAAAGTTCAAATCGGTTGCATCGAGATTGAAAACTCAGATCAACTTGGTGATCTCGGTAGGACCGAAATGGGAGAATCGGTCAGACCAAGAATCACAAAGAGGTTTTGGAAGTTTAAGTCTATGACGAATCGGGGACTCCGAGTGCTCCTCACACAGAGTGGTTCAAATCTGACTTGATCAAATTTTGTGATGTAGCATGAATAGAGTTTGAGATGAGAAAAGCATAGATAGCTAAAGAAGGTTCTTAGGCATTCTTGTCCATCCACTTGGCACAAATAAAATAATCCAAACACTCAAAACAACAAGTGGATGTCCTTGAATGAGTAAAATATGCACCAACATGCTCACACAATAAGATAGCAAATGAAATATCTGGCAAAGCATGCACAACCAATTTTAGCATCTATCGAACAATTGGCGATGACTAGGTCATCTATATATGAGTATATTGACTTAGGAGTCAAATGAGAACATTTGATCATATGTCATACTCATCGTTTAAGCTCAAGTGGGGTTACCACTTTTACATAATGCATTAATGTGTTCACACCATTAGAGTTGCTTTGACTCAATTCTTAGAGTTAAGATCCCCCTAGATGTGAGATCCCCCCTTAGAGGGATGAACTAACCTTGGGTTTTGTCGATGATGACTTCATGTAGGTGTTGAAGATGTAGATGCTCAATGTTGATGTAGATCATTTGGAGCAATCCTTTGGAGTGAGTTGCACTTTCAACTTACCTACATGGGTTAGTCCCACAAGGAACAAACAAGAATATCCATAGACATAGAGTGATGCACACACACACACACAAGATGATGTCCATGAAATCATTAGGTTACCTTGTCCCTTGTCTTACCAACATGAGGGTTTGTGACTCCTTGAACTAGTACAAGATGTGGAAGTTGATTGCACTTGTTCTTGCCAAAATCATATGAGTGAAAAATGTTGGCGGAGTCACCCTCAAGAACTCTCTAGTTCTTCTTCTTCGGGATCCACAACATCTTGATGGGAATTCTTGGAGTTGTAGTTGTACTTGATGAAGTAGAACTTGACGTAGTCTTGGGGACCCACTTGAACGAGGCTTTGGGTGCTTCTTCAAATGCATCAATCTCTTCTTGAAGCTTGTCCTTGCCTTTGTTCTTGTGTTCTTGTGGTGGAAGATCATCTTGAGCTTGTGTTCCCTTGAAGGAAGTAGGATCATTTGGAGCAATCTCTTCTTGAAGCTTTCGTTCAAAACCAACACCTTGATTCTTCCGGTGCCTTCCTTGCTTGCGTACAATTTCCTCGAATTGCCTACACCCGGCAAGGCTCTTGTAAACACCTTTCTCTATAATTACCTTCAATAAGCTATTTTCTTGCTCAAGTGTAACTTGGCTAAGAGAATCATTAGTGGAATCAAGAGAACTACTAGAAGCAACAATATTGGATTTGACATTATTATTGTTACTACTAGAAGAAGTATCTTCCTTGTACTTGTTACTAGACTTGACTTGAGGCATGTAAGTAGATAAGAGTAAACGCTTGGCAATGTAAGAAGAACTTTTCTTGCAAAGATCATCATGATTGCTTTTAAGAACTCATGCTCTTGCTCAAGATTGAGCTTTTCAAAGCGTAACTTCTCATGAGCCCTTAAAAGCTCTAGATGATCTTCGTAGATAGTTTCATGAGCTAACTTAAGAGAGTTTAATTCTTTAGTTAGAAGCTCAATCTTCTCCTTATCATTGTCATTCATTTTAGCATGATTAGCATGATTAATTGACGTTTCATCATAGTATTCATCACTAGAGTTGTCAACAAGTAAATCATCATCCACAAGCAAGTCATCTTCATCACTATTGAAATCAACATACTCGGGATGTGTTACCTTTGGAGCTTTGGCCATGAAGCATCTTCCAACACCATCATTTGGTGAATCAAATATGTCGTAGGAGTTGGTTGACACAAGTGCTAGACCGGCAACACCTTCATCTTGAGTATATTGAGTCGGAGTGATAGCTTCTCTCGGAGTGATTTGCTTGAGTCGGAGCGGATACCCATTCACCAACATGAGCTTGATGTCTTCGTTTTGTGTAGCTCCTTGATGACTTGTCCTTCCTTTCCGAATCCTTGCTTCTCCGTGAGGGTCTTCGTTCATAACGATCATCTCTACTCCTCCTCTCTCTTGGTGGTGATTCTTCTCTTTTGCTCCTTCTTCTTGGAGAATCCTCTCTTCTTTTGTAGGGTGTCGTACACTCATTGGAGTAGTGTCCGGGTCTCCCACAATTGTAGCAATTGCGCTCTCGACTAGAAGATCTCTTGTCATTGTAAGACCTTGATTTGGAGCTTCTTTCTTTGCTTCTACTCTTGTAGAATTTGTTGAAGTTCTTCACCATTAAGCTCAGTTCTTCATTGAAGGTTGGTTTCTCACTTGATGATGTGGGGGCTTCACTTGAGGCTTTGTAAGCACCACTTGACTTGTTGTGAAGTTCCTCCTTATCCTTGAGTGACATCTCATGAGCAATAATCCTTCCAATGACTTCCGTTGGCTTGAGATCTTTGTAGTTTGGCATCATTTGAATCAATGTGCACACGGTATCATACTTTCCATCCAATGCTCTTAAGATCTTCTTGATGATGAATTTGTCGGTCATCTCTTCACTCCCTAAGCCGGCAATCTCATTTGTGATAAGAGCAAGCCTAGAGTACATTTCAGCGACACCTTCACCATCCTTCATTTTGAACTTGTCAAGCTGACTTTGGAGCACATCGAACTTGGATTCCTTGACGGACTCGGTACCTTCATGCATGTCAATCAGAGTATCCCAAATTTCCTTTGCATTCTCAAGACGGCTGATTTTGTTGAATTCTTCAGGGCACAATCCGTTGAAGATGATATCACAAGCTTGAGCGTTGTATTGCAACATCTTCAATTCTTCCGCATTAGCTTCACGGTTCGGTTCTCTCCCATCGAAAAATTCACCTTGCAAGCCAATACAAATAATTGCCCAAACAGAGGGGTTATGTCCAAGAATATGTATTTTCATCTTATGCTTCCAACTAGCAAAATTAGTACCATCAAAGTAAGGACCTCTACGGTGATAATTTCCCTCGCTAGACGCCATACTCTCCTAGGTTGTGAAACCAAGGCTATGACCACCAAAAGCTATGGAAATCAAAGCAAATGGAGACCAAAGCTCTGATACCACTTGTAGGACCTTGAAGTATGTCTAGAGGGGGGGTGATTAGACTACTTGACCAATAAAAACTTAACCTTTTCCCAATTTTAGAGTTTGTCAGATTTTAGCTACTTTAGGACAAGTCAAGCAATCATCACACAATTCAAGCAAGCATGCAAAGAGTATATAGGCAGCGGAAATTAAAGCAAGCAACTTGCAAGAAAGTAAAGGGAAGGGTTTGGAGGATTCAAACGCAATTGGAGACATGGATGTTTTTGGCGTGGTTCCGATAGGTGGTGCTATCGTACATCCACGTTGATGGAGACTTCAACCCACGAAGGGTAACGGCTGCGTGAGTCCACGGAGGGCTCCACCCAAGAAGGGTCCACGAAGAAGCAACCTTGTCTATCCCACCATGGCTGTCGCCCACGAAGGACTTGCCTCACTAGCGGCAGATCTTCACGAAGTAGGCGATCTCCTTGCCCTTACAAACTCCTTGGTTCAACTCCACAATCTTGTCGGAGGCTCCCAAATGACACCTAGCCAATCTAGGAGACACCACTCTCCAAGAAGTAACAAATGGTGCGTTGATGATGAACTCCTTGCTCTTGTGCTTCAAATGATAGTCTCCCCAACACTCAACTCTCTCTCAATGGGTTTGGATCTGGTGGAAAGAAGATTTGAGTGGAAAGCAACTTGGGGAAGGCTAGAGATCAAGATTCATATGGTAGGAATGAAATATCTTGGCCTCAACACATGAGTAGGTGGTTCTCTCTCAGAAATGGTAAGTTGGAAGTGTAGGTTCGTTCTGATGGCTCTCTCCACGAATGAAGAGGAGGTGGAGGGGTATATATAGCCTCCACACAAAATCTAACCGTTACACACAATTTACCAAACTCGGTGGGACCGAATTGTTAAACTCGATCGGACCGAGTTAGTAAACCTAGTGACCGTTAGTGATTTTCGGTGGGACCGACATGCATCTCGGTGAGACCGATTCGGTTAGGGTTAGGGCATAACATAATCTCGGTAAGACCGATTACACAAACTCGGTGAGACCGATTTGGTAATAAACTTTCCAGAGAGTTGGTCAGGTAAAATCGGTGGGACCGATTTGCTCCATTCGGTGAGACCGAAATGTTACAAAAAGGAAACCGAGAGTTTACATTGCAATCTTGGTGGGACCGATCGCTCACTTCGGTTAGACCAAAATGTTACGAAGGGAAACAGAGAGATTGCAACCCCATCTCGGTAATACCGAGATCCCTATCGGTAAGACCGATTTCCTTAGGGTTTGTGGCAGTGGCTATGACTTTTGGAATCGGTGGCGCCAGATAAGAAGTTTCGGTGTGACCGATTTTGGCTTTGGGTTTAGGTCATTTGTGGATGTGGGAAAGTAGTTGAGGGTTTTGGAGCATATCACTAAGCACATTGAAGCAAGAGGCTCATTAAGCAACACCTCATCCCTCCTTGATAGTATTGGCTTTTCCTATAGACTCAATGTGATCTTGGATCACTAAAATGTAAAATGAAGAGTCTTGAGCTTTTGAGCTTGAGCCAATCCTTTGTCCTTAGTATTTTGAGGGATCCACTTTCATCATCCATGCCATGCCATTCATTGAGCTTTCCTGAAATAATTGTCTTGGAATAGTATTAGCTCAATGAGCTATATGTTGTTATTAATTACCAAAACCACCTAGGGATAGTTGCACTTTCAGACCAACAACCTCTGCTTAAAGACAATCTACCTATTGAAACTCTAGGAGGTCCTCCTCCACCTAAAGGTGATCCTGTGTTTGAATTAAAACAATTGCCAGACACTTTGAAATATGCTTATCTTGATGAGAAAAAGATATATCCTGTTATTATTAGTGCTAACCTTTCAGAACATGAAGAAGAAAGATTATTGAAAGTTCTAAGGAAGCACCGAGCTTCTATTGGATATACTCTTGATGATCTTAAGGGCATTAGTCCCACTCTATGCCAGAACAAGATTAATATGTAACCTAATGATAAACCCGTTGTTGATCATCAATGCTGGTTAAATCCGAAGATGAATGAAGTGGTAAGAACAGAGATATGGAAACTTTTGGAAGCAGGTATAATCTATCCTATAACTGATAGTAGATGGGTAAGTCATGTTCATTGTGTCCCTAAGAAGGGAGGTATTACTGTTGTTCCTAATGATAAGGATGAGCTTATTCCACAAAGCATTGTCACAGGCTATAGAATGGTAATTGATTAGAGAAAATTAAACAAGTCAACTAGAAAATATCATTACCCTCTGCCTTTTATTGATCAAATGTTAGAAAGATTATCTAAGAACACACATTTTTGCTTCCTTGATGGATATTCTGGTTTTCCACAAAGACTTGTTTCACAACTTGATCAAGAAAAGACCACTTTTACTTGTACTTTTGGAACTTATGCTTATAGACATATGCTTTTTGTTTATGTAATGCACCTGCTACCTTTCAAAGATGTATGACCGTTATATTCTCTAATTTTTGTGAAAAGATTTCTAAGGTTTTCATGGATGACTTTTCTGTTTATGGGAAGTCTTTTGATGATTGTTTAAGCAATCTTGATCGAGTTTTGCAGAGATGTGAACAATCAAATCTAGTCTTGAATTGGAAGAAGTGCCACTTTATGGTTAGCGAAGGTATCGTTTTGGGCCATAAAATTTCTGAAATATGCATTGAGGTGGAAAAAGCCAAGGTTGATGCAATTGAGAAAATGCCATGCCCTAAAGATATCAAAGGTATACGTAATTTCCTTGGTCATGACGGTTTCTATAGGAGGTTTATCAAAGACTTCTCTAAAATTTCTAGGCCTTTTACAAGTCTTTTGCAAAAGGATATTCCCTTTGTGTTTGATGATGATTGCTTGGAAGCCTTTGAAACACTAAAGAAACCCTTAAGTACTGCACCTGTTGTTCAACCACCTGATTGGAACTTGCCTTTTGAGATTATGTGTGATGCTAGTGATTATGTTGTTGGTCCTATTCTAGGATAAAGAGTTGATAAGAAATTGAATGTTATCCATTATGCTAGCAAAACTCTAGACATCGCTCAACGAAATTAGGCTACTACCAAAAAAGAATTCTTAGCAGTGGTGTTTGCTTGTGATAAATTCAGATCTTATATTGTTGTTTCTAAAGTGATTGTTCACACCGATTGAGGGAGTCCTGGACTAGGGGGTGTCCGGATAGCCGAACTATCATCTTTGGCCAGACTCCTAGACTATGAAGATACAAGATTGAAGACTCCGTCCCGTGTCCGGATGGGACTTTCCTTGGCGTGGAAGGCAAGCTTGGCGATACGGATATGTAGATCTCCTACCATTATAACCGACTCTGTGTAACCCTAGCCCTCTCCGGTGTCTATATAAACCGGAGGGTTTTAGTCCGTAGGACGAAGAACAATCATACCATAGGATAGCTTCTAGGGTTTAGCCTCTCTGATCTCGTGGTAGATCTACTCTTGTACTACCCATATCATCAATATTAGTCAAGCAGGAGTAGGGTTTTACCTCCACCGAGAGGGCCCGAACCTGGGTAAAAACATCGTGTCCCTTATCTCCTGTTACCATCCGCCTAGACGCATAGTTCGGGACCCCCTACCCGAGATCCGCCGGTTTTGACATCGACATTGGTGCTTTCATTGAGAGTTCCTCTGTGTCGTCACCTTTAGGCCCGATGGCTCCTTCGATCATCAACAACGACGCGGTCCAGGGTGAGACTTTTCTCCCCAGGCAGATCTTCGTATTCGGCGGCTTTGCACTGCGGTCCAACTCACTTGGCCATCTGGAGCAGATTAAAAGCTATGCCCCTGGCCATCAGGTCAGATTTGGAAGTTTGGACTATACGGCTGACATCCGCGGAGACTTGATCTTCGACGGGTTCGAGCCACAACCAAGCACGCCGCACTGTCACGATGGGCATGATCTAGCTCTGCTGCCGGACAGTGTCCTGGAGGCCGCACAAGTGTCCGCTCCGACCCTTAGCTCGGAGCCAACTGCGCCGATCGAGGATGGGTGGCTGGACACCGCCTCGGGGGCTGCTACCTCTATGGCGATAGAGCCGAATACCAACCCTGTCCTTTGTGAAGCTCGTGAATCCAAGGTGCCGGACTCCTCTCCAGACTCTGAACTTTCCGCACCCCTGCCAATCGAATCCGATTGAGCGCCGATCATGGAGTTCACCGCTGCGGACATCTTTCAGCACTCGCCCTTTGGCGACATCCTGAATTCACTAAAGTGTCTCTCTTTATCAGGAGAGCCCTGGCCGAATTATGGTCAGGATGGTTGGGATGCAGACTACGAAGAAATTCAAAGCCCACCCACCACCCACTTCATAGCCACTGTCGATGACTTAACCAACATGCTAGACTTCGACTCCGAAGACATCGACGGTATGGACGATGATGCAGGAGACGACCAAGAACCAGCGCCTATAGGGCACTGGAAGGCCACCTCGTCATACGACATTTACATGGTGGACATCCCAAAGGATGGGAATGGCGATGGAACAACGGAGGACGACCCCTCCAAGAAACAGCCTAAGCGCCGGCGTCAGCGGCGCCGCTCTAAATACCGCCACAGCAAAAATGGAGATTCCGGCACCGGAGACAATAACACCCCGGACATTGCCGAATACAACCCCCTCCAGCAGGATTCAGTGCAGGAGGATGGAGAAGCCAGCCCTCATGAGAGAGCGGCAGACAGAAAGGTAGAGGACGATAATTATATGCCTCCCTCCAAAGACGAGGCAAGCCTCGACAACGACGAATTTGTAGTGCCTGAGGATCCCGTCGAACAAGAGCATTTCAAACGCAGGATTATGGCCACGTCAAGAAAAAGCAGCAACAGCTTAGAGCTGACCAAGACTTGCTAGCTGACAGATGGACTGAAGTCCTTGCGGCCAAAGAGTATGAACTCGAACGCCCCTCCAAGAGCTACCCAAAACGTAGGCTGCTACCCCGATTAGAGGAGGAAGCACCTAAACCTACATCACCGGCAAGATATACGGCCGACCGCCACCTCGTGGTCAGCGATAGAGAGCCTCTCGGCCCTACATTCAAGCCGCACCCCGGCGCCGCTCAAAAAATACGAAGGCACGGGAAAATGCGCCAGACCTGCGGGATATACTCGAGGACAAGGCAAGGCAAACAAGATCGATCTACGGATCGCGTGGGCGCCCCACGATACGTGATGACAACCAAATCACGCCGGATCTGACAAGTCCGCCGGGCGAACACAGCAGACAAAGCTCATTTGAGCTGTGTCGTGACATAGCCCAATATAGAGGCGCCGCACACCCACTATGCTTCACAGACGAATAGATGGATCATCAAATCCCTGAGGGTTTCAAATCCGTAAACATTGAATCATACGATGGCACAACAGATCCGGCAGTCTGGATCGAGGACTATCTCCTGCATATCCACATGGCCCGCGGTGATGATCTACACGCCATCAAATACCTCCCACTCAAGCTTAAAGGACCAGCGTGGCATTGGCTTAACAGCTTGCCATCAGAGTCAATCAGTTGTTGGGAAGACCTAGAAGCCGCATTCCTCGACAACTTCTAGGGCACTTATGTGCGACCACCAGACGCCGATGACCTAAGCCACATAATTCAGCAGCCAGAAGAATCGGCCAGACAATTCTGGACACGGTTCCTAACCAAGAAAAATCAAATCGTTGACTCTCCGGATGCAGACGCCCTTGCAGCCTTCAAACACAACATCCGCGACGAGTGGCTTGCCCGGCACCTAGGACAGGAAAAGCCGAAATCCATGGCAGCCCTCACAACACTCATGACCCGCTTCTGCGCGGGAGAGGATAGCTGGCTAGCTCGTAGTAACAACATGATCAAGAGCCCTGGTAATTCGGATACCAAGGACACCAATGGCAGGTCACGTTGCAACAAGCACAAGCGCCGCATTAACGGTGATAATACTGAAGATACGGCAGTCAATGCCGGATTAAGAGGCTCTAAACCTGGTCAGCGGAAAAAGCCATTCAAAAGAAATACTCAGGCCCCGTCCAATTTGGACAGAATACTCGATCGCTCGTGCCAGATACACGGCACCCCCGAAAAGCCAGCCAATCACACCAATAGGGATTGTTGGGTGTTCAAGCAGGCAGGCAAGTTAACTGCCAAAAATAATGACAAGGGGCTGCATAGCGATGATGAGGAGGAGACCCGGCCGCCGAACAATAGAGGACAGAAGGGTTTCCCCCCACAAGTGCGGACGGTGAACATGATATACGCAACCCACATACCCAAAAGGGAGCGGAAGCGTGCACTCAGGGACGTATATGCGATGGAGCCAGTCGCCCCAAAGTTCAATCATTGGTCCTCCTGCACGATCACCTTTGATCGAAGGGACCACCCCACTAGCATCCGCCATGGCGGATTTGCCGCATTGGTTCTAGACCCAATTGTCGATGGATTTCACCTCACTAGAGTCCTGATGGACGGCGGCAGCAGCCTGAACCTACTTTATCAGGATACAGTGCGCAAGATGGGCATAGACCCTCAAGGATTAAACCCACCAAAGACGACTTTCAAGGGGTTCATACTGAAGGAAATATGCCCTAGAGGCAATAATAAAGTTATTATTTATTTCCTTATTTCATGATAAATGTTTATCATTCATGCTAGAATTGTATTAGGAAACATGATACATGTGTGAATGCATAGACAAACAAGATGTCACTAGTATGCCTCTACTAGACTAGCTTGTTAATCAAAGATGGTTATGTTTCCTAGCCATGAACAAGGAGTTGTTATTTGATTAACAAGGTCACATCATTGGTAGAATGATCTGATTGACATGACCCATTCCCTTAGCTTAGCACACGATCGTTTAGTATGTTGCTCTGCTTCTATCCATGACATATACATGTACCGTAACTATGAGATTATGCAACTCCGTTTACGGAGGAACACTTTGGTGCTACCAAAGCGTCACAACGAATCGGGTGATTATAAAGGAGTACTACAGGTGTCTCCAAAGGCGATGTTGGGTTGGCGATTTGAGATTAGGTTTTGTCACTCCGATTGTCGGAGAGGTATCTCTGGGCCCTCTCGGTAATACACATCACTTTGAAGCCTTGCAAGCACTACAACTAATGAGTTAGTTATGAGATGATGTATTACGGAACGAGTAAAGAGACTTGCGGTAACGAGATTGAACTAGGTATTGGATACCGACGATCGAATCTCGGGCAAGTAACATACCGATGACAAAGGAACAACGTATGTTGTTATGCGGTCTGACCGACAAAGATCTTCGTAGAATATGTAGGAACCAATATGGGCATCGAGGTCCGCTATTGGTTATTGACCGAGAATAGTTCTAGGTCATGTCTACATTGTTCTCGAACCGTAGGGTCCGCACGCTTAAGGTTTCGATGGCGATTATTATGAGTTTATGTATTTTGATGTACCAAGAAGTTCGAGTCCGGATGTGATCACGAACATGACGAGGAGTCTCGAAATGGTCGAGACATAAAGATTGATATATTGACGGCTATATTCGGACAGGAAAGGTTTCGAAGTTTCCGGAGAAACCGGAGTTGGGAGGTTACTGGAACCCCTGGGGAATATGGGCCTTAGTGGGCCAAGAGGGGAGAGAGGGCCGCACCAGAGGTGGCGCCGCCCTGTGGGAGTCCGAATAGGACAAGGAGGGGGCGGCCCCTTCCCTCCTCTCCCTCCTCTTTCCTTCCCCTTCTCCTTCCTAGTTGGACTAGGAAAGGGAGTCCTACTCAACTAGGAGGAGGACTCCCCCTCCTTGGCGCGCCTATAGGGGCGGCCGGCCTCCCCTCCCTCCTTTATATACGGGGCAAGGGGCACCCTAGAACACACAAGTATTGATCTACGGATCGTTCCTTAGCCGTGTGCGGTGCCCCTTCCACCATATTCCACCTCGGTCATACCGTCATGAAGCTTAGGCGAAGCCCTCTTGCGTGAAACATCAAGATCGCCACCACGCTGTCGTGCTGACGGAACTCTCCCTCGACACTCGGCTGGATCGGAGTACGAGGGACGTCATCGAGCTGTACGTGTGTCAAGAACTTGGGGGCGCCGGAGTAACGGCGTCGGGATCGGTCGGATCGCGAGGAGAACGTACGACTAATTCCTCTACGTTGTGATCGCTTCCGCTTCGGGTCTACAAGGGTATGTAGACAACACTCTCCCCTCTCGTTGCTATTCATCACCATGATCTTGCGTGTACGTAGGAAATTTTTTGAAATTACTACGTTTCCCAACAGTGGCATCAGAGCCAGGTTTTTATGGTTTGATGTTTTGCACGAGTAGAACACAAGTAAGTTGTGGGCGATACAAGTCATACTACCTACCAGCATGTCATACTTTGGTTCAGCGGTATTGTGTGATGAAGCGGCCGGACCGACATTACGCCAGACGCTTACGTGAGACTGGTTTCACCGCCACGAGCACTCGTTGCTTAAAGGTGGTGGTGGGTGCTGTCTCTCTCACTTTAGTTGAACTGAGTGGCTACGCCGGTCCTTGAGAAGGTTAAACGGAGTCTATTTGACGAAGTATCGTTGTGGTTTTGATGCGAGGTGAGATTGGTTCTTGCTTAAGCCCGTAGCAGCCACGTAAAATTTGCAACAACAAAGTAGAGGACGTCTAACTTGTTTTTGCAGGGCATGTTGTGATGTGATATGGTCAAGGCGTGATGCTATATTTTATTGTATGAGATGATCATGTTTTGTAACCGGTTATCGCAATCGGTGGAGCCATATGGTTGTCGCTTTATTGTATGCAATGCAATCATACTGTAATGCTTTACTTTATCACTAAGCGGTAGCGATAGTCGTAGAAGCATAATATTTGGCGAGACAACAACGATGCTACGATGAAGATCAAGGTGTCGCGCCGGTGATGATGGTGATCATGGTGGTGCTGCAAGATGGAGATCATGAAGCACAAGATGATGATGACCATATCATATCACTTATATTGATTTGCATGTGATGTTTATCCTTTTTATGCATCTTATCTTGCTTTGATTGACGGTAGCATTATAAGATGATCTCTCACTAAATTATCAAGAAGTGTTCTCCCGAGTATGCACCGTTGCCAAAGTTAAATCGTGCCCGGACACCACGTGATGATCGGGTGTGATAAGCTCTCGTCCATCTACAACGGGTGCAAGCCAGTTTTGCACACGCAGAATACTCGGGTTATACTTGACGAGCCTAGCATATGCGAGATATGGCCTCGGAACACGGAGACCGAAAGGTCGGCGTGAATCATATAGTAGATATGATCAACACAAGATGTTCACCATTGAAAACTACTCCATTTCACGTGATGATCGGTTATGGTTTAGTTGATTTGGATCACGTGATCACTTAGATGACTAGAGAGATGTTTTTCTAAGTGGGAGTTCTTAAGTAATATGATTAATTGAACTTAAATTTATCATGAACTTAGTACCGATAGTATCTTGCTTGTTTATGTTTGATTGTAGATAGATGGCTCGTCTTTGTTGTTCCGTTGAATTTTAATGCGTTCCTTGAGAAAGCAAAGTTGAAAGATGATGGTAGCAATTACGGATCGGGTCCGTAATCGAGGATTATCCTCATTCTTTGCCGGAAGAGTTACGTCTGGATGCACCGCTGGGTGCGAACTGCTTCTTGATGCTGGCGACGACGTTAAGAACGTCTGGCGAGCAAAGCGATGACTACTCTATAGTTCGATGTGCCATGCTTTACGGCTTAGAACCGGGACTTCAACGACGTTTTGAGCGTCATGGAGCATATGAGATGTTCCAGAGTTGAAGTTGATATTCAACAGAATGCGGATTGAGAGATATGAAGTCTCCAATAAGTTCTATAGCTGCAAGATGGAGGAGAACAGTTCGTTAGTGAGCACATACTCGGAATGTCCAGGTACTACAATCACTTGACACAATTGGGAGTTAATCTTCCGGATGATTGTGTCATTGATGAATTCTTCAATCACGCCACCAAGCTACAAAGGCTTCGTGATGAACTATAATATGCAAGGGTTAGTAAAGACTATACCGAGCTCTTCGCAATGCTAAAGGCTGCGGAGGTAGAAATCAAAAAGGAGCATCAAGTGTTGATGGTCAATAAGACCACTAGTTTCAAGAAGAAAGGCAAAGGGAAGAAGAAGGAACTTCAAGAAGAACAGCAAGCAAGTTCTTTGCTCGGGAGAAGAAACCCAAGTCGGACCTAAGCACTAAGCGAAAGTGCTTCTACCGCAAGCGGATCGGTCCTTTGAAGCGGAACTGCCCCAAGTATTTGGCGGATAAGAAGGATGGCAAGGTGAACAAAGGTATATGTGATATACATGTTATTGATGTGTACCTTACTAGAGCTCGCAGAGCACTGGTATTTGATCTGGTTACATTGCTAATATTTGCAACTCAAGCAGGACTACGGATTGCTTAACACCGCAAAGGACGAGGTGACGATGCGCGTGGGAAATGGTTCCAAAGTCGATGTGATCGCGGTCGGCACGCTACCTCTACATCTACCTTGGGATTAGTTTTAGACCTAAATAATTGTTATTTGGTGCTGCGTTGAGCATGAACATTATATCTGGATCTTGTTTGATGCGAGGCGGTTATTCATTTAAATCGAGAGAATAATGGTTGTTCTATTTATATGAGTAATATCTTTTATGGTCATGCACCCTTGAGGAGTGGTCTATTTTGATGAATCTCGATTGTAGTGATACACATATTCATAATGTTGAAACCAAAAGATGCAGAGTTGATAATGATAGTGCAACTTATTTGTGGCATTGCCGTTTAGGTCATATCGTGTAAAGCGCATGAAGAAACTCCATCTTGATGGACTTTTGGAGTCACTTGATTATGAATCACTTGGCACTTGCGAACCGTGCCTTATGGGCAAGATGACTAGAACCCGTTCTCGGTACTATGGAGAGAGCAACAGATTTGTTGGAAATCATACATCTGAGATGTATGTGGTCCGATGAATGTTGAGGCTCTGGCGGATATCGTTATTTTCTCACCTTCACAGATGACTTAAGCGGATATGGGTATATCTACTTAATGAAACATAAGTCTGAAACATTTGAAAAGTTCAAAGAATTTGAGTGAAGTTGAAAATCATCGTAATAAGAAAATTAAATTTCTATGATCGATCGTGGAGGTGAATATTTGAGTTCTGAGTTTGGTCTACATTTGAAACAATGCGGAATAGTTTAGCAACTCACGCCACCCGAACACCACAACAGTAATGGTGTGTCCGAACGTCGAATCGCACTTTACTAGATATGGTGCGATCTATGATGTCTCTTCTGATTTACCGCTATTGTTTTGGGGTTATGCTCTAGAGACGGCCGCATTCACATCGAATAGAACACCGTCGAAATCCGTTGAGACGACACCTTATGAACTATGGTTTGGCAAGAAACCAAAGTTGTCGTTTCTAAAAGTTTGGGGATGCGATGCTTATGTGAAAAAGCTTCAACCCGATAAGCTCGAACCCAAATCGGAGAAATGTGTCTTCATAGGATACCCAAAGGAGACAGTTGGGTACACCTTCTATCACAGATCCGAAGGCAAGACATTCGTTGCTAAGAATGGATCCTTTCTAGAGAAGGAGTTTCTCTCGAAAGAAGTGAGTGGGAGGAAAGTGGAAATTGATGAGGTAATAGTACCTTCTCCCTTACTTGAAAGTAGTTAAATCGCAGAAACCGGTTTCGAGACATCTACACCAAGTAGTGAGGAAGTTGATGATGTTGATCATGAAACTTGAGATCAAGTTACTCAGAACCTCGTAGATCAACCAGAGTAAGATCCGCACTGAGTGGTACGGTAATCCTGTTCGGAAATCATGCTACTAGATCATGATGAACCCACGAACTATGAAGAAGCGATGGTGAGCCCAGATTCGCAAAATGGCTTGAGGCCTTGAAATCGAGATGGGATCCATGTATGAAAACAAAGTATGGACTTTGGTTGACTTGCCCGAGGGTAGGCAAGCAATAGAAAACAAGTGGATCTTCAAGAAGAAGACCGACGACGGTAATGTTATCGTTCTATAAAGCTCGACTTGTCGCAAAAGGTTTTCGACAAGTTCAAGGGATTGACTACGATGAGACCTTCTCACCGTAGCGATGCTTAAGTCCGTCCGAATCATGTTAGCAATTGCCGCATTTTATGATTATGAAATTTGGCAAATGGATGTAAAGCGCATTCTGAATGGATTTACGGAAGAAGAGTTGTATATGATGCAACCGAAGGTTTTATCGATCCAAAGGAGCTAACAAAGTGTGCAAGCTCCAATGATCCATCTATGGACTGGTGCAAGCATCTCGGAGTTGGAATAAACGCTTTGATAGTGTGATCAAAGCATTTGGGTTTGTATGACTTTGGAGAAGCTTTGTATTTACAAGAAAGTGAGTGGGAGCTCAGAGCATTTACGATATTATATGTAGATGACATATTGCTGATCGGAAATGATATAGAATTTTGGATAGCATAAAGGGATACTTGAATAAGAGTTTTTCAATGAAAGACCTCGGTGAAGCTGCTTACATATTGGGCATTAAGATCTATAGAGATAGATCAAGACGCTTAATTGGACTTTCACAAAGCACATACCTTGACAAAATTTTGAAGAAGTTCAAAATGGATCAAGCAAAGAAAGGGTTCTTGCACGTGTTACAAGGTGTGAAGTTGAGTAAGACTCAATGCCCGACCACCGCAGAAGATAGAGAGAAAATGAAAGATGTTCCTATGCTTCAGCCATAGGCTCTATCATGTATGCAATGGCGTGTACCGGACTGATGTGTGCCTTGCTATAAGCCTAGCAGGAGGTACCAAAGTAATCCAGAGTGGATCATCGGACAGCGGTCAAGAACATCCCGAAATACGAAAAGGACTAAGGATATGTTTCTCGTATATGGAGGTGACAAAGAGCTCATAAAACAGTTACGTTGATGCAAGCTTTGACACTAATCCGGACGACTCTAAATCGCAGACCGGATACGTATTTACACTAAGCGGAGGAGTCGGTTGGTGCAGTTCCAAACAAAGCGTCGAAGCGGGATCTACATGTGAAGCGGAGTACATAGCAACCGGAAGCAGCTAATGAAGGAGTGCGGATGAAGGAGTTCATATCCGATCTAGGTGTCATACCTAATGCATCGGGTCCAATGAAAATCTTTCGTGACAATCTTGGAGCAATTGCCTTAGCAAAGGAATCCAGATTTCACAAGAGGACCAAGCACATCAAGAGACGCTTCAATTCCATCCGGACTTAGTCCGGTGGGAGACATAGAGATTTGCAAGATACATACGGATCTGAATGTTGCGGAACCGTTGACTAAGCCTCTTCCACGAGCAAAACATGATCGGCACCAAGACTCCATGGGTGTTAGAATCATTACTATGTAATCTAGATTATTGACTCTAGTGCAAGTGGGAGATGAAGGAAATATGCCCTAGAGGCAATAATAAAGTTATTATTTATTTCCTTATTTCATGATAAATGTTTATCATTCATGCTAGAATTGTATTAACAGGAAACATGATACATCTGTGAATGCATAGACAAACAAGATGTCACTAGTATGCCTCTACTAGACTAGCTTGTTAATCAAAGATGGTTATGTTTCCTAGCCATGAACAAGGAGTTGTTATTTGATTAACAAGGTCACATCATTGGTAGAATGATCGATTGACATGACCCATTCCTTAGCTTAGCACACGATCGTTTAGTATGTTGCTACTGCTTCTATCCATGACATATACATGTACCGTAACTATGAGATTATGCAACTCCGTTTACGGAGGAACACTTTGGTGCTACCAAACGTCACAACGTAATCGGGTGATTATAAAGGAGTACTACAGTGTCTCCAAAGGCAGATGTTGGGTTGGCGTATTTCGAGATTAGGTTTTGTCACTCCGATTGTCGGAGAGGTATCTCTGGGCCCTCTCGGTAATACACATCATTGAAGCCTTGCAAGCACTACAACTAATGAGTTAGTTATGGGATGATGTATTACGGAACGAGTAAAGAGACTTGCGAACGAGATTGAACTAGGTATTGGATACCGATGATCGAATCTCGGGCAAGTAACATACCGATGACAAAGGAACAACGTATGTTGTTATGCGGTCTGACCGACAAAGATCTTCGTAGAATATGTAGGAACCAATATGGGCATCCGGTCCCGCTATTGGTTATTGACCGAGAATAGTTCTAGGTCATGTCTACATTGTTCTCGAACCGTAGGGTCCGCACGCTTAAGGTTTCGATGGCGGTTATTATGAGTTTATGTATTTTGATGTACCGAAGAAGTTCGAGTCCGGATGTGATCACGGACATGACGAGGAGTCTCGAAATGGTCGAGACATAAAGATTGATATATTGACGGCTATATTCGGACAGGAAAGGTTCCGGAAGTTTCCGGAGAAAACCGGAGTCTTTGGAGGGTTACTGGAACCCCGGGGAATATGGGCCTTAGTGGGCCAAGAGGGAGAGAGAGGGCCGCACCAGAGGTGGCGCCCCTGTGGGAGTCCGAATAGGACAAGGAGGGCGGCCCCCTTCCCTCTCCTCTCCTCTCTTTCCTTCCCCTTCTCCTTCCTAGTTGGACTAGGAAAGGGAGTCCTACTCAACTAGGAGGAGGACTCCCCCCTCCTGGCGCGCCTATAGGGGCGGCCAGCCTCCCCTCCCTCCTTTATATACGGGGGCAAGGGGGCACCCTAGAACACACAAGTATTGATCTACGGATCGTTCCTTAGCCGTGTGCGGTGCCCCCTTCCACCATATTCCACCTCGGTCATACCGTCGCGAAGCTTAGGCGAAGCCCTGCGCCGGTGAAACATCAAGATCCACCACTGCCGCCGTCGTCTTGTGGAACTCTCCCTCGACACTCGGCTGGATCGAGTACGAGGGACGTCATCGAGCTGTCGTGTGTCAAGAACTCGGGCGCCGGAGTGGCGTCGGGATCGGTCGGATCGCGAGGAGAACGTCGACTAATTCCTCTACGTTGTGATCGCTTCCGCTTGGTCTACAAGGGTATGTAGACAACACTCTCCCTCTCGTTGCTATTCATCACCATGATCTTGCGTGTACGTAGGAAAATTTTTGAAATTACTACGTTCCCCAACACATACCGGTGTAGAGGCCAATCAGATAGGCTCAATTACACTTGAAGTGGTCTTGGATCCCGGATAACTTCCGGCGAGGAGTTAATCTTGACATAGTCCCGTTCGCAGCGGCTATCATGCCACCGCCGGACAAACTGCATTGCAAAGTTCAATGTGGTGCCGCACTATGCATACCTCAAGCTCAAGATGCCAGCCCTCGAGGAGTCATTACGGTCAGCGGAAACACGAACGCTCTCCGAACGGAGGAGCATACAATCTACTCTCATGGCGGAAGTACAAAGCAGCCTCTTAAGGCAATTCTCAAGTCCGACTGTTAAGCGGCCGGACACTGTCAAGCGCGCCTGGAGTAACCTACAACAAGACCGCCTGGAACTTCCGAGCACGCGTAGCAATGCGGCCCCAACCCCAGCCCTCGCAAAATTGCGAGACCAGTACCACACGTACATAACTATGCTTTGGAGATACCATGGGCATAGGGGTAGGGGCATGACCACGGCATGCCCGGAGAGCGGCTCAACCGCACCAGGGGCTCCCAATTGTGTCATTCTTTTTTCTCTCTTATTCGCAGGACTCCATATTCCAGAAGCCCTGTCCGGCAGTAGAATTGCCGAACTCACGATGCAACAACCAGGGAAGCAGAAAAACTACGTCGAGTGTCCAGGTGTTCTCTATTACGAGCAGTATACCTGTTTTACATACCATCCCGCAGCCTACCCCTGGAGGGGGACATGTTAAACAGTCCCATCCCTTGCTTATCGCACTATTTGTATGGTTCTGCTCTCATTGCAGTATTTTTTGAATAAGCAATGCATCGCTTTTTGCCTATTATTGCATTCCTTTTTATCCACATATGTTCACTTATGACATGTTGCATCCGTACACTTTGGTACGGCCAAATACACCAGGGGCTTAAGTTCCCCAAAATATGGTGTGATAAGTCCGAACACTTTCACAAGTGCGGCACCCCGAACTTATAGCATTATATGCATCGGCTCTGAATCATGTCTTGGGTCAATAGTTGGGTTTGCCCGGCTCCCATGTTTTGGTACCTTACGTTCCGTTATATCGGCTAAGGTAGCTTGGGAGAACCAACTGCGATTGTGCCCGGTTGAGTTGGGTTGAGCCCTCGGTGAGAAAGCTAAAACTGACCGTCATGATAGGGCGAGAGCCGGTCGCTGTTCGAGAGGTTTTTCGAGTCCCTAAAGACTTATGCCGCTTAGAGCGAGGAGCCGGCTTTGTTCGGCCCAGGCGTGGATAGCGCCTCGAATTCGGTCTTCCGAACACTAGGGGCTTCCCCGAAATTTAAAATTACAGAATTCTATGGCTAAGTGGGAGTATTCAAGCATTATAAGTCCGGTTGCCTCGTTCGTTGTGTTGAGCGCCTCCCTCGAAGGACCCAAAAATGGGAACAAGAGCGCTCAAGTTTATCCCGAACACCCCAGCACTTGTGGCATGGGGGCTGAAGCTAACGACTTGCCATCTCTCAAATTATATAAACGGCCGCACAGAAGGTAATATTTTAAATTAACAAGCGTTGCTTAGCGCATATGAACAAAGTTTTTAGCGTACAGGATAACAAATGCGAGTTTACTCAAAAATTACATCTTTGGAGCATTCACCCGCTATAAGGCGGGCACCCTTCAGGACGTTCCCATAATACATCTCGGGCTTGCGATACTCCCAAACTGAGCATCAGGGGCTCCTGTCTATGCGGTACTATTTTTACATATCTTAATTACATACCTCAAAGCCTGTTAGAAGGCTGGTACAGGCTTCAGTCAGCCCGCTCTTGGCGGACTGAACTTTCTGAATCACCACACTCATAACAGTGCGGTGCTCCTCGTCGATGGAGGCGCCGTTGGCGCCCCGGCAAATTATCCGGCGCCCCGGTTGGGACGAAGGTCACCAAGATCGCAGATCTTGCCCTTCTTACGAAGGGGCCGCCCGCCGGACTCTGGAACCACTAAAGGTTCCGGCGCGGAGTCCGGCCCAGGGCTGAACTCAGAACCCTTTGGGGGTTGATCCCCCTCATGCCCAAAGTCCGGGAGATTGCCCTTCGGCACCTCCGGAACCTCCTCCTCCTGGCTGGGCCCCTTTTGGGACCCCACCTCGGTGTCATCCGCAACGGGAGGAGAGGAGACGGCCGGACGTGAAGTGCTATCCACGTCTGATGGCGCCAGGGAGCCGCTCGTTGAAGTGTCGAGCCCGTCCTTGGGCGGGCTGCAGGGTTATATTCGGCGTTAAGAGATTCTATACAACAAATGAAACACCATGAGTTATTCTGGTATCCGGACACTTACGAAGTCGCCAGGGGCTTAGTCCTTGGTGGCCACTCCTCTTCATCGTCGTCGGCATTGATGGAGTAGTCCAGGGGGAGGGTCCTTCCCTTCTTGGACCCTTCGGCCTCCCCCGTTGGGGAGG
The DNA here is from genome assembly GCA_021437245.1 of Aegilops speltoides. Classification (NCBI taxonomy): domain Eukaryota; kingdom Viridiplantae; phylum Streptophyta; class Magnoliopsida; order Poales; family Poaceae; genus Aegilops; species Aegilops speltoides. Next base: position 140,288,742 of record CM038143.1, read on the forward strand.
CCTTCCTTTTCTTCTCTCCCCCCGCTAGGGGAGAGGCCTCTTTTTTCTCCTCCTCGTCTTCGCGGGAGGAGTCCGCCTCGGAGTCATCAGACGATGAGTCCGATAACACCTGACGCCGGGAACTCTTTCGGGTTCCCGTGGCCTTCTTCTTGGCCTTCTTCTCCGGCGCCACATAAGGCGCTAGAGCCAGCAGCCCCGTTAATTGGGCGTCCATTGGGTCTTCTGGCAAGGGAGCCGAACAATTAACCTGCCCGGACGTCTTTTGCCAGGCTTGTCAAACGTGAAGGGAGTTTAGATCCCGCATAGAGTCAAACTATGGAAAATGAGCGTCCTGTAAAGGGTAAAATAGGTTACCTCACCGGCTTGACGCTGCGAGCTGAATCTGCGGTCTTCGATAGCGGATGCGGGAGCCTCGGCGCCCTTGAACAGCACCTTCCAGGCATCTTCGTACGTGGTGTCGAAGAGCCTGCTCAAGGTTTGGTGCTGTGCCGGATCAAACTCCCACAAATTAAAGGCCCATTTCTGGCACGGGAGGATCCGGCGGATGAGCATGACCTGGACTACGTTGACAAGCTTGAGCTTCTTGTTCACCAAGGTTTGGACACAGATTGAGTCGGTCGGCTCCTCCGAATCACCCCATGATAGGCCCTTCTCTTTCTAGGAGGTGAGCAGCGTGGGGATACGGATCTGAATCGGGGGCGCTGCCCATTCAGTGGTCACGGCTCGGTGATGTAGAACCACCCGATTGCCACCCCTTTATGGTCTCCACAAAGGAGCCCTCGAGCCATAGGACGTTGGGCATCTTGCCCACCATGGCACCTCCGCTTTTCTGCTTGGCGGCCGCCCACTACCTTGGCTTGACATTGAAGGTCTTGACCATAGGCGAAGTGGGGCTGGATGCGAGAGGAAGGCCTCGCACACCACGATGAACGCCGAGATGTTGAGGATGAAATTGGGGCCGATCGTGGAAATCCAGGCCATAGTAGAACATGAGCCCCCGGACAAATGGGTGAAGTGGAAAACCTAGTACGCGGAGGAAGTGGGTGAGGAACACCACCCTCTCATGGGGCTCGGGGTGGGGATGAGCTGCCTTGTCGGGGAGCCGATCTGTGATGTCATTTGGACAAGTATCCGCTTTTGCAGCCTCTTGATGTGCCCTCCGTGACGGAGGAGGCCATCCACTGCCCCGCTCCGGACATGGCTGGGGAAGGATGAGGCGAGATGTGCGGACTTGGGCGCTGGAGCTCGATCTGTGAAATGGATAAGCAAAGGAGGAAGAAGGCGAGGTAAAAAGGTGGATCCTTATCCCTTATATGGACGGACGAAACTATCGTCCCCACCAGCTGGTAAAACTCGCTTGTCTCCAAGCGCCGTAATCAATGGCGCGGTTGGGTTACCCACGCCCGTATTGATGAGAATCCCGGAATAAGGGACACGATCTTTGCTTTGACAAGGCGTGCCAAGGAAACCGCCGCTAAACGCTACCGAGGTGGGACAAGAAAAGCGATTGAATAAAGGCTTGGCCGTGGTGTGATGTCACGCCACGGAATACGTCAGCAGATTGAACTTGTGTAAATATTATTCTCTCTACGGTGGTATGTGGAACTTATTTTGCAAAGCCGGATACTATCCTCATGTTCAAAATCTTCCATGAAGTATTCGGAGGAGGAACCCGCCTTGCAATGCCGAAGACAACATACGCGCTGGACTCACGTCATTGAAGCCTGGTTCAGGGGCTACTGAGGGAGTCCTGGACTAGGGGGTGTCCGGATAGCCGAACTATCATCTTTGGCCGGACTCCTAGACTATGAAGATGCAAGATTGAAGACTCCGTCCGGTGTCCGGATGGGACTTTCCTTGGCGTGGAAGGCAAGCTTGGCGATACGGATATGTAGATCTCCTACCATTATAACCAACTCTGTGTAACCCTAGCCCTCTCCGGTGTCTATATAAACCGAAGGGTTTTAGTCCGTAGGACGAAGAACAATCATACCATAGGCTAGCTTCTAGGGTTTAGCCTCTCTGATCTCGTGGTAGATCTACTCTTGTACTACCCATATCATCAATATTAATCAAGCAGGAGTAGGGTTTTACCTCCACCGAGAGGGCCCGAACCTGGGTAAAAAGATCGTGTCCCTTATCTCCTGTTACCATCTGCCTAGACGCACAGTTCGGGACCCCCTACCCGAGATCCGCCGGTTTTGACACCGACACCGATCATGATGTTGTAAAATATCTTATGGAAAAGAAAGATGCTAAACCTAGACTCGTTAGGTGGGTTCTTCTGCTACAAGAATTTGATTTGCATATCACTAATAGGAAAGGAGCAGAGAACCCCGTAGCCGATAACTTGTCTAGGCTTGAAAATATTCTTGATGACCCACAACCTATTAATGATAGTTTTCCTGATGAACAATTAGCTGCAATAAATGTTTCTAATAGTACACCTTGGTATGCTGATTATGCTAATTATATTGTTGCTAAATACATACCACCTAGCTTCATATACCAACAAAAGAAAAAAAAATTCTTCTATGATTTAAGACATTACTTTTGGGATGCCCACATCTTTATAAAGAAGGAGTAGATGGTATTATTAGACGTTGTGTACCTGAGCATGAACAGGAACAAATCCTACAGAAATTTCACTCCGAAGCTTATGGAGGACATCACGCGGGAGACAGAACCGCTCATAAGGTATTGCAATCTGGTTTTTTTGGCCTACTCTCTTCAAGGATGCTCGTAAGTTTGTCTCGTCTTGTGATGAATGTCAAAGAATAGGTAATATAGGTAAGCATCAAGAAATGCCTATGAATTATTCACTTGCTGTTGAACCATTCGATGTTTGGGGATTTGATTTCATGGGGCCTTTTCCTTCCTCTAATGGGTATACTCATATTTTGGTTGTTGTTGATTATGTTACTAAGTGGGTAGAAGCTATTCCAACTAGTAGTGCTGATCACAACAGCTCTATTAAAATGCTTAAGGAAGTTATTTACCCAAGGTTTGGAGTCCCTGGATATTTAATGACTGATGGTGGTTCACACTTTATTCATGGCGCTTTTCGTAAAATGCTTGCTAAGTATGATGTTAACCATAGAATTGCTTCTCCTTACCATCCTCAGTCTAATGGTCAAGTTGAACTTAGTAATAGAGAAATAAAACTAATCTTACAAAAGACTGTCAATAGGTCCCGGAAGAATTGGTCTAAGAAACTAGATGATACACTTTGGGCTTATAGAACAGCATATAAAAATCCTATGGGCATGTCTCCTTATAAAATGGTTTATGGAAAAGCTTGTCATTTGCCTCTTGAGTTAGAACACAAAGCATATTGGGCAATTAAGAACTCAACTATGATTTCGAACTTGCTGGTGAAAAGAGGTTATTTGATATTAGCTCATTGGATGAATGGAGAACCCAGGCTTATGAAAATGCAAAGTTATTGGAAGAAAAAGTTAAAAGGTGGCATGACAAAAGAATCCAAAAGCGTGAGTTCAAGGTTGGAGAATATGTTCTTTTGTACAACTCTCGTTTCAGATTCTTTGCAAGAAAACTCCTCTCCAAATGGGAAGGACCCTATGTTATCGAGGAGGTCTACCGATCTAGAGCTATCAAAATAAATAATGCCAAAGGTATTAACCCGAAAGTTTTCAATGGGCAACGAATAAAACATTATAACTCAGGTACGCTCATTAATTTTGAAAGCAATATTATCCAAACTTTGACACAGGAAGAAAACATAAAAGAAACCTTTCGGAACACTCCAGAATCGTGAAAAATGGGAGGTACGTGATACGGCAAGTAAACGGACTCCAAAAAATCCGCAAATATATTTTTTGTCAGTTTTGGAATATTTAAAAAATTAGGAAAATAAGAAACTTCCAGGAAAGTGACCCTGGTGGGCACGATACACCAGCCATGTGCGCCCCGGTGGGTTGTGCCCACCTCTGGTACTTTCTGGACTCTGTTTTTCTTCTGTTCTGCTTGTTCCCCAAGATAAAAAAAATCTTTATATACCCCCCGAACCCGTTGACCTCCGTATAACGGAGAAATCTCCTGTTTTCTTTTCCTCGTTGTTTTCTGTCAGATCTGTTGAGCCAGGCATCATGTCTTCTTCTTCCTCTAACCATATGGAAGAGGATGCTTGGTTGATGAAGATCGAGCCGAAGAGGGAAGACCCCGTTGGAGCAGGTAAGGAGGACAAGAGCAAGGAGGCCACCGGAGATCAAGTGTCGATGGTCGAGCAAGCCTTGCCTGCTGATGAGGAGGAGGAAGATATCCTTCAACCTTACTATGCTCATCTTACCCCCACTGAGATTGCAGCCTTCGGGATCATTGAAACGGTTCGTGTGCAAAATAAGTATCTCACCCGTGAAAATATTTTGCATCTGGAGCACATTGTCTCCCTTCGGAGCGTCATTCGAAGCTTGGAGAGTCTCCTGGTCCTTAAGGACAAGATTGCCTCTACTTCATCACCACCACCTCCTTCTTCATCACCAAAAGAAAATTGAGTATTGGGTATGGGCACTCCCCTTGTCTTTCGCCAATCTTGGGGGAGGTGCCCCGGTATCGTATCATCTCCACTATATTTTGCCTTTACTTTTCTTAGTTCGATCCATGGTTATCTTTTGCCTTAGACGAATAAAAGTTTAGTTCGATCCTTTCTTTTCAAGAGTTTGCTTAGTGATCAATCTTTGTAATCGTGTGCGAGATATATAATAAAGTTTAGTTTGAGTTTTGCTTTCTTTACTTTCCTATTTCAATAAAAAGAAAGGAAATAAATGAAAAAGATCATATGCAAATCTTATGGTAAGTGATGAAATTACACAAGGAAAAGTATAAGTAGAAAATTTTATTGTAGATTGACAAACATAGCATTGGTCAATGATGCAACTCATGAAAGAATTAATAAGGGAAGAGAAGATTCACGTGCAAATACACTATCATGGAAATCTTCTGTGATTGTGAGCACCCACCAAAATATTATATGCCAAGATTGTTGAGTTGGACAAGGAAGACAACATAATGATTTATGTTTGTTCATATTCACATAGAAGTTATATTGTCATAGATCCTTCAACATGTGGTGTTTGCCCCTATATTTTCTAGCCAAAAACTCCGCACTAAGTAGAGATACTACATGTGCATCCAAAACCCTTAAACCCAAATCTTGTTTGAGAGTCCACCATACCTACCTATGGATTGAGTAAGATCCTTCAAGTAAGTTGTCATCGGTGCAAAAAGGGCAATAAAAATTGCTTCTAAAAGTGTAAGATCATTTAGTGTAAGGGAAAATTGAGCGTTGTACAAACTTGTGATGGCGAAGAATAAAAGCGACAGACTGCATAATAAAGGTTGCCATCACAAGGGGCAATATAACGTGACGTTCTCTTGCACTAAGGGGTTGAGCATACAAACAAAAAGCGCATGACAACCTCTGCTTCCCTTTGCGAAGGGCATATCTTTTACCTTGATGTAATTACTTGCAAGAGTCAAAGTTTTTCTCTCTATTCCTTTTTATTTTTCTCCTTTGGCAAACATCATGTGGTGAAGAAAGATCTAGGCACATATATCTAGTAGAATATGGGTACCATGAGTTATTATTGTTGACATCACCCTTGAGGTGAATTCGTTGGGAGGCGAAACTATAAGCCCCTATCTTTCTATGTGTCTGGTTGAAACTTTTTGCTCATGTGTACGCGGTGAGTGTTAGCAATCATAAAATACTAAATGATGGTTGAGTATGTGGACTTGCCTAAAGGCTCCGATACGTGACCCTTCCTGAAAAGATGATGAGTTGTAGTTGCAAAGTTGACCGAGAACATAGTTTATTGGTTTCCAATAGAGTTTATGCTTTATACTCCAATGTTGTGATGAATTGTTACTTGTTCATGAGAAGTCTATCATAAAAGTTCTATGATAAAAGTTTTATGTTAAAGTTTGTTGCTGTTATAATAAGTTACATGATGCTTCTATGTTCGTATTTTTGTTTTTATCGACACCTCCCCCTCTGAGCATGTTGACATGTTTTTTGATTTTGGTTTTCGCTTGATGACAAGCAAGGTCTAAACTTGGGGGAGTTGATACGTCCATTTTGCATCTTGTTTTACCTACTGTCATAAGTAGGAGGTTTGTTCAAGTAAACAACACCTAAGCACCGGTCCACCCACATACCAAATTATCAAAGTAGCGAACACGAATTAAGCCAACATGATGAAAGTGACTAGATGAAATTACCGTGTACCTTCAAGAACACTTTGCTTATCATATTAGACCATTTTGGCCTGCCCTTTGCCTTAAAAGGATTGGGATACCTTGCTGCACTTTTATTACTACTATTGTTACTTGCCGTTACAAAATATCTACCTATCAAACTACTCTGCTACTTACAATTTTAGCACTTGCAGACATTACCTTGATGAAAACTACTTGTTATTTCCTTCTGCTTCTCGTTGGGTTCGACACTCCTACTTATCGAAAAGGCTACAATTGACCACATATACTTGTGGGTCATCACTCATCTCTACTATATGACTCATGTTCGACCTTTCGGTCTCCAGTGTTCCGAGACCATGTCTATACATGCTAGGCTCGTCAAGTTTAACCCGAGTATTCTGCATGTGCAAAACTTTATTACATCGTTGTATTTTAACGTAGAGTCTATCACACCCGATCATCACGTGGTGTCTCGAAACGACGAACTATAGCAACAGTGCATACTCAGGGAGAACACTTTTATCTTGAAATTTAGTGAAGGGATCATCTTACAATGCTACCACCGTACTAAGCAAAATAAGATGCATAAAAGATAAACGTCACATGCAATCAAAATAAGTGACATGATATGGCCATCATCATCTTGTGCTTTTGATCTCCATCTCCAAAGCATCGTCATGATCTCCATCGTCACCAGCTCGACACCTTGATCTCCATCGTAGCGTCGTGGTTGTCTCGCCAACTATTGCTTCTACAACTATCGCTAACGCATAGTGATAAAGTAAAGAAATTAAATAGCATTTGCACTTCATACAATAAAGAGACAACCATAAAGCTCCTGCCGGTTGCCAATAACTTGAAAACATGATCATCTCATACAATAACATTTATCACATCATGTCATGACCATATCACATCACAACATGCCCTGCAAAAACAAGTTAGACGTCCTCTACTTTGTTGTTGCAAGTTTTACGTCGCTGCTATGGGCTTCTAGCAAGAACCATTCTTACCCATCAACTTTGCCATTTTAACATTCTTCAAGGACCGGCCGCAGTCAAATTTTATTCAACTAAAGTAGGAAAAACTGATACCTGCCAGCCACCTTTATGCAAAACTAGTTGCATGTGAGTCGGTGGAACCGGTCTCATGTGCATGAACATGTTAGGTCGGTCCGGGCCGCTTCATCCCGCAATACCGCCGAATCAAAATAAGACGTTGGTGGTAAGTACTATGACTATCACTGCCCACAACTCTTTGTGTTCTACTCGTGCATATTACCTACGGATAGACCTGGCTCATGATGCCACTGTTGGGAAACATTGCATGGAAATAAAAAAATCTATGCACGCGCAACGATCTATCCATGGAGATGCATAGCAATGAGGGGGAGAGTATGTCTACGTACCCTCGTAGACCATAAGCGAAAGCGTTTGACAACGCGGTTGATGTAGTCGAAATTCTTCGTGCTCCAACCGATCAAGTACCAGACGTACGACACCTCCGTGTTCTGCACACTTCAGCTTGGTGACGTCCTCCACCTTCTTGATCCAGCAGGATGGCGTGGTAGTAGATGAGTTTCGGCAGCACATCAGCGTGGTGACAGTAATGGTGAAGTGATCTCCGCAGGGCTTCACCTAAGCACTATTAAAATATGACCGGGGTTGTAAACTGTGGAGGGGCCGCATGCGCGGTAAGAATTGTCTATTGTGTCTTAGCGCCTCCCACATATATATAGGTGGGAGGGAGGGAGGGAGGAGCAGCCAAAGGAGGCGTCCAAGTAGGAGGAATCCTACTTGGGGTCCCTTCCAAGCCGTGCCCCCCTTTCGTTATTTGGAGTGCGGGAAAAGGCAGGGGAGGGTGGCGCCCCCTTTTCTTTCTCCCATCTAACATATAAAGCCTCCTAGACTACCCGCGTAACTGGAGGCATCGAGCGCGCAAGACGTTTTTAACCGCACGATCGAATTACTGCAGCAGCGACAGTGCTTTTTTTGGCCGCTGGCGTTTGCCCAGCCGTCGGTTTTTTTCCACATCCGTGGCCGCTTCAGCAGAGGATGACAGGTGGGGTCTGAGACCATGGGGGCCAGCGACCAGAGGCTGGGTTCTCTAGACACTCGGTGTAGGTTCACCGCGCGAGGATTGGTCAGCCCTCTCTCCCGTGAAAATATCTCCTCCCTCTCCCTCATCCCGCTACTCTCTTCTCCGGGCCGCCGCCGCCTCCGCTCCCCCTCCCTCTCGGCCGCAGCCTCGTCTCCGCCGCATCCACCGCCTCCTCCTCCCCTGCCTGTCCTCCTCCCGCGTCTCCTCGTCCCCTCCCTCTGCCTCCGTGCTCAACAGGAGGAGCCGAGGTCGCTGCTGCACCGCACGATGGTGGGCGAGGGCGAGCTCCGTGCTTCCCGCCGCTCCCAGCCACCGGGCGCCGTCCTGCCGAGGCGGCCCACTGCACGCTGCCACCAGTGTCTTCTTCGGATGAACCCCTCGAGCCCCCACCATGGCGGCTGCCTACAGAGGAGTGGAGCCCCCACCTAGAGGAAAGGTTGGCACAGGTGATCTCTTTCTTCCTCCTTTTCTCATCTTTCCATGGCAATTTGAGGTCCTCCCTCTAATTCATGATGCCGGCCCTCGTCTATGGTCTTGTCATCTTAATTGTCCCAGTTCTCTGATTAACTTATTTTGATTTTTTGATTTATGTTTGTTTCTAAACACATGTGCAGATCTGAGAAAAAAGAGAAGAGTATCTCTCTCTCTCTATGTAACACATTGACGTTCATCAGTTCTCCAGGAGTAGTTATAGTTACAAGATTACATCTGTCTTACATATGTTTTGTTCATTATACAATTTTCTTTAACTTCTGGATTGGTGCAGGTTCGAGGATGTAAATCCATCTGATAAATTGTTGATGGGGATTAAGTATTGTACTGACATACCTGAGAACTTTAAGGATCTATCTGCTACCAGGTAGCTGTACTCACCTCAAAATATTATTTTTGTATGCTTCAACTCGTTTAACTACATGTTAATTTACTCACAAACCTCCTGCTGTAGGCACCGAGCCTTTTTTGAGAGCAAGCAAGCTGCTTTATTACGCAACATCTTGGGCTAAATCGCCCATTACAGAAGCAGCTACAAGAGCTGGTACATCATCATCAGCTACAAGAACTTCACCCGCATTGAGAGACTGGCCTAGCATGGCTAGGTGGTGGGCAGCCATGTTTGCCCCCCTCTTACAGTGGACAAATTCACATGAGGAGAACCAAAGACTCGCTTGTACTTTGACATCTTCAATCGCTTGGGCCTGTCTAGAGAAGTCTGATGCACGTCGATTAAGTGCTTGTTCCACCAGGAGCGCACCTGTCTTGATTATCAGCCGAGCCTTGATCAGGAGGTAATCGTTAGAATAAGCATCCTTGATGATTCTGTCCAATTTTTGGGATTTGTGATTCGTAGCGAGTTAAGAGATCATTTGTTGGCCTATCCCTGTTTATGATTTGAGATTGTTATTTTTTGCGCACTCCAATTCCAGAAATCCAATCCAATTTCACCCCTACTCTGACCCCAATGGACTATTGTTGTCGTTTTCCTCCACCTTGCCCTAGGACACAGGTGGCCGGGTGAGGCTGAGACAAGCCAAGGATCAACCAACAGTTCTTCCCAACCACGCCGCAGCAGCAGCAGCAGACGATGATGTTGTGGTGTGTCCTAAATGTACTAAGCTTGCTTTTGCAGATGTTCATATTTTTATTTTCCATTTGCGCCATGCATTTGCTTTTTTACTTCCTGTCAACAATTTAACTAAAAGATTCACACCAGTTCTTCAACTCTTTGCTTGATCTTGGTTTGTTGCTTTGAAGAGCACTAATTACTTCCTCGAGGATGATGTTACTTGTGGCAGCTATAATTTTTGAAAGGCCCCCAATTTATGATGTGTGTATACCGAGTGAATGAATCAACATGAGCCCTCTTATGTGTTAGTGTATTTTATTACTTAGTTCTTACTACGAGATACCCTATTTGGCCATGTTTCATGGTGCACTGGAGAATGCATCCATATTGTGTGTGTAATTTAGAATATTGTTGCTTTTGGATGATGATATACCATGCTATGAATTATTTATCCCAATCTGTATTTTAATACTTTCTTCTTTTTGCCTTATTGTTAGAACAACTTTTGCTGGGCTAGCTCCGTATGGTAATATATTGATGGAAGTTAGACAAGTGGAGTTGTACTATTTGGTCAGAGTTGATATTTTTGGTGGAGTTGGGAACTGAACTGATGGAGTTATACTCAGTGTTAGCTACACCTGTTTTTGGTCGCACGGATACTTTTTATGGTCGGTGTAAGCGCACAAGCTGGTGGTTCCTGAGTTCTTATAAAGTAGGGAGTAAGGTTTTCATTCTGATGCTTTATTGTTTTAGGATTTAGATATTTTCTAACCGGTTTACAGGGCTAAGGTGTTTATGTTTTCCCCTTGTTACAGTTCATGCAATGCAACCTCCTTTCTCTAAGGTTTATGCTTAAGGGTATAATTTTTTATATTTGATTTGGTACTCCATATAGGTGGATATAATGATTATATCAGCAGCCCCGGAACAATGGCATTGAAACTGATTGTCCTCTTCTTAGCCTTTGATTTCTTTCATTATAATCCGATAAGATCCTGTTTCTAGATGCTTGCAATTTTGAAGGAACCAGGTTATGTATGATTGCAAAGATCACTGAGAGTTTTGTTATTAGATACATGAGGCAGGAGCTGGGTATTTGTCTGTGGTGGCAACAAAGCTGTCGTTTAGGAGTTGTTGGTGTACAGTGTAAAGAAAGGCATGCTTTTTTATTTTTAATGGCGTCCAGATAGTTGGAGAACCTATATTTTCTTCAGATCTATAGGTTCAAGATATGCAGTTTCCATTTTCTAATTATACTAGCTTGATCCAATAATGACAGAAGTTCCACAAGCTCTTAATTATTTCAGTTACTTGTGCAGTATGGAATTTGATAATTTAACATGTGCACTGCAATTGGCAACACTTTGAACAAAACCTTGAGTTTCTTTTCTCAGGAATACGAAAATGAATCTGTACTTTGAGGTACTCATATGCTGAGGACACAAGATTCCGTCGAGTGTTCATGTATACATAGTGGTAGTTGTGTTTGGTAGCTAGGAGCAAACAATACTAGGAATGTTTACTCAGACTCAGCCGAACTGAGGCAAGCACCCATGCTACTTCTCATGGACTTCCATGTGTAGATGGCCAGAATGGGTCGACAATATAGTGCTTCCATATGCACCCATGCTACTTTAGTTTAGGATCGTCGCATATTATCTTTAATAACGCTACGCACTGAATGGACAGACTGTACACCCTTCTTTTGTTTATTCAGAACAGATCAGCTATAGAGAAGGCTAATGTGGTTGGAGAAGGAATTAATACACTGGAGTGCTCCCTAAGAGGGCACAAACTTCTCCAACCACATAATTGTAGTTTCAAGTCTGCTTTCTCTATTTGTCAATTTTTTGGGGAACATATAAATGAACTATATTTTTGGTGCAATTGCTCTATCACAATCGGATTGACCCATCCGATGCTTCACTGTATCTTAGCATGCTTATCGAGTACATTCCTTATATCATTTTTACAGCTAAATTGATTTGTGTCAGGTATGGCTATAATGGCAGGTTGTCCTAACATAAGCTTCAATTTTCCTGTACAGTTTATAGGGGCTATAATGGGTGCTGGGGATCTGAATATTCAAACAGAAGATGGAAATATTGGCATGCCAAGTAATGTCTGTTGTGTCATTGTGGAGTACCTTTCTGGAGGTGCATTGAAAATAATTCTGATAAAGAACAGGAGAAGGAAGTTATCTTGTAAAGTTGTGGTCCAGATATCTGTTGACCTTGCCAGAGGGTAAGTAGTTCACCGCATTCTCATCAGTCTTGTTATTCTCTCTGTGGCCTTGGCATGCATGCTGCAATGTGTGTGTGTGTGTGCGCGCGCATGCGTGTTTAGTACTTCTGTAATTTCCATGGGCGTGTTTCGTATTTTCTATGTACATTTTATGAGAATTGGTATCATCTTTGTCATTCTTTTAAATGTTTAATGTATTTTTTTTTTCAATTTTTGTTATTTAGTTCCAGTCATGTTTCCTTTGTCTTAGATCTACACCTATTAGGAAGAGCATAGTTTCATCTAGATCATGTTTCTTTTAGTTGTTCAGTGTTTGTTCATTAGTGTAGCAGAGTAAGCAGTGCATTTTGTCCATCAGTTAAATCATGTCACATTCAGTTGATTAGGTTCAGTTTTTATTCCTTTCTTCTTCATTCCTTCAGTTTTTTGTTCCTCTATTTAAAGTATAAATAGACTGAGAAATTTCAAGAGGTGTAAAAGCAAGACTTGCGGCATTGTCACTTTTGCGCGTTTGCCTGAATTTCTGTGCTGAAATAGCAACTCAATGTTAGTGCATTTACGATGATGAGGCATAGCAACTTACTGTTCAATCTATTCAAGTTACATGTCATGCATGTTCCAGTCATAATCATATCTCATGGACAATATATAGATGATTATAAGGACATAAAACAGTTGGAACCATCGTACATCATGTCACAATTTATAGAGCGTATAATATATTGTGGCCGCCTGCACCTTTGTGACAAGAATGAGGTACTGTTATTGTTGTCGTGCGCTCTTCGGACAAGTGGTACAAAGTAAAAGTATATATTATTGCAAATTTTAATTTTCATGGTATGTACGCCGTTGTGTGAGCACAAGATGTTATTCTTATTTAGAGAAGCCAATGCTTAAGTGCTAATTGGTATACCCCAGATCCATCAGTGGGAGTGATACAAGGAACTTTCTAAGTCCAGGTTCAACAAAAACGTCAGCCTACCCGGCCATACGAGGGCATTGAGCTCGCGCTGTGATTTTAGGCTGCCGGATGTTTTTACTGTACATGTTTTAGGCTGCCGTTGTGTGAGCTTGGTTGTTTGGGCCTACATTGCAGTGTATTGGGTAGACGGGCTGGACGGCTGAGCTGGAACCAATTCTCTCCTGAAAATCTAGCCCATGAGAGACCAGTCCTCTTCCGTCCTCGAGCCCCACACTCCTCTTCTTCTTGCTCCACGGCGTCCCTGCTCCTTGACACTCCGCCGCACGGCTTCTTGGACCGTCCTCTTCTCTCCACCCGCCTCATCATTGACTACCCTCCTGGCGCATTCTCCTGGGCCTCTTCCCCGGTGCCTGAGGTGGAGCAGCGGCGGCGCCGCTCCTTCTCACGGGCATGTGAAAGCACAAGAGCTACCTGGGTGATTCTGGTAATTAATGTCAACATATCTTTTGTTGGACTAATAGTTTGTTACTAGCTCCTAATTTGGGTGATGAACAAATTGTTTAGATTTTGTGTGCAAATCTGAGACACTACATTGGTTTGGAAGTGAATTTGTAACCTATTGTTTAATTTAATGTCATGCTAAAGTTGATGCAGATGTCCTGTATTTGCTAATATTGTCCATAGGAATGGCCCTCGTATGCCCTGCTCCTCTCGCATTGGCGCAAATTCGCCTCCTCCCCCGCCTCCGTCTCCATGTGTGCGACAACGACCCCGGGAGGAGCTCGAGCCGCAGCGATGGTCCATGGTGCCGTCACCGTCATCTTTGGCAAGAGAAGCGTGGGCTGCAGAGACGGCCGGATCCGTCCGACCCTCGCGCTGCCGTCCGTCCACCCTCGAGGTACGTCCCCGCGTCCTCGCGTCCATCCTCTCTCACTGTCATGTACGTCCTCATGGCCGGACGAGGCGATGTGGAAGCTGCGGTGGCGCAACGACATCTTTGCTTGTTTCTGTACTTGTTGAAACAATCGATGACCTCTTTTTTCCTGCAGGATAATGTGTTTGTTCAGCTGATTTGTACAGTTTCAATGCCGGGTTGTTAAGGAGAATGCAGATGCTGCATATTCTACGAGTTGCGGACCCCCCAACAGCAAATTAAGTCCTACTTCTTTGATGACTAAGCATGGTTTCAGTTCTTAGATCTTCGATCCATCACGAACTTGTACAAGCAGAGCTGTCCTAGAGGTATATTTTTCTATTCTAGATCCAGATGTAACTCTGTTTTTAATTCTTGGCAAAAAAAAACATGTTTGGATGCTCCCAGCCTGCTTTAGAATATACTTTATGTGTTGTCGTATAACTCTAGGCACTGTATTTGCAGAAGCCCTGTAAGATATATAGTTTAGTGGCTCTAATTCATTCTGAGATATTCAGCGTGCCCCTTGGTCACTTGTTTCTCACTATTCTAACAACGTGCGCAGTTTTCTTGCTAAACTCATTCCGTTGTCTAGCTCTGTTCATGCCTACATGTTATCGTAGCTTCATTTTACCATGAGATTCCTAAAGATTTACTACATTCTTACTGTGTATCCATCCTAAGGCTTTCCTGCTCGTTATTCTTAAGGCAGACTGCATTTATACGTAAGCAAAGAGAACACATAATCAATTTCTACTACCAGGTTGCTATACTGACCACAAATTAAAATTTTCTTGTGCTTCTGCTCATTTAAATGCATAATTTGGTCACACACCTCTTGCTGCAGCTACAAAGTTCATTGTACGATGCCTACAAATTATTGATCTCATTTTTCAGAATAAAGCTGCAGGCTGAGTTTAGATTGCTCTTTTGCCGGAAATGGAACAGGTAATGATACAGCCTAAGCATTGCATAGTATAAATTTCATAAAAAGGTCATGTAATATTTTGCTTAGGTTCATGCAAATATCTGGAATTGACATGCATATGTTTCTTGTATGTGCACACATTGTAGTTGTATCTTCAGCTAGCTCTACAATTTGTTTGGAAATTTCAGGTAGACAACATATCTTTGGTGTTTCCCTGTGAGTTGTTGTTGACGACCTCGTTATCATATTTGGTTCTAGAGGTCCACCTTTGCATATGTTACCCCCCAAATCTCAAAGCTTATTGTTGACCTCTTACACATGCATTTGTCATTCCGTGGCGTATTATTCTTCATATTCATGCTATCATTGGCATAAAAGTAGTATGAGTGAAAAGTATCCA
Organism: Aegilops speltoides; assembly: GCA_021437245.1. NCBI lineage: Eukaryota > Viridiplantae > Streptophyta > Magnoliopsida > Poales > Poaceae > Aegilops > Aegilops speltoides. The sequence continues at coordinate 140,304,032 of CM038143.1, forward strand.
TGTTTTCTTTGAGATTTGACTTTTTGTATTCTTTTATAGTCAACACAAATATATTGGAATTTACAATTTTTGTGATCAAATTGAAGTTTGAGCACGCGCCTGGAAGCGACCAGAAATAGTTTATGGTAAACTTTGGTCAATGTGTCCTGAGCAGCATGCTTCAGAGGTTACTAAAACAGCCGTTTTGTTTCATATCGATCAGACCAGGATCTTTCCCATTTTGGGGTTCTCCGAGCAAGATATGTATAGCCTTTAGTCTTCACTTGCTGCCTCTATGGTGAAAAGTAGTGTATGATGTAGTCTATGGTCTTTAGATTTTGTTGTTGTCTCTGTAGTCAGAAGCGGTTTATCATCGCTTACTGTATATATGTGAAGGCCTCCTCTTCTACTGTTCTTTCCAGAACACTATGACTCAAGAAACAACCTTTTCTTTTATGCATGCTTTCGCTTCAATGCTTTCGTCAAAACTTCCTCTGTCCAGTTTCTATAACCATAATGTTCGTGCACTGCGAAAGATCATCCGTAGCACCACCACGCCTGATAACTACTATGTGTGCCATATGACATAAACATTTGCAACAAAAGGCATACTCTGTCCAGTTTCATATAATAGCATGGTATAAAATGATACAGTGACTAACCTTTACTGTTATTTTCAGCACTTTAGCATTCCCTTTTCTACGGGTTCGCTTTTCCCACACATGGATGCTGACCATGGTAAACTGGCAATCACTATTAGAGACAGAACTACTGCTGTCACGACCCGCTTTATCAAAGGTGTTGACAAAGGGGCCACCATCACTAAAGGATGGAGCGGCTTCTTCCGTCAGGCACACATGAACGAAGGACAACCATATGTTTTCACCTTCAAATGCACTTCCAAGGGACTGCATCTGATCGTCTACTCAATATAAGCAAGTTGCAACAACCCCTTGTTCTATAACTTAGTATTAATATTATGCCTACCAAGACTTCTGTGTTTATCATTCTTTTGGATCTTATGTAGTCCCTTAAGACCATCCTGTGCATTTAGTTATCAGTTATTTGCTGCTTAGACTGCTATATAGTATGCTTTTGAAATAGCTATGATAAAAGAAATATATGCTTAAGCCTTCAAGTGCACACTCAAAGCCCTCAGTATGACTATCTATCCAGTCTAAACAGATCACAAGAGTCCTCTCCTACATGACTTAATGCATTGCTATTCTTTTCGAACAACAATATGTTAATGCACACTCTTACAATAATTAGCTTGCATTCGGCCTTTGCGCCATTGGCGCAACGGGTCATCTAGTGAGAGGGAAAGGCGGGAGGGGATAGACCTTCCCCTTTTCCTTCCCTAGGACTGGCCAAACAAGGGAGGAGGTGCACTAGCCCCCTTGTGGGCTGGTCTGTCCCCTCCTTTAGCCCATAAGGCCCATAACTTGCCGGGGGGTGCCTGGAACCCCTGCTAGTGACCCGATTCCTTCCCAATACGTCCCGAAACACTTCCGATGTCTAAAAACCATTGTCCTATATATATATATCCATGTTTACCTCTTGACAATTTGAAAACTCATTGTCATGTCCGTGATCTCATCCGGGACTCCGAACAACATTCGGTCACCAAATCATATAACTCATATAACACTATATTGTCAACGAATCACTACAAAAAAATACACTTCCGTGATGATACGTGTTTTGTTGGGGAACGTAGTAATTTCAAAAAATTTCCTACGCACACGCAAGATCATGGAGATGCATAGCAACGAGAGGGGAGAGTGTTGTCTACGTACCCTCGTAGAACCCGGCGGAAGCGATCTGGCGTAGAGGAAGTAGTCGTGCGTTCTCCTCGCGATCCGACCGATCCCGGCCGTTACTCGGCGCCCGAGTTCTTGACACACGTCTACTCGATGGCGTCCCTCGTACTCGATCGGTAGAGTGTCGAGGGAGAGTTCCGTCGACCGACGGCGTGGTGGCGATCTTGATGTTCTATCGGTGCGAGGCTTCGCCTAAGCTTGCGACGATATGACCGAGGTGGAATATGGTGGAAGGGCGCGACACGGCTAAGGAACGATCCGTAGATCAAACTTGTGTTTTCTAGGGTGCCCCTGCCCAGTATATAAGGAGGAGGAGGGAGGCGGCGGCCCCTATAGGCGCGCAAGGAGGAGTCCTCCTCCTAGTTGAGTAGGACTCCCTTTCCTAGTCGACTAGGAAGGAGAAGGGGAAGGAAAGAGAGAGAGGGAGAGGAAGGGGCGCGCCCCTCCTGTCCTATTCGGACTCCCACAGTGGGCGCCACCTCTGGTGCGGCCCCTCTCTCTCCCTCTTGGCCCACTAAGGCCCATATTCCCCGGGGTTCGGTAACCCTCCCAACTCCGATTTTCTCCGGAAACTTAGGAACCTTTCCGGTGTCCGAATATAGCCGTCCAATATATCAATCTTTATGTCTCGACCATTTCGAGACTCCTTGTCATGTCCGTGATCACATTCGGGACTCGAACTTCTTGGTACATCAAAATACATAAACTCATAATAAGCATCGCCATCGAAACCTTAAGCGTGCGGACCCTACGGTTCGAGAACAATGTAGACATGACCTAGAACTATTCTCGATCGATAACCAATAGCGGGACACGGATGCCCATATTGGTTCCTACATATTCTCGAAGATCTTTGTCGGTCGGACCGCATAACAACATACGTTGTTCCTTTGTCATCGGTATGTTACTTGCGAGATTCGATCGTCGGTATCCAATACCTAGTTCAATCTCGTTACGGCAAGTCTCTTTACTCGTTAAGTAATACATCATCTCATAACTAACTCATTAGTTGTAGTGCTTGCAAGGCTTGATGATGTGTATTACCGAGAGGGCCCAGAGATACCTCTCCAGAGCAATCGGAGTGACAAAACCTAATCTCGAAAACGCCAACCCAACATCCGCCTTTGGAGACACTGTAGTACTCCTTTATAATCACCCGATTACGTTGTGACGTTTGGTAGCACCAAAGTGTTCCTCCGTTAAGCGGAGTTGCATAATCTCATAGTTATAGGAACATGTATATGTCATGGATAAAAGCGGTAGCAACATACTAAGCGATCGTGTGCTAAGCTAAGGGAATGGGTCATGTCAATCGGATCATTCAACTAATGATGTGACCTTGTTAATCAAATAACAACTCCTTGTTCATGGTTAGGAAACATAACCATCTTTGATTAACAAGCTAGTCAAATAGAGGCATACTAGTGACACTCTGTTTGTCTATATATTCACACATGTATTATGTTTCCGGTTAATACAATTCTAGCATGAATAATAAACATTTATCATGATATGAGGAAATATATAATAACTTTATTATTGCCTCTAGGGCATATTTCCTTGATCTCCCACTTGCACTAGAGTCGATAATCTAGATCACATCACCATGTGATTAACATCGATAGTTCACATCATCATGTGATTAACACCCATAGTTCACATCGCCATGTGACCAACACCCAAAGGGTTTACTAGATTGATAATCTAGTTCACATCGCTATGTGATTAACACCCAAAGAGTACTAAGGTGTGATCATGTTTTGCTTGTGAGAGAGTCTTAGTCAACGGGTCTTTCACATTCAGATCCGTTATGTATTTTGCAATTTTCTATGTCTACAATGCTCGCACGAAGCTACTCTAGCTAATTGCTCCCACTTTCAATATGTATCTAGATCGAGACTTAGAGTCATCGGATCGGTGTCAAAACTTACATCGGCGTAACCCTTTACGATTTAACCTTTGTCACTTCCATAATCGAGAAACATATCCTTATTCCACTAAGGATAATTTTGACCATTGTCGATGATCTACTCCTAGATCACTATTGTACTCCTTGCCAAAATCGGTGCGGGGTATACAATAGATTTGGTACCTGACATGGCATACTTTATAGAACCTATGGCCAAGGCATAGGGAATGACTTTCATTCTCTTTCTATCTTCTGCCGTGGTCGGGTTTTGAGTCTTACTCAATTTCACACCTTGTAACACATGCAAGAACTCTTTCTTTGACTGTTCCATTTTGAACTACTTCAAAATCTTGTCAAGGTATGTACTCATTTGAAATAAACTTATCAAGCATCTTGATCTATCTCTATAGATCTTGATGCTCAATATATAAGACTTCACCGAGGTCTTTCTTTGAAAAACTTCTTTCAAACACTCCTTTATGCTTTGCGAATAATTCTACATTATTTACGATCTACAATATGTCATTCACATATACTTATCGAAATCTTTGTAGTGCTCCCACTCACTTTCTAGTAAATCTGAGCTTCACCATAAGTGCATGCAAAACTATATGCTTTGATCGACTCATCAAAGCGTATATTCCAACTCGAGATGCTTGCACCGGTCCATAGATGGATCATTTGGAGCTTGCACACTTTGTTAGCTCCTTTTGATCGATAAAACCTTCGGTTGCATCATATACAACTCTTCCTCCGAAACCCATTCAGAATGCGGTTTTACATCCATTTGCCGATTTCATAAATTGTGGCGATTGCTAACATGATTGAGACAGACTTAAGCATCGCTACTGATTGAGAAAATCTCATTGTAGTCAACACCTTGAACTTGTCAAAACCTTTTCGACAAGTCTAGCTTTGTAGATAGTAACACTACTATCAACGTCCGTCTTCCTCTTGAAGATCCATTTATTTTCTATGGTTTGCCGATCATCAGGCAAATCCATCAAAGTCCATACTTTGTTCTCATACATGGATCATATCTCAGATTTCATGGCCTCAAACCATTTTGCGGAATCTGGGCTCATCATTGCTTCGTCATAGTTCGTAGGTTTGTCATGGTCAAGTAACATGACTTCCAGAATGGGATTACCGTACCACTCTGGTGCGGATCTCACTCTGGTTGACCTACGAGGTTCGGTAGTACCTTGATCTGAAGTTACATGATCATCATCATTAGCTTCCTCACTAATTGGTGTAGGAATCACTGAAACTGATTTCAACGATGAACTATTTTCCAATTCAGGAGAAGGTACAATTACCTTATCAAGTTCTACTTTCCTCCCACTCACTTCTTTCGAGAGAAACTCCTTTCTCTAGAAAGGATCCATTTTTAGCAACGAATATTTTTGCCTTCGGATCTGTGATAGAAGGTGTACCCAACAATTTCTTTTGGGTATTCTATGAAGATGCACTTCTCTGATTTGGGTTTGAGCTTATCAGGATGAAACTTTTTCACATAAGCATCACAACCCCAAACTTTAAGAAACGACAACTTTGGTTTCTTGCTAAACCACAGTTCATATAGTGTCGTCTCAGCGGTTTAGATGGTGCCCAATTTAACGTGAATGCAGCTGTCTCTAATGCATGATCCCAAAACGATATTGGTAAATCAGTAAGAAACATCATAGATTGCACTATATCCAATAAAGTGCGGTTATGATGTTTGGACACACCATAATGTTGTAGTGTTCCAGGTGGCGTGAGCTGTGTTCCACATTGTTTTAATTGAAGACCAAACTCGTAACTCAAATATTCGTCTCCGCGATCAGATCACAGAAACTTTATTTTTCATGTTACGATGATTTTCCACTTCACTCTGAAGTTCTTTGAACCTTTCAACTATTTCAGACTTATGTTTCATCAAGTAGATATACCCATATCTGCTCAAATCATCTTGTGAAGGTCAGAAAATAACGATACTTGCCACGAGCATCAACACTCATTGGATTGCATACATCGGTATGTATTATTTCCAATAAGTCAGTAGCTTGTTCCATTGTTCCAGAGAACGGAGTTTTAGTCATCTTGCCCAAAAGGCACGGTTTGCAAGCATCAAATGATTCATAACCAAGTGATTCCGAAAATCCATCTTTATGGAGTTTCTTCATGCGCATTACACCGATATGACCCAAACGGCAGTGCCACAAATAAGTTGCACTATCATTATTAACTTTGCATCTTTTGGTTTCAATATTATGAATATGTGTATCACTACAATCGAGATCAATGAAACATTTTCATTGGGTGTGTAACCATATAAGGTTTTATTCATGTAAGCAGAATAACAGTTTATTCTCTTACTTAAATGAATAACCGTATTGCAATAAACATGATCAAATCATATTCATGCTCAGCGCAAACACCAAATAACATTTATTTAGGTTCAACACTAATCCCGAAAGTATAGGGAGTGTGCGATGATGATCATATCAATCTTGAAACTACTTTCAACACACATCATCACTTCACCCTTAACTAGTTTACATTTATTATGCAACTCCGTTTGAGTTACTACTCTTATGGCGAACCAGTACCAAATACCGAGGGGTTGCTATAAACACTAGTAAAGCACACATCAAACACTGTATATCAAATATACCCTTTTTCACTTTGCCATCCTTCTTATCCACCAAATATTTAGGGCGTTCCGCTCAAATGACCATTTCCTTTGCGTGTAAGCACTCGGTTTAGGGCTTTGGTTCAGCTTTGGGCTTCTTCGTGGGAGTGACAACTTTCTTGTCAATCTACTTGAAGTTCCCTTTCTTTCCTTTGCCCTTTTCTTGAAACTAGTGATCTTGTCAACCATCAACACTTGATGCTCTTTCTTGATTTCTACCTTCGTCGATTTCAACATCACGAAGAGCTGGGAATCATTTTCGTCATCCTTGCATACTATAGTTCATCACGAAGTTCTACCAACTTGGTGATGGTGACTAGAAGAATTCTGTCAATCGATATTTTATCCGGAAGATTAACTCCCACTTGATTCAAGCGATTGAAGTACCTGACAATCTGAGCACATGCTCACTAGTTAGCGATTCTCCTCCATCTTTTAGCTATAGAACTTGTTGAAGATTTCATATCTCTCAACTCGGGTATTTGCTTGAAATATTTAACTTCAATTCCTGGAACATCTCATATGGTCCATGATGTTCAAAACATCTTTGAAGTCCCGATTCTAAGCTGTTAAGCATGGTACACTTAAACTATCAAGTAGTCATCATATTGAGCTAGCCAAAGCGTTCATAACGTTTGCATCCGCTCTCGCAATAGGTCCATCACCTAGCGGTGCATTAAGGACATAATTCTTACGTGCAGCAATGAGGATAAACCTCCGATCACGGATCGAATCCGCATCATTGCTACTAACATTTTTCAACACAATTTTCTCTAGGAACATATCAAAAAACAAACATATGAAAGCAACAACGCGAGCTATTGATCTACAACATAATTTGCAAAATACTACGGGACTAAGTTCATGATAAATTTAAGTTCAATTAATCATATTACTTAAGAACTCCCACTCGAGAAAGACATCTCTCTAGTCATCCAAGTGATCACGTGATCCAAATCAACTAAACCATAACCGATCATCACGTGAGATGGAGTAGTTTTCAATGGTGAACATCTTATGTTGATCATATCTACTATATGATTCACGCTCGACCTTTCGGTCTCCGTGTTCGAGGCCATATCTGCATATGCTAGGCTCGTCAAGTTTAACTGAGTATTCTGCGTGTGCAAAACGGCTTGCACCCGTTGTAGATGGACGAGAGCTTATCACACCCGATCATCACGTGGTGTGCAGGCACGACGAACTTTGGCAGCGGTGCATACCGGGAGAACACTTCTTGATAATTTAGTGAGAGATCATCTTATAATGCTACCGTCGATCAAAGCAAGATAAGATGCATAAAGGATAAACATCACATGCAAATCAATATAAGTGATATGATATGGTCATCATCATCTTGTGCTTCGTGATCTTCATCTCCGCAGCACCACCATGATCACCATTGTCACCGGCGCGACACCTTGATCTCCATCGTAGCATCGTTGTCGTCTCGCCAATCTTATGCTTCTCGACTATCTCTACCGCTTAGTGATAAAGTAAAGCATTACGAGGCGATTGCATTGCATACAATAAGCGACAACCATATGGCTCCACCCGATTGCCGATAACCGGTTACAAAACATGATCATCTCATACAATAAAATATAGCATCACGTCTTGACCATATCACATCACAACATGCCTGCAAAAACAAGTTAGGCGTCCTCTACTTTGTTGTTGCAAATTTTACGTGGCTGCTACGGGCTTAAGCAAGAACCGGTCTCACCTCGCATCAAAACCACAGCGATACTTCGTCAAATAGACTCGTTTAACCTTCTCAAGGACCGGGCGTATACACTCAGTTCAACTAAAGTGAGAGAGCAGACACCGCCGGTCACCTTTAAGCAACGAGTGCTCGTGGCGGTGAAACCAGATCTCACGTAAGCGCACGCGTAATGTCGGTCCGGCCGCTTCATCTCACAATACCGCTGAACCAAAGTATGACATGCTGGTAGGTAGTATGACTTGTATCGCCCACAACTCACTTGTGTTCTACTCGTGCAAAACATCAAACCATAAAACCTAGGCTCGGATGCCTTTGTTGGGGAGCGTAGTAATTTCAAAAATTTCCTACGCACACGCAAGATCATGGAGATGCATAGCAACGAGAGGGGAGAGTGTTGTCTCGCACCCTCGTAGACCCGGCGAAGCGATCTGGCGTAGAGGAAGTAGTCGACGTTCTCCTCGCGATCCGACCGATCCGGCGCCGTTACTCGGCGCCCAGTTCTTGACACACGACAGCTCGATGGCGTCCCTCGTACTCGATCCAGCCGAGTGTCGAGGAGAGTTCCGTCAACCTGACGGCGTGGTGGACGATCTTGATGTTCTACGGTAGCGAGGCTTCGCCTAAGCTTGCGACGATATGACCGAGGTGGAATATGGTGGAAGGGGCACCGACACGGCTAAGGAACGATCCGTAGATCAAACTTGTGTGTTCTAGGGTGCCCCCCTGCGTATATAAAGGAGGGAGGGGAGGCGGCCGGCCCCTATAAGCGGCGCCAAGGAGGGGGGAGTCCTCCTCCTGGTTGAGTAGGACTCCCTTTCCTAGTCCAACTAGGAAGGAGAAGGGGAAGGAAGAGAGGAGAGGGAGAGGGAAAGGGGCGCGCCCCTCCTTGTCCTATTCGGACTGGGGCGCCACCTCTGGTGCGGCCCTCTCTCTCCCCTCTGGCCCACTAAGGCCCATATTCCCCGGGGGTTCGGTAACCCCTCGGCACTCCGGTTTTCTCGGAAACTTCGGAACCTTTCCGGTGTCGAATATAGCCGTCCAATATATCAATCTTTATGTCTCGACCATTTGAGACTCCTCGTCATGTCGTGATCACATCAGGGACTCCGAACTTCTTCGTACATCAAAATACATAAACTCATAATAAGCATCGAAACCTTAAGCGTGCGGACCCTACGGTTCGAGAACAATGTAGACATGACCTAGAACTATTCTCGGTCAATAACCAATAGCGGGACCTGGATGCCCATATTGGTTCCTACATATTCTCTGAAGATCTTTGTCGGTCAGACCGCATAACAACATCGTTGTTCCCTTTGTCATCGGTATGTTACTTGCCCGAGATTCGATCGTCGGTATCAATACCTAGTTCAATCTCGTTATCGCAAGTCTCTTTACTCGTTCCATAATACATCATCTCATAACTAACTCATTAGTTGTAGTGCTTGCAAGGCTTGATGATGTGTATTACCGAGAGGGCCCAGAGATACCTCTCCAGGCAATCGGAGTGACAAAACCTAATCTCGAAATACGCCAACCCAACATCGCCTTTGGAGACACTGTAGTACTCCTTTATAATCACCCGATTCGTTGTGACGTTTGGTAGCACCAAAGTGTTCCTCCGTAAGCGGAGTTGCATAATCTCATAGTTATAGGAACATGTATATGTCATGGATAAAAGCGGTAGCAACATACTAAGCGATCGTGTGCTAAGCTAAGGGAATGGGTCATGTCAATCGATCATTCAACTAATGATGTGACCTTGTTAATCAAATAACAACTCCTTGTTCATGGTTAGGAAACATAACCATCTTTGATTAACAAGCTAGTCAAGTAGAGGCATACTAGTGACACTCTGTTTGTCTATATATTCACACATGTATTATGTTTCCGGTTAATACAATTCTAGCATGAATAATAAACATTTATCATGATATGAGGAAATATATAATAACTTTATTATTGCCTCTAGGGCATATTTCCTTCATGTTTGTCAAAGTAGGTCGCGTTTTTTGTCATGCATGTACATCCATGAAGAATTTATGACAGAATCAAGATAGTCATACATGTGTTGTCGTAGAAGTGTTCCATTACATTACCAAAATTATCATCACGGAAGTGTCCACTTCCATGACGATAAATCGCGCATCACAGAAGTGCTTTCGTCAAGCGTGACCGACACGTGGCATCCACCGTAACGGAACGTCGTTAAGCTATTGGGTCGGGTTTTGGATCCGATAACACGTTAACAGCCCCGACCAATGGGGATTTTCCACGTGTAAAATCATCATTGGCTGGAGGAGACACGTGTCAGGTCAGCGCTGGCACAGGTGTCACTCATCTAATGGGCGAGACGCGCCTATGATATGTTGACACGTGGACCGTCCCATCAAGTTTAAATGGGCCGGCCCAACTAAAGGCCCGCAAGATTTTGCGGACCATAATGGGCCGGCCCAGCTAAAGGCCCACGAGATTTTGCGGACCATAATGGGCTAGCCCATCTAAAGGCCCACAAGATTTTACGGGCCATAATGGGCCAGGCCAGGTAAATACCCACAAGATTTTTGTGTGCCATAATGGGCCGACCCAGGTAAAGGCCCACAAGATTCTTGCGGATCATAATGGGCCGGCCCGGCTAAAGGCCCATGAGATTTCACCGACATTAATGGGCCGGCCCAGCTGTAGGCCCACAAGATTTTGAGGACCCTAGTAGGCAGACCCATTAACTGGCTGTCATGTTTTGGGCCAAATGCCGGCCCATATTTGATCTGGTCCATTAATGGCCTGTCACGTTCAGGGCCTAATAGTGGCCCATATGAGATCCGGCCCGTTAAAAGCCTACCACGTTCTGGGCCAAATTACGGCCCAGATAAGGTCCGACCCTTTAAGAGGCTATGGGCTCAATTATGGCCCATATCAGATTCGGCCCGTCAACTGGACACTATGCTTTTGGGCCCACCTGCTAAAGGCCCACTTAGTAATTCGACCTGATATTAGTTTTGGCCTCTTAAGGGCCCGTTTAACATTTCAGCCCTATATTAATTTCGGCCTGTTAAATTCCCGTCATATAGTTGGGCCTAACTACGGCCCGGTTTGCATCGATCACTGCTTTCGCGATCGATATCCGATTGGGCCAAATAAGGACCGAGACAATTTTGGCTGTTAAAGCCCGTGATTTGATCGCACAATCATGGGCGGGGTTCATTCGGTGATGCGGCCCGTTAGGCTGTCGACGCGTTTCAGGCCCAACCTACATCGTGATTGCATGACGGCCCGATTATGTACCATAATTTTATGGTTTGGCGGTTCTTTGCGAAGACATGATATATATCTGATAAAATAAGCTGCAGCATCGTGAATAAGAAAAAACCTAGACTATACAATAAAGAAATTATAGCATATTACATCCACTGGGCATCAAAGTTCGCCACTATGATAATAAAGCACAAGCAGACAGCAGAGTACATACACTGGGCATCAAAGATCGCCACCAGTGCAAATAAAGATGCCGACAAAATAATATACAAAACCTCTGACACTTCAATAGAGTTCAAGAAAGGTTAGCCTATTTGGGAGTCTGCAGCATAGCGGTGAGCAAGATGATGAGGCTAGCGCTTGTACAACACTTAAATCTTCCTCACTCACGAAAGATAAACAAGCGAGACAGATGACGGGTTTTGCACATAAAAGTATCATCTGCGACAATTCATCACATTTCTTCTTGTGAATAAAGTGACACAGTTTAAAATTGCATTAACACAATGTCGTATTGTTCAGGTCAAGACATGGCAGGAAATGACATTGTGAAGGAGTTGCGAGCTTCACGACACCACTGGATTATAGATCAAGAACTCATAAGTATCAATGGTTAGTGTGCTGTCAATTTATCCCATCAGATTGGCAAATAAAGAGACGGTTTAAATAATACTCCCTCTGTTCGGAATTACTTGTCATCAAAATGGATGTGTCTAGAACTAAAATACATCTAGATACATCCATTTCAATGACAAGTATTTTTGGATGGAGGGAGTAGTGGAATGATATGACATTGTTCATAGTTAAGACATTGCAGAATATGACATTGTGCTGTAGTGGGTAGGTTCACCACACCACTGGATTACGGATGAAGAACAGAAGCATACATGCAGTGCAAAAGAAGATCACTTGCTCTGTATAGTTTAATTTACATGGTATGAAGAAGGAACTTGGTTGTACAACTGAAAACTTAAATTGAGAAAGGACAAACTTTTGTTTATGAACTACATAATAAACTTTAAACATGCAATTTGATGCAAACACCAAAAATAAACAGCTGTTGCAGTCATGCCTAACCAAATATATACAACAAAGCTTGAAGGCTTGAGATGGACAAACTTACATTATTGGTGAAGACAGGCTCTATAAAGGCCTTGTCCATGCTAATGGGGGCAATTCAAGAAGTTTACCACAGAATCTTCTTCATAAGCATTGCCTTTATTCTACATTTTGTTAAGAGTAAATATAGATGTGATAATATACGAAAAAATGGAGAATATTTAAGATAAGATAAAGAGTGATGCTACATGACCAAGTAGCTATAAATGTAAGTGCAGCGATACAGGCAAAAGGTAGAGCCAAGAGCAATGCACAGCTAAAATTCTTCAGTACCAACCTTATGGTAATAGTAAATATAGATCTGACCTGTAGAAAATGGAGGGCAAAGGAAAATAAGCTGCAGAGTGATGGTACATGAACAAACTACCTGTCATTATAAGTACACTAATAAAGGACAGCATGTACTTACAAGAACAATGCAGAGCTAAAAAAACATTGGCATTGGATATATTCTACACTAATGTAACCATTCATACAGATCAGATAATTTGGAGCGGACAATTGATAAGCAAGCTATCATGCATACTTCTGTCACATAATGAACCAGGTATGTATGCAAGTACAGTGATACAGACAACAGTACTAACAAGAGCAAAGCAATGGGCGACATACTTGCGATATCCTATCGTTCTTTTCAAACCGAATTCTTCTTGACAGATTTCGCAAAAAGATCCGTAAGGCACATGCGGAAAAGTAGAAGTTCAAATTGTCATGTGATTTCATAGACAGTACCTCATCCTGGGAACGAGACCAGTGCATAACAAGGTTTTTCCATTCAACGTCTTCTAAATTTAGCACAGGAGACTTCACCGGAAATTCGTTTATAGACTTGCCATCAAAGTGTGAAGGCAACACCGATACTGCTACAATGCTTCCTTGAAAAGCACAAGCAAGCTTTGCTCATCATGACTATCCTGATTGACCCTCGCCTAGTTACAACAATGTAACTTAAATCATTGATGTGTTCAATCAGCAGAAAACAGGAAAATAATAACCCTGAATAATAGCACTTACACGTAAGTTGGACAGGATGATGTGAAAATGGTGTTTGTCTTCACAATAATCTTCCCATGATGGGAATATATGCACGTAGTCCCTAACAACATTGAAAGCATTGTCTTTTAAACTGGGAATAAATGGAATGGGGTTCCAATCTCGAGGAATTAGCCGTCTCTGCGGTTGGGATAGGTCTTGACGGTGGACTTGCCGTACTTTTTGCCTTGATGGGATTTTTACGTGGTACACTGGTGCTATGGCAAATGAAATCGGTATACCTTTTTTGGAGTGTAGGTCCTGTGTGGTGGGGCTAGTGGTGTGGCGGTGAAGTATGGAGTGCAGTCTGCTTGAGTCGGTCCTACATTTTGTGTCACTGGTTGTACAGCCAATATAAGTGGGGTGCTGTCTGATTTCTCCGGCACCACCACATTTTTCAAGGACTTTGCTGGTGCTCCTCCAGGTTCGGCAATCACCCTCTTCCTTTTTCATGTCTGATGCACACGACAACATTTGAGTGGAAAAACATGGTATGATGACAGATGGAATATGTATTGATAATGGATGGGCATGGCATCTCAACATATATGATGAGTAAACTAAGCAGATGGCGGTGCAACAAAGTAGAAGAAATGCAAGACAACATATGCAAGATACCCGCAATCAATAAAACATTGCCAAATTAGAACAGGCACCTTGATGGGTGAACAGGACATGCCATCTGCCTTTGACTCCTCGAGGTTGGAATAGTCATTAGGATCATATTCTGAACAAGAGTCAACAGGTGGGGAGCGTCTGAGTTTATTGCATCCAGAATGACACTCAATGCCTTGGTGCCAATTTTGTAAGTCATTGCAGTGTTTAGCTTCAAGAGTGGACTGCTGCTAGTGCGACACAAAGCAGCTACACAGATCATAGTGTAGATATAACGGGAAAACCTTAAGCATCAGTGTAAAATCAGCAAAGTGGAACTTGCTAGAATATATGTGCTAGTATTGCCAGTACGGCTAGAAAGGCTTTGGATACCAGATCTCTTCAAGTGAAGGTGCGGTACTGTTAATATCAGTGTAACTCTCAAAGGCGACACAGCTCCACGCATTTCCTTGCTATTCTTATAGGATTCAAGTGGGCAGGCCACTACAAATCCTATTCATATGTTTACAAGATCCTACGAGTCAAAGAGGCTCAAAGTGTCCATCACAACCGACCGTATAGACCTCTACACTGCAAATGTCCCTGCTCATCTTCAGTACAAGGAACATACTATACTACTAGCATACTCCCTCCGTTCCAAAATATAAGTCTTGGTAGAGATTTCCACTATGGATCACATACAGATGTATCCAGATACATTTTAGAGTGTAGATTCACTCATTTTGCTCCATATGTAGTCCACGGTGGAATCTATACAAAGACTTGTATTTAAAACGGAGAGATATATTAAAGAAGAACGGAAGAGGAACATGGTAAAGAAGAGCAAGCAGATTTTGGATAATAAAATGTTGGTTGCGCAGTGCCCACACATGATGAACTAGAACGCATTAAGAATGCAACTCCTAGCTGTCTCTCGACCATTTCAGGCGGTTGGATGAAGATCCTACGTCTCCTAACCCTTCTTCTTCCTCGTCTCTGATTCTTCCCATCTGAGAACACCTTGCGGGCCATGGCCGACCACCACCCCCACCGCTGTGTTCCTCCGCCACCCCACCCCCACCAGCGTCGAGTTTTCTTCGTTCGGTGAGGCCCCACAACCACCGAACCCTTGGATCACACTGGCGAACTCCGCGAGCTCAAAAATCGGTGACCCAATTTTGAAATTTAGTCTCTGTGATTTAACTAGTGTGGAATATAAAGGGAAAACCATAAGCATTGGGAGTATAGTGTTGGCGTGCCATGGCGGATCTGAAGGTGCAAACCGGACAAAGGCAACTTCACAACCAAGACAAGAAATCGGAGTAAAGCGGTGGCGATCTATTTTCTTGCTGCGATAAATAAGTTGAGCGAGATCTGAAAGAGTACCGCCTCACAGTGCGGCGTATTGTGTATGCATCTGCTGAGAATTTGACGGTGCTGCGGTAGCGATGGCTGTCGGCAGTGTGGAAGCCGATCTAGGAGGGTAGACGGTGGCGGCAGGGCGCGGTGGACGAGACGGTCCTAGGAGCGGCGCCGGCAAGGTGGATGACGACGGGGATGAAGCGAGAGGACGGGATGCAAGGATCCCGGTCCGAAGGCGTGGATGAGAGAGGTCGATCTCTTGTAATGGACGGCGGCGTCGGTGTATTAGCTCCGGCATGGTGGAGGAGGACGGTGGTGGATGGGGTGGCGGACGGCGGCGGACGGAGGGTGGGGTGGAGAGGGTGTTTTGGCACCCATTAAGTACGAATGGGGAAAGGGAGGTAGAGAGGAAGGGGGGAACCATGTATTCAGGGCGCGCTTGTCTCAAATGCAAGGAAATTTACAAACTTTGCCCCCGTTTCAAATTTCTACTACAACACAGCAGCATTAGTCGGCTGGGGATAGGACGGTAATCTTGCATACACCAAATATTTGCCGATGAGAGTTTGTTTTTGGCGCCCACCGTGTATGAATATGAATCGGGGAGGGAGTCGATTTCGGCCGAGGGCACACTGTGTTTTGGCGCCCACCATGTATGAATCCGGGTGAGAGACGGTTACGTCACGTCTGGGTGAAATTACAAACCTACCCCTATCGAAACCTATAGAAATCCAGCAGATAGGCTATGCGTGGCAGGGATAGGCAGTAGTGATTTACATCTCGCAGATTTTGGTTTCGGGCAGTTACTGCGACTTTCCCCGCTTCGTTCAAATTTTGCAGAGTGCACGTTTACCGTGCCAACTCAATTCGAATCCCGTTTGTACTCTACTATTTTTTTCGGGCGGGATCCATTTTCAATTGGAATTACATTCTATATACATCATTTTTTATATATACTTTCAAAAGCACAACAAAGAATTCTGCTCCTTTATATGTATAATATGATTTACAAATACAATGATTTCGAAATCTTAAGGTTGAATTCGAATTTTTTAACCAAATTATGTTCTACTAAAATGTATGGATCAGTAATATCTACATATTAAATAACATATATGTGCGTGAATTCATATGAGTATGCATGTTTGATAGATCAATTTTGGATCTAGTATGGATTACATGTATCATCATCTCGAATTCAAATGTTTGAATATCTTTTTGTTCACTCCTTTCACACCCATCTCTCTCGCATGCATGCTCCTTCAGGTAGCTATCACTCTCTTTTCTCCAGCTCACCCGCACGCTCACTTCATGTTTCTCCTATCCTCGCAAACATGGTCTCTCGACGTCTCCCTTGAGAAGTGTCACACTCTCCCTATCATTATACATTACACAATTTTCATTATCTCTCACGTCTCTACTGTTCTCTGGTATCACTCGGTACCTAAGCTTTCTTTTTCACCACCACACACACAGTCTCCACTCGTCTTTCACTTTGTCTTTCTCTCTACGAGATTCTCTCACACCCTATATGTCTCTACATATGACTCATACCACTAAGATTACTCTCTCTCTCTCTCTCTCTTGTAGACACAACATTTGTTGCAGTCTCCTTTTCGTCTCCATCCCATACTGACATTATTCATTTGTTTACCGATCAAACAACCCCGACTACCGTCTCCTCTCTCTCTCTCAGACACACACACACACACAACTCCTGCTTCCACTCCCCTTCCCGACTACCGTCTCTCTCTCACACACACACACACAAAACTCTCGCTTTCGCACCCCGACTCGTAGTTCTCTCACAAACATTTATCGACTAGCTAGCCTCTAGATAGGTTTATACACCCGCACACTCGTGCTTCCACCATCGCATACATGTCTCTCTCCCGCTCCTTGTATCTATGTAGCTTTTTCTTCCCTTATTGAGACACACCCTCTCGATCGTGCACACACACACTATCGCCTCATTTTAAGCTGATACCTATCGCACACACACTACTTGTGTCTTTGTCACACATGCACTCCGTCCTCCTCCACTCTCCCTCTCTCTCACACACACATGGGCTTTTTGCAACAACTAGCAAGATGCCCATGCGTTGCACGGAACATCAAGATGCATTTGTATGAGTAGTTTATATTGTGGGGAAAGGATGAATGAGGGAAGGCCTTATTTGCAAATGTGGAGAGGGGTGTGGGTATCTTTTTGCAAAATTGCCATAGTTTCCTTCCTATCCGTCAGATATAGATCGGACGGCCTATATTGCAGGATGGCAGGCACACGATCATCACCGACAATGCTTTTATAAGAGTAGGGATCAAAAATAGAGTTGGTGATGATGGTGGGCCTGCCATCCTGCAATGTAGGTCGTCCGATTTATATCTGACGGATAGGAAGGAAAATATGGCAATTCACCCGCACTCTTCAGCACATTTGCAGATAAGGCTTTCCCTCATTCATGCTTTTCTCCCACAAGATCTTGATGTTCCGTGCAACGCATGGGCATCTTGCTAGTAAGAGTAGAAATTAGACCTATACCACTTCTCGAATCTTAAAACCAACAACATTCCTCCCTTATCTCATCAAAACCGCCAAAGGAATATATTTTGAGTGAAACATAACATATTTTTAGTGATATACGTATTTCAAATCTAGACTTTTTTTTCTATCAAATCGGTGAATATGTTTTAATCTACTTTGATCGTGTGGCAAAGCATTGGCACATTTCTAGTAGTTATTATAATTTTTTGGACACCAGACAAATGGTGGAGTACATATACGAAGAGAAGAGGCGCATGCAGGCAGTCGGCCTCTCGCTGTCTCGCACACATGAGTGTTACGTAAGGGCGACGTTAAAAAATAAACCCTAAAACTCTAGGTGCACGATTGCTGCATTCACGGTGCAGTGCGTGGTGGAGCATTTGAGGAGTTGATGGTCGGGACCATGGTGAGCGACTTGGGCTGATGGCTCGCCGGTTGCCACAGATCGAGTAGCCACGTTTAAAATAACATTTTTTAGCGGGGTTAAGAGTTCCGATTTTCAATGGCACGTTATAAGTAGTAAGTAGTTTTTAGAACGATTGGTATGGAGCGAAAATGGAATTCATAGTACTATGTACCTCCTTGGCGTATGGTTGTATGGGTTTATGTTGCGAGATGTTGAAC
This sequence comes from Aegilops speltoides, assembly GCA_021437245.1. Lineage (NCBI taxonomy): Eukaryota > Viridiplantae > Streptophyta > Magnoliopsida > Poales > Poaceae > Aegilops > Aegilops speltoides. The sequence goes on from CM038143.1 coordinate 140,322,677, forward strand.
CTGGTAGTTCTAGGGCAAATACTATGGTTTAGATTTAGATGCGGGTTTTCAGTAATCGGAAGGGGAACCCTTCTTTGATTAAAAAAAACTACTACCTCCATTCTGGTTTACCAGTCCCCATCATACTTTGGGTCAAAGTTTGTCCACGAATTTTACTTGTAAAATGTGAATGGAAAATGAGATTTTGTTATACCCAAACAAAAAAGGACTGGAGGGAGTGATTGCTCTGACACGGAGGCGACCTCTCATAGCGCAGGCATTGAACCGACGCACCGGCCAAGAGGGCCGCACTTGCTGCAGGCTCGGCTGAGCACGCCTCCTCGCCGCGTGCAACCAGCTTAAGACTGCCCCACCTGCCTTCATTGAATCCGCACATGTGCCGGCAACACGTCCTTCCGCGAGCCGGCAGGCATTTTAGAACAGAAAAAATGACTAAAATATAATTAATTTACGCATGGTCTTGACTTGTTGTGCTCGCACTGGTAGCAGGAACTAGTAGAGATTTTTCTTTATTTATAACTCTCCTCACATTTTTTTGGCTTTGAAGTGAATCATGGTTGTGGACATTATGTATGAATGTGCAGATATCTGTGAACATGAGTTTGATGTAGAAGTTGAACTTGGAATGTCGGGCTTGCGCGTGAACTATACCATGTCCAATGCTTCGTCTGTTTTGTTTGGAAAGTAATTGCTATTATTACATGACCCAAAAAAACATTTTGTGCCACATCGGTAGATGTCTGAGACATCTATGAGCATCTTGTTGGATAAACATTTGAACCTAGCTATTAAGAAGGAAATTTTGTATTGACAACAGTTTTAGATAGCAGGAGACACCTAGCCTGCTCTGCCTCTGCTAGCTTATTTCTGGCTTCTTCCATCTCTTCTTTGGCTTGGGTGAAGAGAGCATCTGATTGCTCTTTTCGCTTCTTCAGGAACTCAGCTACATTCTCAAGGGCTGCTGCACACTTTCTTTCAGCCTTTACTAATGCCACGAGGACACAAACAGCTGACGACTCCACCTGGCTTGTGTGTAATCCAGCATCATCTGGGAATTTACACCTTGTGTGTAATCCAAACATCATTAGGAGCGGCACCTTGTGTGTAATCCAGCATCATTTTGGAAACATGATCTCGAGGTTGACCATACTTCCCTCCTCGCAGGAACTGCATCCTGACATGAAGTTACTTCTTTTTTAGATCAATACTCAGAGAAACCTAGATCCATTTAGTAGAAGCCAGATAAACAGAACTCGGAGAAGTGAATTCAAAAGGAAAAGAATTATAAAAACAGACTACAAGGTGAGAACACCCACTTCCTACATCAAGCTAAAAACGAAAGCATTAGGACGATTAAGACTCTTCTTATTACACATCAAAGAACACCACGCTTAAGAGAAACAAAAACTACAAAATATACACATCGAAGAACACGAGGCTAAACGAAAGTAATTGAAAGGGTGTTACTTACCAAAGCTCGTTTCTGAGTTTGGTGCAGATCCTCTTTAACTTGCCACGCTCCTTGAAGATGTCCCGAATATCCCGTGTTTGGTCTTCATTGCTCCTCTGCATGTTCACACTCGTGGTTTTAAAATCTCAACATGGCAAGAAAATACTACTAGTAATACTCGCGCATCTTGTGGGCAACATTAAAGCACTAAATCGCCATGTTAGAGCATCTCCAACAGAATCGCAATGCGTGGCGCTTTAAAAAGCGTTCTGATCTTGAGATCGAGAAGTAGATACTAGAGAGTAGAGGATAGTTCTCAGCATAGATAGATAAAAAAGATAATTCAACTACTCCTCGTCGTCCGACTCCTCCTCGGTGATGTCCTCCTCTGACGTCTGACTGTAGGCGTGAAGATACCGATCATCGTCGGATTCCCAGGGCGACGCTGCTCCTAGCCTCATGTTGAATTGAGCGTCCACTTTTCGCCTACGCTTGTCCTCGCGATAGGCGGCTCGCTCCGCCCTCCTCTTATCACTCTCCGCCCTCCTTTGCACGTAGAACTCGCGCTCGTTGCTGATGTCCTGTGGGAAGTGTTGGCGCCACAACGCCATGGCTTCCTCGTCCATCTCGGCGATGCCGAGACGGTGCTCCTGCCTCCGGTTGTCGCGACGATCCTCGTCGGTGCTAAGCTGCGGCAGAGGCGCGAGCTCCTGCGCCCGCTCCCGTATTGGCACGTTGGGGAAGTTCAATGTTCTATGAGGCCACTGGAGGCGCCACGCCGCCGCGTCATACGCACGGGCGGCCTCGTTGGCGGTGTCGAAATTGCCGAGGCCGAGGCGCATCCCGCGGAACCGGATCTCGGCGGAGAAACCGCCGGAGGGGCGCGCGCGGACGCCGCGGTATCCCCAAGTTTCCCAGTGACGAGGCGGCATGGTGGCGCGGCGGCGGCGGGGCGAAAAAGAGGGGGGAGAGAGCGGCGGTGAGGCAGAGAGCGGTGGCAAGGCCCAGAGCGGTGGGAGGGCGTTGGATTTTATAAAGCGCGCCGGACACCGCGCGCAAAAACTAGCGCACACCCGGCCGCTTTTTCTTGCGCGTGCGCGATCCTTTCCCGACGTCTCTGCTATCTCTACTCTCTTCTCTACGGTTATATTTATTTTATATTTAATATTTAATATTTTTCTCTACTTCCTTTACTGTCTACTTTTTTCTATACTTTTTTTCTTGCAATATAGGCCGTCCGATTTATATCTGACAGATAGGAAGGAAACAAATGGGAATTTTCCAAAAAGATAACCATACCCCTCTCCAGATTTGCAAATAAGGCCTTCCCTCGTTCATCCTTTTCTCCCACAAGATAAACTACTCATACAAATGCATCTTGATGTGTGCAACGCATGGGCATCTTGCTAGTTCTGAAAACCTTTCCATCATTTGCCACACTATTGGTTGCAGATGAAAAACCTACCAAGCACAAATATGATGCAGGGAAGCGACACACAATTACAAGCTGATATTCTGTTGGACAATGGAGGCTATAACCAATTACTTTTACGGGAACAATAGCACCCAGGAAAATTGAAGGGTAGGTATGAACAAAATTGGAACTGCACATGTACTGCTAAGTGATTCAATACACACATTACCAATCGAGGATGAAAACGATGGTCGCGGCGGCCTCTGTGAGTCATGGTCGGCAACGGGAGTCAGTTCATTGTCCACGACGGTGGTACTTCTGCGCTTGGCGTCGGCTTCTGGGAAGCAGATCCGAGACCGTGGAAGACGATGCCGGGGAAGAGGCTCCGTGTACGACGATGACGGTGGACCAACTCCAGTGCAGCATACGAGGTCGTCGATGAGGCAGATGCGCTGCGGTGGACGAGTGCGCCGATGTAAAGGGGAGGAGCACGAAGGATGCGGTGTCGTGGAGAAGTCTATTTTGCGGTGGGGATAGAAAATGGGGAGTATTCAGGTGTACTACTCTGGGTGCCGGGGTGAGGTTGGCTGGATAGGGTGAACCTGAAGTTACGAAAACAGCACCCTACCAAGCGTCATCCGTAGCCTGTTCCGAAGGCTATGATGGTAACTTCCCACTGCTCGAATCAGGGTCGCGGGAGATTTTCCCGCCGACCTCAAACTTTTGTGACACTGGACTCCCCGTGTGGCGTGTTGGGTGACTCGGCTAAGCAACTAGCGAGTAGTAGTAGTAAACTCTGCATATTAGGTTTAACAGAAGTCAAACTTCCTAAAGTTTGACCAAGTTTATATAAAAATATAAACATTTACCATAACAAATATGTATGATGTGAAAGTACATTCAATAATGAATCTAATGGTATTTATTTGTTATTGTATATGTTAATATTTTTTGTTATAAGCTTTCTGAGAGTTTACAAAACTTGACTTTGACCAATGCTAATACGCGGACTTAAATAAAAACAGAGGGAGTAGACATTTGTTTTCTTAGTTTGTAGTGAACTAATCATTTGTTGAAATTGTGAAATAAATATATTAGGCTATTGACTTCGAATGTAATGGTCTATACAATTCAATAGCTACAATCATTGTCGAATCCCAAGATGTATACAAGGTCTATAGTACTTCACAACATGCTCAAACTCACATAATCCCAGTAAAATGAGAATCTAAATGCATTTCATAGTTATTACTTTGTAGGATGCAACAAAAACAACCAAAACTCTACATCAGCCATTATAGAAGCAACATTTTGACATATCCCAATGTGTGAATGAAACGTGCAGGGAGAGCTTTTGAAGATGGAGCATATAGGGCGGGAAAGATTGTATGTATGTGGATGAGAGAGTAGGAGACAAACCTAACGAGACAGAGAGAGAGAGAGAGAGAGAGAGAGAGAGAGAGAGAGAGAGAGAGAGAGAGAGAGAGGAAGAAGAGTGTCAGTGAGAAAGATGGAGACATGTAATATACGTGAGATGCGTGTGCATCCGGATTCTGTATACGTGGAAGGAGAAGAGACAACATGTTTGATGAGAGAGCTGGAAAAACATGGACGAGAGGGGAAGGATCTCATGGGTTTAGGGATTTACAATTTTGTGCGGGGGAGAGAGGGATTGGTAATTTTGTGCAAGAGAGAGAGAGAGGGTGGAGGAGGAGTCAGTCAGCCGTCGTCACATCACCCTGCTTCCAAATGACCCCGCATTCTCTAGCGCGGTGTGGTCACCATCTTCGATCTGCTTGATGCCCTCTTTAATGATTGAGTTATTGTGCATGTTGGGGTGCAAAGAAGCACAAGTGAGAGTGGTCGCCGTATAACCTTGGATGGGGATGAATTGTGTGCTCGGGGGAGTGTGTGTGTGTGTGTTGTGCTGCGTGTGTCTATGTGTGTGTGTGCACGCGCGCACGCGTGTGTGTGTGTCAGATATTGAGCGAAAACAAACCTAAGGAGAGAAATGGGTATTCACGAAGAGATTGTGCGGGGCCTTGAGGTGGGCAGGGGCCGAGTGAGGGTGTCAAAATGTGTGCGTTGATGCATGTGTTGCATGCGATCGTGCGAGGGACGGACGAATCGAGAGAGATGGTTGTTGTGTTACGGATGCTCCTCTCTCTCTCTCTCTCTCACACACACACACACACACACACAAGTAAACTAGAAGACCGCTCTCTCATGTATACACAACGTATCGGCATCTGTCTATGTCTCACTCATGCATGATCATTTGCACATTCACACCTCTCTATGTCTGTATCACACACACACACCGTCTCCACATTGCCCTTCCGCCACAACACACGTATGGACACATACACACGTTCTCTCTCAGTCACACACACACAAAATAAGTATTAAAAAACTAGGGTGCACCTAAAACGTCCAAATCCAAATAAACACAAACTGGAGCTAAATTCAAATATATGGAAATATTGCAGCATCAAGAACTTTCCCAAGAAAAAAAGTTGAGTAATATTCGAGGATTGTTTTCAAACACACAAAAAGGTTCGGTGGATGTCCTCAGCACAACACACCCTTGAAAATAAACTAAGCAACTAGTCCGCTTGACACTGCAGTAGAACCAGCATGAGCGACGGCACTGCCACCTACTCCGAGTCCGAGTCCACGTCCTCAACTTCGTCCTCGTCCCTCTTCCTCTTCCTCTTCGCCGACACTTCTTTGCTTGAACCGGACACTGGGCTCTGCTTCTTCATCCAACCCTTGTAGATATTTAAACAAAGGTAGGCATCCATTGCCGCGCGTGGGGATGTGATCTTCATCTAATGTCTTCGACTCCCATGCATGATGAAACTTCGTGATGAGGTTTCTTCAGTTTTAGCGTATGAAGGATCAATCATGGCTGCTGCCGTGGTCAGCATTGAAGGTTGAGAGGAGGACACCAGGCTTGCCTATACGGAGATCGAGCGGCTGGCCTACAACGAGACCTATCCGACCACAGGACATCCTCGTCGTTCTTAAAGCCTCTGAATGAATTTCACTCTTTTGTCCTCGAGGAAGTTCTTAAAATCCTGGCACTCAACGTCGGCATGGCATATGTGGTAGACCAAGCAAACGTTATGTACGCAAACCTGGATCACGGCGGGCTTCTTCCTCTCTTCGTCCTTTAGATCCTTCTCTCGTCCCAGGACTGTGGTGTACTCAACATCTAGCCTAGCGACCCACTCATATGTTGAACTGTCGAACATGCGTAGGAAGCGAGCAAGCCATGCTTTCACCGTTGCGGATCCAAGTGTGTAGATGACGATGAACTGATCGCCGGTGATGGCTCTAACCTGGTACTCAGCAGCGACCATGGAGATTTGGGAGGCCATGGATTTTCAAGGACGGTTAGGAGAAGTTGAACTGTTGTACCCCGCAAAAACTGGGAATGAACTAATGTGAAAGGACGAGACGACTGGGAGCGAACTGTTGTGAGGTAGAAGACGGGGACGAGTAGGGCGTGCGAACGGCGTGGGGTTGCTGGCTTGCCCGGTGGATAAACGGCTGCACGCCCCCCAAAGAGCTCTCGAGAACTATGCGGGACCCACTAGATGTCATGCCTACTTGACCCATATTGTAGGCCTGACGGTATAGCTTCTGCCTATTCGCACACCATGCCGGCGCGTGGATGTAACTTCACTTAATTCCGTCAACCGTCGCGCCTCCCACGACCGTCGCCTCCCTCGCGCGGTCGCGCCCTTTGAGACTTTGACCGGCTATAAATGAGCAATTTTTTTGCCTACTCTGCATGCATGATACTCCCTCTGGTCCTTTTTACTCCCGTCAACCATTTGCAAAGTGTTTGACAAAATTTATACTTTTTTTTGAACACCACCTTATATTAATTAACCAGCCACACCAGTACACTCATTCGATACAATATTCACCACACAGGGCGGTACGTTATTTACAAGAATACCATCTAATCTATTGTCAAAGCTATACTTAGCGATTAAGTGTGCCACCTTATTGGCCGAACGGCTAATCTTTGACAATTGAAGATTGTTGATCAACTTTGAGATGCTCAATGCTTTCATCTTCAGGTCACGCATAGCAGACCTATCATAGTCCCCCGATGCAAGAGACGCTACCACAAAAGCGCAATCAGTCTCTAAAATTACAGGATTATGAAGAGAAATACCTATGTAGAGACTGACAATGCAAGCCCTAAGCTCCTCTTCCTCCACGCTTTGACAGGCATCAATGAAATCCCACGACCAAATTTATACTAAAAATATCAATATCTACAATACTGATTATAATGAGTATAAGAACTACATTTTATAATGAGTGTAAAAATATTGATTTGACATTGTGAATGTTGATACTCCCTCCGTCTAGGTGAGTAAGTCATCTTAGGATGTGCACCGTGACCAAGGAGGAGGGGAAAACGAGAGACATTAATGTTTATTTGCTAATTAAATAGTATTGCATGCAATGAACTAACCACTGCATGTCATGTTTGATAGTCTCAGGTCATTAAAAGCATGCACACCCTCATCTCTTATTGGTTGATATGTCAAGAAACAAGAAACGAGGTAGAAGTTAATGCACCGCGCCTACGTGTTTTGGGATTATTTGGTTTTTGTAATATGACTTACACACCTAGCTATTAGAGTACAACTACCTCCCTTCTAGTTTAAAGGGCTCGACTCAAAAATTTCACCTACTCTTAGCAAGATAGTAGAGGCGGTGGAATAGTTTTTGAAGTCTGCAAAAGTACACAACTAATGCTGTCGTTCTTCATAAAAAATGTGTTTACCAATGCATGCATGAACACTAGTTACTCTAACCCCCTCTCTTCTTTAATTCTTTGCCACATCAGCATGTTTGCTATTTCCGTGTGCATGATACCAGGTAAGATACCACCATTATGGCCAACCTTAATCATCGCATGCAATAATTTAGTGCACCTTGAAATATGAACATGTGTGGGGCATGTATGTTTTTAATGACTTGAGACTATACCTAGCCCGGCATGCAAGATGACTTATTATGCACCGTTCCCCATACCTACAGGAAACCTGTTCGTCTCCAAATCTTTTCCTCTCCATGTGTGGAAACAATCTGCCTGCCAAACTCTCCTTCTCCCTCCGGCGGTCCCACCACTCCACCCCGTGTGAAAAAATCTGCATGCATGACTCTCCTCCCCCACGCTCGTCCAATCCGTTGTGACCAGCAATATTTCCACCCCTTCGCTCCCCCGTAATTTACTCCAACAAATATGCCCACATAGCTTTTACTTAACTTCAGCTGCATTGGGTCCCTGACATATGGGCCCAGCAGGGTACTGGCCCACATGCCAGTGACGCAACTGGACCTGCAGTTAAGTCAGTGAAGCTCAGTCCATATCTTACATAGGTGTGCCATTGCTCGCTATAAATATTGCGCCTCCCACGACATCGCTATCTCCTCCCCCTCACATTCACGTTCATCGCTATCTCCTCCCCCTCCCTCTCACGTCGACCACCATGGCATTGCCCCTCTCAAGCCCTAGGAGCCCCTCGCTGCATCACGTAGACGGTCACGCGTCGGCGTTCCGTTCCTCACTGCCACTAGTCAAGGAGGATGCATCGGTGTTCCGCTCCCCGCCGCTATGCGACACGTCGCCGTTCCGTTCCTCGCCGCCACTAGTCGAGGAGGACACGTCGGTGTTCCGCTCCTCGCCGCGACACGACGCGTTGCCGTTCCCTTCCTCGCCACCACTAGTCGAGGAGGACGCGTCGGTGTTCTGCTCCTTGCCGTGATGCGTCGAGGTGGACGCGTCGGCATTCCCAATCTCGCCAGCACGCGCGTCGGAGGACGCGTCGGCTCCCCGCTATGAGGAGAAGGCCACGCCGCCCACCGAGCCCCCCACCCTTGAGGAGCTCTGGAAAGAAATGGATGTCGCCTTGTGGGAGGCTTTGCCTCCAGTAGAGCGCGCCAAAATAGAGGCGGAGAAGAAGGCCGAGGAAGAGAAGTGCACCGCGCAATAAGCTGCCTGGGAGATCTATGTCGCGTCCGAGAGAGTCAAGCAATTGGCTCTTTGGCAGAAGGCTTGTGCGAGGGCTGTGAGGGTGGCGGAGGACGCCCGTGCTGACGCCCTGAGTGCAGTCGGGCCCAAGCGCCTCATCTACGCTTGGCGGTACATGGACCGGGTGCACGCTTCCAGCGAGGAGGAGTACCTGTTGGCGCCGGATCACCACACCGGTGAGATCGCACTCGCCCGCCGGCAAGCCGCCAATCAGCACCTGCGAGTTGCGAGGCTGAGGAAGAGGCGTTGTGTCGGCGCGCTAGAAAACGGCCGCGCACCAGGGCACTCGTGGCGCACCGCAAGCGCTCCTGCGAGCGTCGTGGATTTTAGGAGGAGTATAATTTTTGTTCCGTAAGGCGATCTCATTAGTTTTGGGACGCAAATGATAAATCCCGAACGTTCAGGAATTTTTAGCGTCCTTAATTAAGTATGTAAAAGGGAAAGTTTGGAAACGTTGTGTATTATTATGCATTTTGCAAGTATGTGCATATAGCACAAACTTTACTATATGCTATCGGACTACACGTCTCTCTCGATATATGCTTGCAGACTGTGCTACTCCCTCCGTCCAGGTCAATAAGTCATCTTTGGTTGTGCACGGTGACCAAGAAGGAGGGAAGACTTGTACACCTGGATGGAGGGAGTACTACTATTACTTATGTACGTGCAAATGCACGTTTTAACATTACGATGCGGTTTTTGTAAAATTAGAAAAACATCACTAGTCAAGCTTGTGAAACGATTCAATGCAAAACAAATGCAAAAATGCTCGTCCGATTGTTTACTTTTATCTTCCTTCTCTGTGGTTATTTCTCTATCGTACTTTATATAGAGTATCTCACTGGTTGGAAAGGCACGCAAATTCCCAAACTGCTTCCTACACCCTGTATCGAATTTTTTGCCTAACAGGTTGTGCCGTGCAATTGGAATTCCAACTTGAGTACTACTACTAGTAGGAGTACCAGGGGCCAGTTCTTTTAGGCTTCTAGATTAGTAATCCCATAACTACTACCTCCGTCCTGGTTTATTGGTCCCCATTGTAATCTGTGTCAAATTTTGATCATAAATTTAACTAATGAAATTTAGTGCATGTCACATGCACTACTCCATCCGTCTAGGTGAGTAAGTCATCTTAGGTTGTGCACCGTGACCAAGGAGGAGGAGAAAACGAGAAATGTTAATGTTTATTTGCTAATTAATAGTACTGCATGCAATGAACTAACCACTGCATGTTGTGTTTGATATCTCAAGTCATTAAAAGCATGCACACTCTTTATCTCTTATTGGTTGATATGTCAAGAAATAAGAAACAAGGTAGAAGTTAATGCCCTGCGCCTAAGTGTTTTGGGATTATTTGGTTTTCGTAAGATGACTTACACACCTAGATGCACCGTGCCTAAGTGTTTTGAGTAACATTTTATCAGTTAAATCTTTGGTCAAAATTTAGCACAAATTACAATGGTGAGGAATAAACTAGGACAGAGTAGTAGTTTAGAAGCCCAAATAAATGAGTGAGGCGCCTTATTGTTACTCTCCACTGTGACTAGTCTTGTGGGAAAAGCTAGGGAATCCGCGAAAAGAACTGGCCCTAGGAGTAGTAGCTAGGGATCGAGTGTGGGAGATGAACTGGAGAAAGTAAATGCAGAGAGATGAAATGCAAAAAAGACGGAGGGATGTGATGGTTGCTTCTCCGTTTATTTTACCAGGACACTTATTACTGGGAGTGGTTGGGTTTTGTGATATGACGGCTTTACTGCCGCACCACGAGCGGGGTGAGAGGTGAGACTCCCGTGCAGCGCCGCCCTCTACACTTGTACTACATCGGTCGTGGTTTATTAGTACCCCATTGAATTTGACTGAAGATTTAACTGACAAAATGTTAGTGCATGTCAACAAAAACTATATCGTTGGATTCGTATTTGAACATAGTTTTGAATGATATAATTTTAGGTGACATGCATTAGTATTTATCGTACTATATATAATGTTAGTTCAATTTTTGGTCGTACTAATCTATAGTAGTAAGGTGCCCGTGCGTTGCACCGAAAAGAGAAATGCATTGATCGGGGAGTTGTTTATTTTGACAAAGGATGTGGGGGTCATCTCATGTGTAACGAGTATCGATAGGTTTCTTTAGATATTATCTCATCTCTAGAGCTCACAAACATCCAGGTGAAATAGATAAAAAGGTATCTTTTGCAAACAAAAGCGTTCAACTGTTCAACCTGCATCCAAAACTTGTGAAGAAATAACACTTATTGTGCTTTGCAAGAAATGATCTTTAAGAATTAGTTTTTGACATCGATTGTTATACATGTTGGCTACAGATGACATGGCACTTTCTTATAGTCAATAGTTGGCTATACTATTAAGCAATATTAACCATGCCCTTATACACCTAGACGGAGGGATTAAATCAGGATGACTTGCAAGGGGGTAGAGGAGATGTAAGAAATGGTTCATCGTAAGTCTTTCACCAGTACCGTAGTAAAAATTCATACATGGAAGATTCTAGACTAAACCATAAATGGATACATTTTTATTCATGCGCGATGCTCCAATAGAGCAAGATCCTGCATGGAAGTCTCCACATGCTTAGACAGCGGATTACATTGAGCGAAGACTAATGATCAACATTTAACTTGATAATGCATATTTTTTTAGAAGAACAGGGAGGCTCCTCCCCGGTTCCATTATCAAATGAAACCCAAAGTGTGTTACATCAGCTCACTGAGAAGAGCAGTTCAAAGGAAGGACTGCAGCGAAAGCCAGTCAAGTTTAACGACAAGCTTACAGAATCAAAAGCGGCAAAGACACAGGCCATAAGCACCCACACACACACTACATGTTTTCTAAGTGCACTTGATAATGCGTATGTCCAGGTGAACCTCCTTGGAGTCCCCGTGCACCGAGTCGGCGGGTAAAGGATGGAACGGATGCCATGAGTTTTCCAAGTCCACATTGGCGGGATAGTCCCACCTCCCAAGAGTCCAAGTCCGTATGATGAGGCCGGTGTCGCCGCCCACGCGACCCAGAGGGGTAGTAACATTGACCACGCACCGTACATCTGCCTCATGTCAGTGTCAGTGTCAGCGGCGACGCCCCTGACGCACATTATAGAGACGGGGCGGCGGCCTGTGCGGGCCTCGTCGGTGCCCACGATCAAAAGGAAGACGCTGCCGTCCTCCTTCGAGACTAGCAGGCGGCGGTGATCCTCCAGCGACTCCGGCATGGTGAACAGGTAGCATGTGTCATACTTGATGTTCTCCGCCAAGGGCCAGCAGTGACCGCTGCACGCATCCGTGAGGTTATGCACCATGTCCGCCGGCGATCCACAAAACGGCATCGGGCACTCATAGCAGTGGACGAAGGGCTCCTTGGAGGCATCGACCAGGCCGTCCATGAAACGGAGTGGCTGTAGGGGACGTTGCGCCAGTTGAATATATGAGCAAGTTACTACGAGATTTAATCCGAATAAGCACAAAATAAATCATGACGGCTATAACAGAGATGAAACTAATCATGTGGACTAGCATAGTAGTAGGATACAGAGTAGAAACATGAATTCTACCACGATCTCAAACAGGAAGGACAGAAACACATACGGTGCAACGGGAGCAGCACCGTTGGCGTTGAGGTTGTCGCCCATGTCGTTGAGGAAGAGATTGCCGAGGTCAGGGAAGAAGTCGTTGTTGGGGAACGTAGTAATTTCAAAAAAATTCCTGCGCACACGCAAGATCATGGTGATGGCATAGCAACGAGAGGGGAGAGTGTCGTCCACGTACCCTCGTAGACCGTAAGCGGAAGCGTTATGACAACGCGGTTGATGTAGTCGTATGTCTTCACGATCCGACCGATCCAAGCACCGAACGTACGGCACCTCCGAGTTTAGCTCACGTTCAGCTCGATGACGATCCCCAAGCTCCGATCCAGCAAAGCTTCGGGGATGAGTTCGTCGAGATGACGGCGTGGTGGACGATGATGATGTTCTATCAAGAGGGCTTCGCTAAACTCATGACGATATGACCGAGGTGGAATATGGTGGAGGGGGCACGCTGACACGGCTAAGGAACGATCCGTAGATCAACTTGTGTGTCTATGGGGTGCCCCTGCCCCGTATATAAAGGAGTGGAGGAGGGGAGGGCCGGCCCTCTCTATGGCGCGCCCTAGGGGAGTCCTACTCCCACCGGGAGTAGGATTCCCCCTTTCCTAGTCGAACTAGGAGTCCTTCCAAGTAGTAGGAGTAGGAGACAAGGAAGGGGAAGAGGGAAGAGAAGGAAGGAGGGGGCGCCGCCCCTCCCCCTAGTCCAATTCGGACTAGTCAATGGGGGGGCGGGCGGCCTGCCTCTTCCTCACCCCTAAAGCCCAATAAGGCCCATATACTTCTTCCCCCGTATTCCCGTAACTCCCCAGTACTCCGAAAAATACCCGAATTACTCAGAACCTTTCCGAACTCCGAATATAGTCGTCCAATATATCGATCTTTACGTCTCGACCATTTCGAGACTCCTCATCATGTCCCCGATCTCATCCGGGACTCCGAACTCCTTCGGTACATCAAAACTCATAAACTCATAATAAAACTGCCATCGAAACCTTAAGCGTGCGGACCCTACGGGTTCAAGAACTACGTAGACATGACCTAGAACTATTCTTGGTCAATAACCAATAGCGGAACCTGGATGCTCATATTGGTTCCTACATATTCTACGAAGATCTTTATCGGTCAAACCGCATAACAACATACGTTGTTCCCTTTGTCATCGGTATGTTACTTGCCCGAGATTCGATCATCGGTATCTCAATACCTAGTTCAATCTCGTTACCGGCAAGTCTCTTTACTCGTTCCGTAATACATCATCCCGCAACTACCTCATTAGTTACAATGCTTGCAAGGCTTAAGAAATGTGCATTACCGAGAGGGCCCAGAGATACCTCTCCAACAATCGGAGTGACAAAACCTAATCTCGAAATACGCCAACCCAACATTGTCGGTGTACTAAGGTAGGGGTACCTCGGTTACCCCAACTTCAGCCACGGCAGCAACTCCCCTCGGCTGATCCACCAAATGCTTGCCGGAGGCCATCTCCGCTCCATTCCAAGCCATTCAAGAACAAAGTGTACCAGACAGAAGCTTAAGCCCCCGGCAAGAGGAGCTTGCCGGGAAGGCCGTTCCAGGCTCAAAACTGCCTCACCCACGCAAGTCCTTGGCGAGAGGAGCTCGCCGGGGAGACTAGAAGATCACGTCACAGAAGACACGCCTCGGCGCTGTACGCGTCCCGGCGAGGGCCCGGGCAGCAGCAAGTCATAGAGCCCGACAAGCTCCAGGGCCCGGCAAGATCAAGGCCCCGGCAAGGTACTTGCCGGGAGAGATGCGACGCGTGCCCGCACTCCAGCTCATCTGCCCACGCGTCGCCTTCAGCCTTCTCCAGAGACGCGTGGCGGGTGGCTGTGCTGCATGCAAGGTGCGGTGGCACTCCACGGTGGTGGCTCCATCGCCGTGGCAAACGGAGACGCAGGGGGAGCTTTTTGGGCGGCGGCGACGGCATTTAATGCCCTTGTCCCCTCTGTCAAAAGTAGGTAGAATCCACTGTTCATGCCTTTGCCTCGCCTTTGTTCCAACTACCACCTCTTTTACGTTTTACCCCTCTACCCCTCGTTGACACTGTCGGTGACCCTTGCCCTATAAAAGGAGGCCCATGCACAGCGAGGGGGGTTCGACTCTTTGGCAACTCTCACGCTTTCGGTGTGGCTACTCTCCGGCTCCGAGATCAAATACAACACAAAGCAGCGGTAGGGTTTCTGCGACCATCGCCCGAAGCTGGGTAAAAAATCAACGCGCGCTTGCACCGCCTCGATCCGCTCTCTGTGCATCCTCCGCCCTCGCATCAACACACGAAGAAGGCCGTCCCGGCGGCCCCATAGGTGCCGCCACCCATCGCGACATCTTTGGCGCCGGTAGGGCGTCGAGGTTGTCGCGGACCTGATCCGACGCCGTGCGGCTGCGCTCTTCATCAACCTCTCCGGTTTCGTCGGCGACTTCGCCGACAATTGCGCCATGGCCCCAAGGCGAGAGCTTGGGGTCGCACCATCTCTCGTCTTCTCCACGCCGCCGAGCCAGCGGTGGGTGGGGAGACGCCGATGGAAGGATGGGCGCCGGCGGGCGCGCTTCGCGCGTCACAGATCTAGAGGCAGAGCGGAGGACCACGCCTCGGCCTCCGTAGATCGCGTCCGTCCAGCGCCGGCGACCCAGCAGCGCCATGCCACGG